>SJYA01001474.1:2077680-2141123 GCA_006410615.1 Neotragus moschatus | reverse complement strand
ATTTCAGTAAAGGCTTCTACCCTCTCAAACACTTCATATGAAGTTGGTTTTTGGTGAAGATGGGTGAAGTTGTATGGAAGAGTCGAGGCAGCATGGGAGACACCATAGGGGTAGCTTGGGACTTCATGTTCATCTGAGGTGGGCTGTGATTTCTCCCTGGCGTGAGTAAATGGGTACAGACTCTTTCCAATGCCCAGGGCAGAGGTCATCACAGATAACATCTGTATTCTACAGAGCTGAACATACTGTCTCAGCCATGTAGGGTTTATAGACAAACCAGTCAAAGACAACAACAGGGATTAATAGAATAATTGGCAGGATGAAGCAGTAGGTAGCATAGACAGTAAGAAATTGTGCTTTAATCCTCTCTCCTTCTCAGACAAACTATTAGATCTAAAAATCCAAGAATGAGAAAAGGAATGTTCAGAGGGCAATACAAGACTGTCTCTTGAAGGGATATACCTGAAGTCTAGTCAGTGAAAATTCCGAGAAGTCGAATTTAGATAAAGAAGATAGTGATTGCCAGGGCTCATCATTGAGAAAGAATCAGCCCCAAATTGCCAGATCTCAGTTGGAGAGAGCTCTGTCATCTGAGGGCTTCCCTGATAGCTTAGTTGGTAAAGAACCTGCCTGCAATGCAGGAGACCCCAGTTCAATTCCTGGGTCAGGAAGATCGCTGGAGAAGAGATAGGCTACGCATTCCTGTATTCTTGGGCTTCCCTTGTGGCTCAGCTGGTAAAGAATCCGCCTGCAGTGTGGGAGACCTGGGTTTGATCCCTGTGTTGGGAAGATCCCCTAGAGAAGGGAAAGGCTACCCACTCCAGTACTCTGGCCTGGAGAATTCCATGGACTGTATAGTCCATGGAGTCCCAAAGACTGAGGTCGCACTCACATGACTGACTTTCACTTCACTCCACTCCACTGTCATCTGAATACCACCAGGGAAGTGTCCCCAGGAAGATGCCATCAGCCAGATAGTAGCTCTAGCAAGAACTTGGAATTGCCTGCAGAATTGGGGGTCATGATTTGCTCTTACCACATGGTATTGGTTTGACTTTCTCTCTCTGCTGGGCGACAGACACATGAGCAAAGAGCTACAAGGAACCGGCTCATCCTACTTGGTCAAAGGCATCCACTCCCAACTAGCCCAATGTGCTGAGGGGCAGAGACCATCACTGAGCTACTCAGCAAGTTTGATGGAACTGCATGTCCATGGTAGTAGTCAATCTCCCTCCCTATGGTAGCCAGTCTCCATAGATGGCCCCATCAGCGCTTTCCTCTTTGTATGCAGACACTGCTTCTTCCATGGGAAGGGGACACCTCCCTCACTTTTCATCCAGGCTGGCCTTGATGTCTTATTTAACCAACAGAGTATGGCAGGAGTAATATTCTGGGAACAGATCATAAAACAGCTCTTGGTCATTTGAGACATTTGCTCCTAAGACATTCTTTCTTAAAAACCTGTTGGCTATGAGAAAACCAAGCAATCAGGGAAATCATGGAGGTTGAGAGCATTTGGCTGAGCTTCTGGCCAAAATCAGCATCATCTGCCATGTGATGAGCCATCTTGGATGTCCAACCCAGTCCACCCTTCAGATGACACCACCCCTAGCTACTATCCATCTACAATTCTTGAGAGACCCAAAGGGAGAACCTCCCAGCTGAGCCCAGTTAACCCATGGGATATTGAGAGAGAAGAATAAATTGTTGTTTCAAGCCACTGAGTTTGAAGATGGTTTTTTCCACAGTAACAAACAACAGGACCACTCCTTGTTGAAGTATTAGGACCCTCAGGTTTTCTTGGGGCATTAAGTAATATTGTGATTGTTCCTTCAATAACCTTGGTCTTGAGATGGACTCATTGGTTATTCACTCTTTAAGGAACAATCCCTTGTTTCATAATTTTTCCAGCAACTCGAAACTTTTTGAAGATAGCTGGATGTTCTTATAGATAGATGCTTATTCTGAATCTGGCTTCATTGTTCTCGATTTGGGAGAACAGCTGGAATGAAAGACGGACTCCCTGGGAGAGCCGCCTGTCTTGGCTATGTTAATTTGGGCTGCTCAGTGGGAGGCAGGAATTTGGTGAGAAGCAAGGGGCAGGAAAGAGAAATTAGAGCTGGAAAAAGGCATCCAGCTAGCAATTAGAAATATAAGGACACATCAATGTCAGTATAAGGACACGTCACCCACATTACTGTACACATTTTCTTACTGATTTCCCTTTAGTGTTAAACATTTGCTGTATGAAAAGCACTATGGTAAATACAAAGATGTGGTCTCTGCCCTCAGAGAGCTCATGAGATAGCTGCAAAGACAGTGACAGAAACCCTTTAAAAGTTAAGTGATGGTACAAAAACCATAATCAGAGCTATATCATGAGAAAGCCGTACTATACAGTGGATGAAAATAGAGGGGCTATGTGTTCCATGGATTATCTGAGTGAGACCAAGGGAAACTTATTGTACTAGTCACCGGGGGATGGATATCCAGAGATAACTTTTCAGAATTATTTTATAATCACAGAGACCATTCCATGGTAGCAACATGTTCACATCTGATCTTAAACCTTCAAAGAGATGGTGCTTGGAAATAACCAAGAGGTACAAGAAAGACATGTATAGAAAAGTTGTATCCAAGAAGCTTTTAATAGAATAGATCCAATGACCAGATTATTAGAAGAAAAAGAGCAGATGTAGGGTGTCCAGACACAGAAATAGGATTGTGAATAATGAGTAACTGAAGGAACCCAGATGTACTAGGCTGAATAGTGCACCTAAAAATTCAAGTCCTTCCCAGAATCTCAGAATGGGACTTTATTTGGAAACAGGACCATTAAAGATGCAATTAGTGAAGATGAGGTCACCCTGGGGTAGAGTAAGCTCTCAATCCAGTATGTTGCTCTTGTTGTTTAGTTGCTAAGAGTTGTATCCAACTCTTTTTCAACCCCATGGACTGTAGATCACCAGGCTCCTCTGTCCATGGAATTCCCCAGGCACGAATACTGGAGTGAGTTGCCATTTCCTTCTATAGGGGATCTTCCCGACCCAGGGCTTGAACATGTGTTGACTGCCTTGGCAGGCAGATTCTTTACCACTGAGCCACCAGGGAAGTCCAATCCAATATGACTGATGTCTTTATAAGGAGAGAAAACAGAAACACTGGCGCCTACAGAGTAAAGGCCGTGTGAAAAACCAGATACAGAGGCCGAATACCACGTGATGCCAGAGGCAGAGACTGGAGTAACGCATGAGCAGGCCATGGATGCCAAGGATTTCTGGCAGCATCAGAAGCTAAGAGGAAGCATGGACCGCGTTTTCCTCTAGAGCCTTCAGAGGGAGTGTGGCCCAGTTATCACCTTGATTTCAGATTTCTAGCCTCTCGAACCGTGAGAAAATACAGTTCTATTTTAAGCCATCCAGTTTGGTGGTATGTTGGCCAACTAGGAAACCTGCCACAGCAGGGTAGCCTGTCTCTCCAAAACTCCTTGTTTCTGCTGAAGGCTGAGCTTGCAGCTTTCCGTACATCCAAACATCTGTCCTATGCCTCTGGTTCCGCATCTAGAGACACCCCTGGCTCTCTGGCTTACCCCCAAAATGGCCCTTCTCCTCCACCACCCTTCCCGCTGCCACCACCAAAGAACCTGGTGGAACGAATACGGACTCACTGTTTGCAAACCAGAAGGCAGTGACAGTGGTGGTAGATGTGTGTCCTTAACACAGTCGCGACAAAGACTGAGCAACTTTCCACCCCTGGCTCTCTGGGCACAGCCACTGATTGGGGTACAGCTGTCATCAACACCGTCCCCGAAGAGCCCTGCAACCTTGGTGGCCATCCCAGGTCACAGCATGACCCTGGCAAAAGCAGATATGTTCCTGCAGCTTGGTGGGGCTTCCATTTGTTGCTCGCCTCAACCCCAGGGTAGGGATAGTAACAGCGCTTTTTGTCCTCTGGAAAGCTGTTGAGTTTGATTCTGTGGCTTGAGTTTGAGAGAATCTAGGATCTGTCTTCTTGGCTCATTACGGAAAGCCCAGCCTGGAACTTTGGGAAAAAATCTCTCTTGGAATTCCTTATTGTTGGTGACTCAAATGGTAAAGAATCTGCCTGCAATGTGGGAGACCTGGGCTTGATCCCTGGGTTGGGAAGATCCCCTAGAGGAGGGCATGGCAACCCACTCCAGTATTCTTGCCTGAGAAATTCCGTGGAAGACATCACAAAAAAGTTTGTGTCTATTTTTAAAAAGAAGGGAAATATGTGGATGTGATCGCTGTTCCCTGTGCTGCAGTGCAGGGCTCACAGCTTAGTGCTTCCAGATAAAACGTGCCTTCTTTACATCATTTGCTGAGGCTACAGTGTAGTGGTTCTGAACCCTGTGGGCAAGAGCCTTTTAATGTGGCTAGCTGCCGTCTATGGGGTCGCACAGAGTCGGACACGACTGAAGCGACTTAAAAGCAGCAGCAGCAGCAGCAGCAGCATTCATTCCACACCAACACACTTTCCGTTTCTACCTTACATCCTTGGCAGCAGAGCTGCATGGGGAGCATTTGTTTGGACTTGGGGCGTGAAGAGACGGCTACTGTTGAGCTCCCGCGAAAAGCCTGAAAATGAATGGAGTCTTTTCTCCACCAGTTTTTGAAGTTTTCTTGTATCAAGCCAAATGACAATGAAACTGTTCTGTGCTGTGCTTAGCCATTCAGTTGTGCCCAACTCGTTGCAACCCCATGGACTATAGCCCGCCGGGTTCCTCTGTCCATGGGGATTCTCCAGGCAAGGATACTGGACTGGGATGCCATGCTGTCCATGACAGTGAAGCTACATACTTCATTATTTGGCTCTCCAGGGATATACCTTCTCCACCCTAGAATTTAACATCATGCTTTTGACTTTTGTAGAAAGTATTTGGTTCGTGGACACATGCTGTTATCTCCCACTCAAGTGGTGGACCAGCAGTGGAATCTTAGCCCCACCTCAGACACGCAGAATTGGAATTCCCAGCTTAACAAGATCCCTGAGTGATTTAAGTGCACGTTAAGCTCTGAGAAGCTTGCATGTTTTGAAAAAACTCAAATGAACTTTTTGGCAATCCAATAGCTGTATGTAAAAGTTTCCTGCACTTTTTTTTTAAAATAAAGGTATCACAAATATCATTCATTATGTTTCAGTGCCTTATGTAAAGACTTGTGAGATAATTCCTCTTATAATTCAATACTAGAGCAAAAGTTGTCTTTACTGACAAACTTACATATTACCTCTTTCAAATGTTGAAAGTGGTGCAGTCCATTCAAATCTCTTTTTATCTTGGCTCCAAGGAAGCTCTAAAAAATTTTTTTTGTTCACTGGCAGTAGTTCCCCTAGCCTAGGTTTTCTGGTATAATAACCATCCCCTACTAAGACTTATCATCACTTGTTTTATTATTATTCTTTCCTGTATTTGGGTTTCCCAGGTGGCTCAGTGGTAAGGAATCCACCTGCCAATACAGGAGACATGGGTTCAGTCTCTGGGTTGGGAAGATCCCCTAAAGCAGGAAATGGCAACCCACTCCAGTATCCTTGCCTGAGAAATCCCATGGACAGGGGAACCTAGTGAGGTATAGTCCATGGGGTCACAAAAGAGTTGGACATGGCACAGCAACTAAACGACAACAACCAAGATTTACCATCACTTGTTCTTATTATTATACTTGCCTATGTTTAACGGTTTGGGAATTTTTATTGTTTTGGTTTTGTAATTGTGTGTTCTTGTAAACCTCTGATTCTTTTTGGACCTAAAGTAAACATCAATAAATCAATGGGTATCAAAAAAGTGGGGGGAATAAATATTGGTAGGCCAATGTGTCTCAGAGTTTAACGTGCACTGAATCACCCAGGGATCTTGCTAAGCTGTGGATTTCAATTCCACGGGTCTGAGATGGGTCCTGAGATTCTACTGCTGGTCCACAGACTCCCACTTGAGTGAGAGATAGCTCATGAACTGGAAACCTATTGCTGCTTAAAGAAGTCAGAGGAGTAAATACAGCAAGGAACTGTAAATGGAAAGACAGAAGTGGAAGGAAATATCTTCATCTTCCAACACCAAATGAATAAGACCAACTCTCTGTCCCCCTTCCCTACACTTTGGTTTGGAGAGAGTCCCGTGGACGTGAGGCAAAGCTGAGAGCTGTGTTCTGGAACCACGCTGTCTGGACTTGAGCCTCAACTCCATCCCTTCCTAGTGCATCTTTGGGTAAATTGTCACCAGGCCTCAGCTTCCCCATCTGCAAAATGGGGACGGTATTAGTACATTTTTCAGAGTAGTTTCAAGGACTCAGTGAGTTAACAGGTGTGAAGGCTGGGAACGATGCCTAGGCCATTGTAGACACTGTGCAGGTGATGGTTAAATCAATGAGTGGATGCAACCTTCTGCTTCTAAGCACCTGTATGGGGTTTATCCTGGATGAGCTGGCATATTTCTGATCAGTTGAACATCACTTGGTTCTAAACTGGACTCTGTTTTTGCCCTGGGAATTGAGGAAGGGGCAGGATGTGGGGGCAGCATCTTTGATGAAAGATCAGATTCACAAAGCACCCTCAGTTTTTAAGTGAGAAAAATAAAATGATGGAGTCAAGAGTTGGACCTGTGACTGACAGGAGTGGCCCAGGGAAGCCAAATCAGTGGAGTTGTTGTATGTCCTGTAAGCAGCACTTGGCAAGCATCCCCTCGACATGGCCCCTTTCAAACATCTTCTTTAAAGAGACATTTACCCTTGGCTAGTGTTGGTGTAAAAACGTCTGCATTCAGGATTTGGGCAGGTTTGATGGAATCTGTCACTTAAACGAGACATTTCCCTTTGGCCTGTGACAGCTAAATAAATTTGAGTTGTTGAAGAAACTGCGCCACAGGTTTCTGCCTGGTATTGATCACCTTTTAAACCTTTGTTCCCTCTCCCAAAGCAAAGAGCCCAGCCAGCAGCGGGTGAAGAGATGGGGCTTCTCCTTCGATGAGATCTTGAAGGACCAGGTGGGGNGTGACAGCTAAATAAATTTGAGTTGTTGAAGAAACTGCGCCACAGGTTTCTGCCTGGTATTGATCACCTTTTAAACCTTTGTTCCCTCTCCCAAAGCAAAGAGCCCAGCCAGCAGCGGGTGAAGAGATGGGGCTTCTCCTTCGATGAGATCTTGAAGGACCAGGTGGGGCGGGACCAGTTTCTACGATTCCTGGAGTCGGAATTCAGTTCAGAAAACCTCAGGTACATCTCTCCAAGGCTTGAGTTGTGTGCAGGAGTATATGAAGAAATTGCATCATCAGTTTCTCTCGCCACCTCCCTTTCTCAGTCAAATGCTATGGCTCAAATTCAAATTCCAATTAATGTGGCCAAGGTTGGAGAACAAACTTTATGTTCAAGCTTTATTATCACTGGATCAACACCCACCAACACCACAATTTTTGGTTCTTTAAATCCAGATGACATGTGTTCAAGCTATTGGAAACATGTCTTCAATAATAAGTCAATGGTCGAATGGATTTAATGACACCATCCTTACACTAAAACCATAAAACCATGGAACTCCATGGCAGAAAGGGAGCTCAGAGGCCTTTCTCTTTAAAACTTTTTCAGTCTCTGGGATCCTGAGTACTTGACAGGCTAACCAGAAAAAAGAGTGGTCAGTGGGTTCACTTCAGAATTTCAAGAAGTCACAGTAAATACTGTTCAAGAACTGGAGACACAACTATAAAAGCTAACTAAAATAGCTTTTCCTTTTGAGGGGAATTCTAGCAACTCCATGTAGTGGTTACTTTGGTCACTTGACGCCAGTGAAAACATTGATTGTTCTATTGGTCTATGAGTAATCAAGATGGGGAAATGTACTAATGTGCTGATAGTTACTGTTTAGTAGAAAAAAAAACTTTTAAAACATGGGATTCATTGTAAGAGAAAAGAAAGGGAGCTTGTACAAAGGGGTAGGGATGGTGGACATGCAAAACTGAGTAACCTGGGATTTATTCAGGCTTTCATTGTATTAGATATAGAAACAGAGACATACAGAAAATGTGACTTATCTAAGACCCTGACTCATCTTGGCCAAGTGATGGCTTCTCAGTGGGTAAGATGGAAATCTCAGTGTCTTCCTGGCACCAGGCTCTCTTTTACATACAAAGTTAATTCCCATCTTCCAATGGCATTTTTCCAAAGAGTGACTTTATTAATTTTTTTTTCCTTTAAAAAGACCCTACTCTGTGAACAAAAGACTGTGCACTATAGTGTTAATGTGCAAAGTCCATGTTATATATTTGGAGTTGGAGACCATATCAGTCCCGTACATCAATCAATGATATTTATCACACACCTATGCTGTCTCCAGCCCCCAAGAATCTGCTGAGGGGATGTAAGAAAGACAGGATGCATGATCTTTGCCTGCAGCAACCTTGTTGGTCCTTGAGAAAAACACACAAGAAATCCTTAAATCATTAAATGAATATAAATGAGTGTAAACTCTGAGAACCATTTTGGCAATGTTTTCAAAACATCCTACCAGCCTAGGCACATCATAAGCTGGGCTTTGAAGAGTGCACAAGATACTGATGTAGACAAGAAAGAGGGAGGGCCTGCTCTCAGCTGGAAGACCCTGAGAGCGGAGCTGTGTCGAGGGGGGACTCTCGCACACCACACAGTCCTGGGAGGACTGGTAGATGCTGATTAACTGGAATAGCGAGGCCGTTCCAGGCAGCTGTGTACCTATTGTAAACCAGATAAGGCTGAATATCTGCTTTCAGGTTATGACACAGAAGAGCTCTTTCCTTGTGCTGAGGCATTATTCTGCACTTTGTTTCAATTCCTAATTGAGTATTTGTAATAGAAGGCTTGACTCTAGACCACGTTATCAGGATGGTGCTCAGACCAGCCTCCTAGGCCGTGCCTGCAAGTGTCCTGGGTGGGAAACCACCCTCTCTGTGGCCAGCATGCTGTGCCCAGGCAGACTCTACATGACTAGTTCAGCCTCAAATCCCACCTTCAGCTTGGTCCGCATGAGCTAGCCCTGGGGGTTTTCCCCATGTTCCCTGCTCATCCCTGTCCACGGGGACCCCAAGATGGAGTGGTGTGTGGTTTGTGGTTTAGTCACGAAGTCATGTCCGACTCTGGGCCACCCCATGGACTGTAGCCAGGCTCCCCTGTCCATGGCATTTTCCAGGCAAGAATACTGGAGTTTGTTGCCATTTCCTTCTCCAGGGGATCCTCCCCACCTAGGGGTCGAACCTGGGTCTCCTGTATTACAGGCAGATTCTTTACCAACTGAGCTACTCCAAAAGCCCATGGAGCTGTATAGAGACTCCCATAACCTGGCTATTTCTCAGCCACCTGCCCCATTGTAGAGATTTGGAGGGATGACCACAGCATCCTGGTCCTTGTGAAGGGCCCCGGGGGGGACCATCAGCTGGTTCAGCACTGCCTCGCCCGGTCTGGGTGTAGCCAGGGCCGTGAAATCTGCACGCATTTCAGGCCGGGAGCGCACGGACGAGGGTGTCCCTGGCAGGTGCCAGCGCCTCCTCCTGTCTTACCGCCTGTGCTCAGCCAGCGCCTGACTCCGGGGGGGCTGCAGTCAGTCCCGGGTGAGAGAGAGTATGTGAGCGGGTGTGAGTGTGCAGTAACTAATCTCCTCCCCCAGCGTGAACGCATAAATCCAGACCTAAAGAGGGTCCCTTCTGATCCGTGACAGGAGAGCAGATAAAGGAAATAGAACAGCCTGAGATAAACAGTATAGCCCAAGAGCTTCTAAAATCCTCTCTGCAAGCCCAAATTCTACTTGTATGATATTCAGCATAATTGGATATAGGGGGGAAGCTTTGGTTTTAAATCACACAGCTAGGACTCCTGGGTCACCTAGAACCAGGTCCTTTCCTCCCCCTCCATGTGCAGTCATTCCTGTAGCCACAGATACCAGCCTGGCGTCCGCTGTGACCCAGGTCCTGAAGGTGCAGAGTTGAATGAGTCTCACCCCTCACCCAGGGCATCCTCAGGGGGCCCTGTGGCTGCACCTCCCCTGTGGTCCCTGTGAAGGGTGAACGCCAGGGCCATGCCATGCGGCACAGCTCGAGGACACTGCCCACCTGTGGTGCTGGTCATGCTGGGATAGTCCTTCCTCCCCCAGACTGGTCAAGCCCAGGCAGCTGGCCTTGGAGCAGGAGGGGGAAGAGAGTGACCGACCCGGACTCAACCAGATCCACTGAAAAGGCTTCTCCACGTCTGTCTCCCCAAGCTCCTTTGCGTCTCTCCAGTGAAAGGGGTACTTAGAGCAGGACGCTTTTGCATGACACCTGGAAAAATCTTGCCAGCTCACCAGCCAAGTGGTTCAGTCTCTGCCAGTGCTCCAGAATACAGAGAAGAGGAGCCCCAAAGAGGCATAGAGGCTGCTCTCACCACAGCAAAAGGTCACCCTGGATCCTTGAAGGAAAGAGCTCTGTGATCATACAAGCTGACATCTTCTCTCATCATTTTTTGGGGGGTGAGCCTGTGAGATGGGGGAGGGGCAACACCGCTGAGGACTGGAGGCCACATGGCCAGGGCGTCTGCGGCAGACAGCAGGGTTCATGGTTGCAGGCTCTTTGTAGGCTGGGCCCAGGGCTCCATTTGGATAGGGTGGGCACACCCCACGGGAGACAGCTGTTTGCTCAGAGCCTCTGGCATGCATGCAAGGTGGGACCGCCTGGTTCTGAAGCAGAGGGTCCCAGGGAGTGATCTGGCTGGCCCCTCTCATTCTCTGTGTGCCTTCCTAGAAGGGTGGCAGGAAGCCCTTGCCCCTTGCCACCTTTGCCCCCTCTCTTGCACAGCAAATCTTTTTTTTTGGTTGTGCCGAGAGGCACGCAGGATCTTAGTTCATGCAGGATCTTAGTTCCTGGGCCAGGGATCGGACCCACGCCCCCTGCCGTGGAAGCGCAGAATCTCAGCCACCAGACCACCAGGGAAGTCGTACAACCTGCATAAGTCTTCATCCTCCCTGACTTGACCACCACTGCTGCTCGGCAGGGCATGAGTTAAAAATCAAAACCCGCAGCCAAGAGCGTCCCCCGTACATTTTTTATGAGCTGTAACGTCTCCTGAGAGAACGTGGTTGTTCTTCTAACCTGCAGATTGATTATCCTGGTTCCACACAGCGTCAGCTGAAGGGAGAAGCAATTAAAGAGAGCGCAGGGGTGTTAGCAGTTTGTCCTGGAGCGCTCCAGCTTCCCAGTTGCCCCGAGTCCTAGGAAGACCCCGGGAGGTGGGCCAGGCCCGGTGGGCTTCCCCGAGAACTGAACACACGATTCATGGGGCCAGAGGTGCTCACATGGCACTCGGACAACCTGTGGCGTTTGGGCCACTGCCCCGCGAATGCCGCTCAGCTCAGGTGGTGCTGCTGGTGGTGAGATCCCAGCCCAAGCAGAGACCAAGTCAAGTGCCAGCGGTTGTTCCTGAGTCTCTGTTGGCCAGCAGAGGGCACAGAGGCCCTTCCTTCTGCGTGGAGCTGGCTTTTCCCGGGAACAAATGAAAAGCTGGGTTTTTCTAACGCATGACAATCCTAGTTGATGAGAAGATAGGTAAGCAAGGAATCAGGGCCTGGCCAGACCTCCTGGAAGGATGGAGCGCTGCCTGCTGCTCCATGGTTCCCCTTGTTGCAGCCAGCCTTGAGGAGGAGACCCCATTCCATGTCAGCACCCCGGCCCCACGGGAGACAGAAGGCCACCTGGGGCAGCCCTGGACAGCCCTCAAGTCCCATCCCCAGCTGCTCTGTCCGGGCTGGGGCGGGATGTTCTGAGCCCAGGCTGCCTCCTCAAGAAGGCCAGTTGCCCCCCTACTGGCGTTTCTAAGCCAATGACACGGATCGGATGTCAGCCCTGGGCTGCCTCCCCTGACTCTGCCGGCTCCAGCAAAGCAGGACAGGTGATCTCCCTGGTACCCGCGCATCTGCCTGGCCTGCCAGTCGTGACAGCCCTTCTGCCGCCAGCAGCCACGGAGGCTTATGCAGGGTGGGCGGATCCAGGGCCGCTGACAGTCTCTCCTCCCCGCTGGCATCCTAGAGAAGCAGCGGTACCTGCGGGCTTGTGATAAGAGCGGTACTGCGCAGGCCTCAGTGGGCCTCCCATCGTCTGTAAGAGATAGGTGGGGGGCGCTTCTAGGGCTCTTTCGAGGGGAGGGTGGCCGGGCAGCCGGGGCTCAGAGCCCCCAGCTCAGGCCCGTGGGCTCACAGATGGCCAATATAAACCAAGCCTGTGAAAGTGAAAGTCGCTCAGTCATGTCCGACTCTTTGTGACCCCATGGACTATACAGTCATAGTCCATGGAATTCTCCAGGCCAGAATACTGGACGAGGTGGGTAGCCTTTCCCTTCTCCAGGGGATCTTCCCAACCCAGGGGTCGAACCCAGGTCTGCCACATTGTGGGCGGATTCTTTACCAGCTGAGCCACAAGGGAAACCAAGCCTGTACTAAATTTCAAACTGGCACAAAGGTTCTTCGAAGCCGGTGACGGGAAACATGTATGGGATGTAAGGATGGGGTTGTGACGGCATTTTTCTATCACCTGAGAGAGATAAGGCAGGTCATCTCCAAGGCAGATAGAAGGCTGAGAGGTCCCCATGCATGCAGGGAGAGAAGACTGCTGTCTGGGGGGTGTCATCCCTTTTCCTCCCTGTCCTCCCCCTCAGCTCCTCCTTCTATTTCTCCTCCTCCAACATGCCTGTTGTTTCTTTTTATACTTTTTTTTAAAAAGTCTTGGCTTTATCTGATAAAGGGAACCTTTCGATTTTTGTGTGTAAAAGTTGATTAAATTTGATTCAGAAATTTCCCTTCTCACCCGCCCCAGACTTCTCTATACCCAGCTGAGTGATATGCATTAATGTGGCTCCCAACTCATTCTGCTGAAAGGACCGCTGAGGCCTCAGGAACCATGGGGAGCCTGTGGCTTTCAGAAGCTGCAGGGTCCTCGGGGCCTCCCCAGAGCTCCATCTCAGAGCAGACTGAGACAAGGGACAGAAGGTGACGCCGACATGACCCTGACTGAGGCATCAGGAAATCACCCGGGTGTCCTCATTTGTATGAGAAATTGCAGAGTCCAGTAGGCTTGGGATGGACATTGGCCCAAAGGAGTTGCTTCCAGCCCAGCACTCCGCCAGAGGTGACTCCCTAGGGCTGCCAAGGACTCACCAAGCTGCACGTCAGTCTTCCTTCCAGGCCTTCCAAAAACCAACACTAGCTCCTCTCTTTAGAGCTGATTTCCTAAGTTTTACCTGCCCATCAAACACGGTCCTCTGGGAGAAGAAAGTCTTTGTAGGTACTGTCTTCACCAGCTGACCATTTTCACTTGAAAGCACTTGGCCACCTCCTTCATTTCATGGCAGACCTTGGTGAGAGTGGGGGGCGCAGAGCGACGGAGGGAACCTTAGGGAATGACCAAGGGGGTAGAGGAGACCTCCCCTCCCAGCTGAGCTTCAAAGACCCTCTGAACAACTGATCAGTTAACGCCCCCCTTTTGAACTCTGCCAACTCCCTCCCTGCTCCACCACCAGCACCAGTCTGGACTCTGGTTAAAGACTGGCTACTGTTTCCCTCTCCCTGGGTAGCCAGAGGACATGATTAGGAAAGACCTGACCTGAGCAGAAAGACAGAGGGCTGGTGTTAAAGGGCAAGTGAGGCCAACGTCAGTGGCAGGAGCCCCAGGCCTTACCACCCAGACCCCTCCTGACCTGTGGTCACCATGAGGCTGTCCCTACAGTACCCACTCACGGGGCCTGAGAGTCTTTCAGAGTTGCACCGGGATAGGACGAGCTCAGACCCGTCCACATACCCTTCCCCTTGCTCTGAACCCACCGCGCCAGGAGGAGAGAGAGGCCCAGAAAGATACAGCGATGCCAAGAGGGCAGCACGTCTGGGAGCAGGACTTCCTCATCTTCCTCAAGCCGCCAAGGCTCCTCCCTGCCTCTTGGTCTTGGCGAGGAAACCATGAGGGTTTTCTTTAGCGAGATCATCAGAATCCCAAATGGTAAATCAGGGGGAGAGTTGGAGCTCACAGAGCTCGTGTCTCGCACAAACCCAGACCCACACTCAGAGGCCACTCCCCCTGGCCCCGCCCCCCCAGTCGTCTTTCCTGGTGGAAATGAAGATGCGTTACCCGAGTTGGCCACTGGGTGGCACCTTTAGGCCATGCACATGGCTCCACACTTCTCTGAACAGCAACAGAAAAACATGCTTAACCTTTAAAAAAAAAAAGATTGCCTCTTACTTTGGGTGAAATTCGATGACAGATTGAATGCACCGTCCTCCGTGTCATGGTTCAGCTTCTCTTGTTCCTGCCTTTTCGTTGACTTGAGTACGTGTGATTCCCGTGGCTGCAGGAACCACACAGCCAGGGACCTGTCCTCTCTTCTCATTGATGGGGAAACTGGCCTGTTTTGTTCACAGGACACAAAATATGCCACCCAGACCTGAGTCCTGCTGAAATCCCTCTCCGTGGTTGCCTTGGGAACCATCGTCACGACCCAGGGAGCTGTTGTCCAAGCTTTGGCCCTGGCTGCTGCTGTTCTCAGCAGAAAAGAGCTCACAGTGCGCACCCAGCCCTCCAGCACCATGCAGATGCTGAGGGATTCATGAGAGGCAAACATAGTCGTGAAGAGAAGGCTTCTCTCTTCAGCAATCCCTGGAGAATCTTTTGTAGCAGGACCCCTGATATATGTCCCTTCAGCTTTGTTCCAGATGAGCCCACCTTCAATCCAACAGACATTTTCTGAGCACCTGTGCTGTGCTTAGTTGCTCAGTTGTGTCCAACTCTTTGCAACCCCATGGACAGAGAAGCCTGGTGGGCTACCATCCAAGCCCAGTCCTTGGCTGGATTCTCCAGCAACCCAAGGTTGCTGCTGCATATCTTTCTATGTACAAGGCAACTCTTACAACAAAGAATTATCCAGCCCAAAATGGCAACAGTACCGAGGCTGAAAAAGCTTGAGGTAGAGAGAGAAAAATCTCCTTTTGGTAACCAGAAGCAAGGCGATCTTCTAACATACATTTAGCGCAGTGATGGAGCACCTTTGTATTCTCAGCAGTCCTTGCAGCCTTCATGACCTGGGACATGGCTACTGGGACAGCTGGGGGACAAAGAATGAGTGCCATGGGAGGTCAGTTCCAGGACCACGTCCAAGAGAGCAGCTACTGATGGAGCCCCTGGAACGAACTGTCCTTGTGCTTCTGTTTCAGGTTCTGGTTGGCAGTCCAAGATCTCAAGAAACAGCCCCTCCAGGATGTGGCCAGGAGGGTGGAGGAAATCTGGCAAGAGTTTCTGGCTCCCGGGGCCCCAAGCGCAATCAACCTGGATTCTCACAGCTATGAGATAACCAGTCAGAACGTCAAGGATGGAGGGAGATACACATTCGAAGATGCCCAGGTTTGCTCATCTCATCAAACTGTTCTGTCCCAAGATGTTCATGTGTCCACTCCACTACCCGACTCCTTGAACACACATCCAAGGTGTTGTATGTAGTTATAATCTCAGCCTTTATTTATGAGGCCATCAATGGGGACCCTTCCAGGTGGTTGCCCAGTGCAATTCCAGGAGGACCGCTTTGCTAAATGGGTTATGTTATTACGTAAAAATAGAAATTTACCATTATGTGTGTGCCTTTTCCAGGAAAATCTCAAAAGTGTTTTACAAAACCGGAAGTCCTATAGTAAGTTAGAGTAAATTCTGGAAAGTAGAGCACAGCGTCGGCAAAGTGGGGAGAGTGGGCTGGAGGGCCAGGGGTCAAGACCACGCTCATAACCACCTGCTCTGCACTGTGACCGCCAGTCCCGCAGTGACGGAGCACGTCTGAATTCCACGCCGTGTGCCATGTGGTGAGATACCATCAGAAACAGACCAGAGCCCCTGCCCTCGAGGAAGTTAAAGGCCAGTGGGAGAGAAAGGCGGAGAAACAGGCGATGCTGCCAATAAGTGAATGAGCTCTGGGGTGGAAGGAACCCATGAGCTGGCGGGCAGGGGGGTGACAGGGGAGGACGCACGACTCTGCACAGCGCCGCTAGCATACAGACGCTGGTGAAGCTGGTGGAAGAAACAGAAGCCGCCCTAAACGGCAAGCTTAACTTGAGGGCTGGGAGACGCCATCTCTAGAAATAAACATCAGATCCATTTCTCACTTCCTGGCCCCTAAATTTTGTTTCCTGCCACCATCCCACACCCGGTGACAGGGCTTAAGGTTTTGCTCTGTGTCCTCGACCCTCTTCATCTCTTGCACCTGTGGGGTCCCCAGGTGAGAACTGCCTTCCCACAGACATTATCATCTAATTTAGGAAACTCTGCAGATAATGGCGTGAGAAGAGAAACGGTGGCCTTGGCATCCCAATTTGCCCTGCTGTTTGCTCAGAACTTCAGAATGGAAACACTTAGTAGCCTCAACACCCCAACTGTCTTTCATGTGACCCCCTGGTCATGAGTTCCACTGAATGCCTGGGCCACGTAGATTTGGTTTTGTAGAGTCCAGTGACTTAGCTTTATGACATCCCGAGTCCCTCACACCCTTTGCAGCTTCAAAGTGAAATATTTAAGTCACAATCTTTTTTTTTTTTTTCTGATAGATTTGTGTGTGTGTGTGTGTGTGTGTGTGTGTGTACCAAGCACATAGTGACATTATCCTGGTGAGGAGAATGATGGAGAAGCTTCATAAGTGATGGAAAAGCCCCATGGGTGATGGAGAAGCTCCATGGGTGATGGGGAAGTCCCCAGATGAACAATCTGAAGCACAGTCCTCAACTCTCCATCTTCATGAAACAGATGTTTCATGTTTTTTGAGATGAGATGTTTCAAAGGGATATTTGTCAGAGCCATCATACTCCCTGCCCCGTATTATCACTCTGAGCAAGATGTCAGAAAGGATTTATTTTAATGTTTTATTATTGAAACTTGTGGGGATTTTTTATGGAAAAGTAAAAACTTTGTGAACCCTCATCCAGCCTCAGCAATCATCAACATAAGACCAATCTTATTTTATCTGTGTCCCCACCTACTTTTTCACCACTAGTTTTAAAACAAATACAAGACTTAACCATCCCATCTGTAAATACTTAGGTATCTATCTCTAACAGAAACTGACCCTTTGGTCTTAACATTCCCGCAATACCTTAAGAAATTAGCGATTATCTCTTAATATCATCAAATGTCGTGCGAGTGCTCAAGTTCATAGTATTTCCTAAATGCCGTTTTTAAATTCTTATTCAAAATCAGAATCCAAATAAGGCCCACACATGCAGCTCACCTTGTCTTTTAAGTACATTATAATCTACGGGCTCCTTTTATGTTGTCTTCACCCTTACAGTTTATTGGAGGAAGAAGTTGGGTCTTTTGTGCTGGAGAGATTCCACAGTCTGGATTTTCCTGTTTGCAACCTTGTGTTGCTATTTAATGCGTCCTACCATCTGCATTTCCTATAAATTGCTAGTTTGACTTAGATATTTAATCAGATTTTAGCTTGATTTTTGTGGGCAAAACTACTTCCTAGATTGTGCTGTGCTCTCTTGTCAGAAGGCATATGATGTCTAGCCATCTCCCTTTGTGGTTTTCGCAGCCATTGATCTTCATAGTTTAGACTCATCAGTTAATTAGGGGTTACAAAATGGTGTTCTAATCCTGTCATTCTTTCTTCATTTATTAAGTGAAATACAAATAGTCAAATACATCTACTGTTTGCTTATCTAGTCATACAATTCACATAGGAAAGATGGAATATATGTTTGAATCATTTCCTCTGTTTGCCAGTTTTAAAAATAATGAAGAGTTTACTGTCATCTTCCAATGATGACCAATTAGGGTGTTTTTGTGTGTTTTTTAGTGTTCTTGTAAACCCATGGGTTTAAGCATATCTGCTATGTTTTGACCCATTTTGTTGATTATTGTTATTGCTGCTTGCATTGTGCCATCTCTGGCCAGCTGGCTCCTTCTGACACGATCCTGGTAATTTTTGATGTGATCCAAGTATCAGGGAAGCTAAGATGATCCAAGCCCTTCCCCAGACGTGGAATCAGCTAGTTCTTCAAGAATCTAAGAACCCCTTGTTTTTCTTAGTGGGGAGTATTTTAAGAGACGATAATCTGGGCACTTCGAGACACTCATTGTTCCTGGGTTGGTTATTATTTTTAGACTTTTCCAGTGGCCCAAACTAGGAAATAGGTGGTGGTTGTTTCTGATGAAAATGCATCATGAATCATACTGNACCCTGGTAATTTTTGATGTGATCCAAATATTATGGAAGCTAAGATGATCCAAGCCCTTCCCCAGATGTGGAATCAGCTAGTTCTTCAAGAATCTAAGAATCTCTTGTTTTTCTTAGTGGGAAGTATTTTTAGAGACGATAATCTGGGCATTTCGAGACACTCATTGTTCCTGGGTTGGTTATCATTTTTTCGATTTTTCCAGTGGCCCAAACTAGGAAATAGGTGGTGGTTGTTTCTGATGAAAATGCATCATGAATCATACTGATGCTTTGCATTCAAATTCAAAACTACAGGGGATTTTATCTAACCTCTTCTTTCTTAGGTCTGGGTCTCCTTTTTCCAGAAACCTGATTCTCAAAGGCACTATCGATGACAGCGTTGGTTCTTCATGTCATTTGCTTTATCCTACGTCACCACAGAGCAGCCTCGAACTCACAGTGCCAGCTCGCAGCAGCAGTACAATCATATCAGTACTGCTCACTCGCTGCCTGGTTGGTGGCACTCGTGGGAAAGAACCCGGCTGCCAGTGCAGGAGACATAGAGGTGTAGGTTCGATCCCTGGGTTGAGAAGATCCCTTGGAAGAGGACGTGGCCACCCACTCCAGTATTCTGCCTGGAGAATCCCCATGGACAGAGGAGCCCAATGGGCTACAGACCATAGGGTCGCAAAGAGTCGCACACAACACGTCCATTTCAAGTGTGGAAGCACCATAGTTTAGTCAACTGGCTATTGAAATTTAGTCAATACTCCTATCAAATATTTCTTGACATTTTTATTGTTACTAAGTCAAGAAACACTTGGGGGGAAAGCTTGGGAAGTCAGCGCATTGTGCCTTGACGTGCTTCTCGATATACACCTTCCATTAGCACAGTTCTCTGCCATTTTCCAGGTACATACTCACAAATATTGGGTTGGCCAGGAAGTTCCTTTGGTTTTCGTTAGCATTGTACAGAAAATCTCCAAGGAACTTTTTGGCCAACCCAATGTGTTGTGTCTCCTTAGACTAGGCATGTGGATACCCAAAGAAAGCATTTGCAACCTCCTCTTCGTCTGCAAGGACTGGGATTCTGTGACTTCTAGTAAAGCACTCTTCCTAAACCAGCTTCTCTTTTCAGCACATTCCGTTTTGTTTCTCAAGTGTGTTTTCATCGTAAGTACACCAAGTGCTTCTCACTAGCACTGTGACCTTGGGCAAGTTCCTTAAACTCCCTGAGTCTTCTTCCCTCATCTGTACAGAGATACAATGGTACCTCTACTGTGGAAAGGGAATTAGGTGAAATAAAACATATCGACAAGTAACAGTGTCTGGCCCACAGTAAGACATTGCAATTCTTATTAGTGGCATTAATATTCTTTTCTTATACTTTTATGTTTAACAAATTTGGTTTAAAAAAAATTCACATAACTGCGTGTAACCTTAGTGCCCAGAGATAACCCCTATTCTAGTACTGTTTTCTCTCTCTCAATTCATGTGTATAGAGTGGTTGTGCAAATAGGTTGATTCTGTAGCCTGCCTTTTACACTAAACTAAGAGCTGGTTTAAAAGGCTGAATTTCTTCTGTGAATGGCCAGACAGTTTAAATTTTGAGCTTTGTAGGTCATATAGTCTATATTACTAGTACTCAGTTTTTCCATACCCAAACAGCTACATTGTCATAGTGTAACAATGGAAAATACATCAATAAGTGGGCACGGCTGTGTTGAAAACCTTTATTTTTGGACTCTGAAAGCTCATGAAACATTTTTCTCCTTTTGATTTCTCTCAGTCACTTAAAAATATAAAAAACCATTCTTAGGACATAAAGAAGTAGACAGAGGGGGCAGAGTTTGAGATCACTCTGCTGAATAATATACCATGGAAATCACCGACACATTTCAAGAAATCCAGAAAGAGAAGATAACAGATTGGGAGCCATTCATCTTTCATTTATATGGGAGAGAGGGTTGGAGGAGACCTTGGTATCGTAACAGTAACCCGCCGATCTCCATGAATGTTTCTGCATTGGGGTTGAGTATTCTAGAGCCCGCGACGGAGGGGGAAGTCAGTCGGTAAGTACCGTGATCCTCACCCTGCCTGGCCAGCCCTGCTGCCTACCCCGGCTGCACAGGTGTGACTTCAAGGTTTCCAGTAGGGGGAGAGGGCCAATATCCAGCCAGCACGTGCTCTCAGATCTCCCGCCTTGCCAGTCAAGTCTACCATAGCACTGCCCCTGGGTTATCAGAGCTGAGGGTCAGGTTGTCATGCAGAGACCTGGAGAAACTCTGGTCCCCAGAGAAAATCCCCAAGCTGTGTCTAGGCCTGTAGGACTGTTCCTGGAAACCCTTTACACTTGCTTGCAGTCACTCAGTTTGCCCATCTGAGAAGTGGGAATGATGACGCCTAAGCCCTTTGGAACACCCCGCACTGGGAACAGAAGCCACCCAACAGTGGTCAAAGAACCGGTAAACGTGAATATCTGGAGTCAGTAGCTGGAGTGAAGACTGAGCCACATTTGTGGATTCATTTGAAATGGGTCCGGGGTAGGAGGGTGTAAGCTCTCTCTGAGGGTTTTGTTTTTTCATGTGACAACAGGCATTGTTACAGCAAGTTAATTGCCTGTGTTTGCTTCCTGTGGAAATATCCCACAAGACGCCCTGCCAGCATGGGCCCAGCATTTGCACTTGTGTTTTGCCTATCCATTTGGCTTCTTTGAACACTTGGGCCAAGATCAAATCTTCCATAAAGGTCTGTGGGCTGTGACCATAGCCCTCAGCTGTTTGCTGTGTTGTTCCAATTTCACAGATTTAGCTTCATGAGGGGAGAAAAAGAAGAAAAATGAGCCATGACTTTTTTTATGGACTCAGTTCTTTATGCTAGGGGTTGAGTTCTCTTCTCAATGCTAGGGCATCAGGAGAGCTACATTGCCAGCCACTTGCCTTGTCATTTCAGGCAAGGATCTTGAAGATTTGTGCCTTAGTTTTCTTATCTGTAAAATGGGGATGTTGTCTTCTCTAAGCCCTCTAAGGGTTTTTGAGAAATCAAATGAGCCAATATCCCTAAAAACTCTTTGAATGAGTGCTATATCCTTATATGTGTGAACTCACAAAAATTAATGGCTTTAGTATTCCCTGAGGTCTCATAATTCCAAGCTAGCTCTAAACTCCTAAGAAGATGTCTGCTCTTGGAAGGAGTTCCTTGTGGGGAAAAGCAAAAATAAAAGGTATGTAGGAGCCAGATCTGGAGGACCTTGGTTGTCTTCCTAAGGAATTTGAATTTTCTCGCCCTGAAGACAGTAGGAAAGCATTGAAAGCTTAGACCTGAAAGAGGAGAAATCAAATGGTGGTAGGCAGAGCTACAGGAGCCGAGAGAGACCTGAATCTGGGGGCTTGTTGTCTGAAGCACTGTTGGTAGGTTTCAAGGAGAGAATGAAACCACAAGAAGTATCGTGAGCCTAAGGCTTCCTCTTAGGGCCTTCACCTCTTCCCAGAGCCTCTGCAGGCAGCAGGAGGCAGGCGGGAGTCAGCTGGCTGGCATACGGGCTGCCTGGCTTCAGTTTTAAGTCTCAGAGTATCTGAGAATGTTGAAGCCTGGCTTGGAGAATTTTGAGCATTACTTTACTAGCATGTGAGATGAGTGCGACTGTACAGTAGTTTGAACATTTTTGGCATTGCCTTTCTTTGGGATTGGAATGAAAACTGACCTTTTCCAGTCCTGTGGCCACTGCTGAGTTTTCCAAATTTTCTGGCATACTGAGTGCAGCACTTTCACAGCATCATCTTTTAAGATTTGAAATAGCTCAACTGGAATTCTCTCACCTCCACTAGCTTTGTTCATAGTGATGCTTCCTAAGGCCTACTTGACTTCACCTTCCAGGATGTGTGGCTCTAGGTGAGTGATCACACCATCATGATTAGCTGGGTTGTGAAGATCTTTTTTGTACCATTCTTCTGTGTATTCTTGCCATCTCTTCTTAATATCATCTGCTTCTGTTGGGTCCATACCATTTCTGCCCTTTATTGCGCTCATCTTTGCATGAAGTGTTCCCTTGGTATCTCTTATTTTCTTGACAAGATCTCTAGTCTTTCCCATTCTATTGCTTTCTTCTATTTCTTTGCATTGGTCACTGAGGAAGGCTTTTTCACCTCTCCTTGCTATTCTTTGGAACTCTGCATTCAAATGGGTATATCTTTCCTTTTCTCCTTTGCCTTTGCTTCTCTCCTTTTCTCAGCTATTGGTAAGGCCCCCTCAGACAACCAGTTTGCCTTTTTTGCATTTCTTTTTCTTGGGGATGGTCTTGATCCCTTTCTCCTGTACAATGTTATGAACTTCTGTCCATAGTTCTTCAGGCCCTCTGTCTGTCAGATCTTTGTGAACTTCCAGATGTTCAAGCTGGATTTAGAAGAGGCAGAGGAACCAGAGATCAAATTGCCAACATTTGTTGGATCATCAAAAAAGCAAAAGAGTTCCAGAAAAACATCTACTTCTGCTTTATTGACTACACCAAAGCCTTTGACCATGTGGATCACCACAAACTGTGGAAAATTCTTCAAGAGTTGGAAATACCAGACCACCTGACCTGCATCTTGAGAAATCTGTATCCAGATCAGAAAGCAACAGTTAGAACAGGACATGGAACAACAGACTGGTTCCAAATCCAGAAAGGAGTATGTCAAGGCTGTATATTATCACCCTGCTTATTTAACTTATATGCAGAGTACATCATTAGAAATTCTGGGCTGGATGAAGCACAAGCTGGAATCAAGATTGCTGGGAGAAAGATCAATAACCTCAGATATATAGATGACACCACCCTTATTGCAGAAAGCAAAGAAGAACTAAAGAGCCTCTTGATGAAAGTGAAAGAGGAGAGTGAAAAAGTTGGCTTAAAGCTCAACATTCAGAAAACTAAGATCATGGCATCTGGTCCCCTCACTTCATGGCAAATAGATGGGGAAACAATGGGAACAGTGACAGAGTTCATTTTGGGGGGCCCCAAGATCACTGCAGATGGTGACTGCAGCCATGAAATTAAAAGACACTTGCTCCTTGGAAGAAAAGTTGTTTTTTCCAGTAATCACGTATTGATGTGAGAGTTGGACTATAAAGAAAGCTGAGGGCCAAAGAATTGATACCTTTGGACTGTGGTGTTGGAGAAGACTCTTGAGAGTCCCTTGGACTGCAAGGAGATCCAACCAGTCCATGCTAAAGGAAATCAGTCCTGAATATTCACTGGAAGGACTGATGTTGTAGCCGCAGCTCCAATACTTTTGCCACTTGATGCNAAGAATTGATACCTTTGGACTGTGGTGTTGGAGAAGACTCTTGAGAGTCCCTTGGACTGCAAGGAGATCCAACCAGTCCATGCTAAAGGAAATCAGTCCTGAATATTCACTGGAAGGACTGATGTTGTAGCCGAAACTCTAATACTTTGGCTACATGATGCAAAGAACTGACTCATTTGGAAAGACCCTGCTGCTGGGAAAGACTGAAGGCAGGAGGAGAAGGAGAGGACAGAGGATGAGATGGCTGGATGGCATCACCGACTCAATGGACATGAGTTTGAGTAAACCCTGGGAGGCTTGGCATGCTGCAGTCTAAGGGCTGTAAAGAGTCGGACACGGCTGAGCGACTGAGCGGAACTGATCTGAGGATGTTCCAAGAGCTGTGTCACTTGATCCACTGAGTCACTTGTCCATCTCCCCACCCATCCATTTCATGAACATTCGTTCTCCCATTTGAGTTGGCCTGTGAAGTTCTACACCGAGGGAAATGGCAAAGGACGTAAGGGGTCTGGATGACTTTTCACCACTGGGCACAGCTTGTCCAAGAGCACATCATTCTTTAGAAACCAAATGAAACAAGCCTAAGAAAATGCTGCATTGAGATTGGATTGGATTGGAAATCTGTCCGTCAGATGGATTGGCGGTTGAATCTGGTGGACCAATCCAGCCTGTTGACTTTAGTCCCTGCAGGTTCCCATGTAGGTTTCCAAGGCGTTCAAGCCCCTCTGCTTCCCTGACCTGCAGTAGCTACTGAGATGCCCCGTCTAGACCTGCAGGGTCTAGGCTTCCAGCACCTCTGGATTTGAAGTTCTTCCCTGGGAGCAGTCAACTGGTCTTCCTTACCTTCTGTAAATCCCTATGACACTAGAGTAATGCTCTGCAAGCAGTTGTGGTTTAGAAAAGCTTTTTTCTTGACAATTTGGTCCAGAATGATAACAAACGCAGCTGTACCTATCATCAAAAAAAAAAAAAAAAAAAAAAAAANTTCCCTGGGAGCAGTCAACTGGTCTTCCTTACCTTCTGTAAATCCCTATGACACTAGAGTAATGCTCTGCAAGCAGTTGTGGTTTAGAAAAGCTTTTTTCTTGACAATTTGGTCCAGAATGATAACAAACGCAGCTGTACCTATCATAAAAAAAAAAAAAAAAAAAAGGCAGTTTACTCCTTGGCTTTCCATTTGGAAAAATCTTGCCACATGACCTCAGAGAGCACACGGAGGAGGTGATCGACAGCTATCCGTTGAATTCAGTTTCTCCAGTATGCCAATTCAGCAAAACTTGGAATATCTACTAAGGGTCAGATGTTCTAGACTCTGGGAATAAGTAGGCTTTTCTCTTAAGCAGACCCCAGTCTAAGTTACCGGAACTCTACTTGGCCATCATCCATGCCTGGAAAGATCAAAGACCAACCTCAAGGTCAAAATGAGGTCAGGATGATAAAAGAGCTGAGAAATACACCATCAAGTTACACCCACCGTGAGCAGACAAGAAACTTCGAGTTTAGAGTCTCTATTCTTACCTAAACGTAGATGTTTAGAAGCAACTTGATTAAGGAATGAGAGTCTTCTAACGTTTGCTTTGTTCAAATGTCAGAGCCCAGGGAGCCCACGTTTACATTTGCCCCAGATGACTCAGAAGCAGACGTCTTCCTAGCTTGGTGAAGGCTGTTAATCTTTGCCTCAGTGGTGGAGGGGGTGGCATTGTGTGCCAGTATCACAAGACTGCCCCAAGTTTCCTGATATTAATCCTTGTTTGGAGGACACTTCCTGGTAGACTTCCTATGCCAGACACATTTTAATAAAGTATGCTATGGAACTGCTTATTCCAGGAATTACTCATTTTATTCTGTGGGTGGTTTTATTTTAGGGAGATGAACAGCAGAGGGAGGCATGCATTTTGAAAAGAACAAATCAGTTGTTTGTGAGAGGATTCTGTTTATTAACCACACAGAAGAGTAGTTCCTGAAGAGAAGGCGTCAGAGAACCAAATTGCAAATTTCTTTGTTGATGCTTCAGAGCAGAGATCTCCTGCACCAAACACCCATGCCCTTGAAGAGAAGGTATTAACATTTGTCTAAGTTAATACCCATGGTATTCGGGTAGGTGAAAGAAAATATGCAAAGCCGCCTTTGAAGCTACTCTTATCTAAGAACAGGGATTGAACAGCATCACAATACTGTGCCCTTTGGCCAGTTAAATTGAACATGTTTATAAGGATGCTTTAAAGGCAGAAGATAATTCACTCTTACACTCTCCTAGGGCTTGAATGTTGCATTCCGTGTAAACAGTGACTCACACATCCTGCTTAGAAGGATAAAGAAATCCAAATGGGGGCTTCTCATTTAAGATCCAGGGACCCTAGAATATTAAAAAAAAAAAAAAAGAATTTATATATATTGATACATATGTATGTATACATGTATGGGGCTTCCCAGGGGCACTAGTGGTGAAGAATCCACCTACCAAAGCAGGAGACATAATGAGCCACAGGTTCCATCCCTGGGTTGGGAAGATCCCCTGGAAGAGGGCAGTTCACTCCAGTCTTACAGAGGAGCCTGGCGGGCTACAGTCCATAGGGTCGCAAAGTGTCAAATAGGACTGAAGAGACTTAGCACACACATGTGTGCTGAATCACTTTGCTATGCATCAAAAATTAACACAACACTGAAAATCAACTCCATTTTAGTTTAAAAAGAGAAGGAAAAAACATGGGGGAAAAAAGATTCACAGGATCCTGGGATGATTGTCCAAAGCTGCATCCTGAGGACAAGAGGCTACTATCTCTCACTGAAGTGGTTGTTCACATGGCCGTGGAGTCTTTGCTATGTTTTTTCAGCAGATAATGACTTAGGATCCCCATCAATTCCCTACCCTGGTGCAGTCCCACCTTCTGTCCTGCAGGACCCATGATGAGAAAAGTGTTCATTTTCCCTAGACTTCAGCTAGCCAGGCATAAGGTCTAAAGGCCTTTGGTTTAAGATATCCTCTTGAAAGATGAGACTCGGGGATCTCCTGGGTGACTTTCTGTGACACAAACTTGCTGCCTATGACTCCCCAGGAGTCTGATCAGCACTCAGAGCTTTGCCAGGTTGGCCCTTCCTGCTGGTGCAGAAGGCAAGTTGGACACGGTCTGTGAGGTGAGAAACCAGAGCCCGTGTCACCCTGGGTGACTCAGCCGTTGTTCTCACTGACAAGTGGGGCTGGTGAGCAGTTCCCAAAAGAGAATGGTGAGCAGTGGCTGTATCCGCCCCTGGGGTGACTCAGATGAAAGCTTGAGAGGAGGCCCCCAATGTTTCTGCTGACCACACGTTGAGAATGTCGTCTCAGCCACACAACCTGGCTCCCTCAAAACCCCACCGGAAGGACCATGAGCAGCAGCAGGTGCCAAGGCAAGAGTGGGAGCTTTGGGGGGATCATAGAACACTGGGCTCAAATCCTGACTCTGCTCAGGCAAGGCACTCAAATTTGTAGGGCTTTAGTGTCCTCATCTGTAAAAGGAAACTGTTTAAACGTAAACACCAATTCTGAGCAAATAACCACAGCAATGAAAGTGAGACAACTTTCCTCCCTCCCCAGGAATCTTATGGTCGTTGGTCTCCACCACGTCCTCTCTGGCAAGGGCAGTCCCACCATGGAAGCCAGTTATCATTACTTCACTTGTGTACAGTTTCTGTAATGGGTTCCCCTCTATTTCCTTGGTTAACTGTGTGCCGAGTGGGGACCTGAACCCAAGCCTTTGACCACTAGCCTGGTCCCCCTTCCAGCGTCTCATGCAGCAACGTCACATCTTGCACCACAATCTTATCTTCCTTCAAGGGACCACAAGGGACTCANAGGGACCCACATGGCACCAAGTTGATGGTTGCTTTCTGCCTTCGCTTTCTTTCTTTTGTTTTTTGGCTGTGCTGGGTCTTATTTGCTGCACGTGGGCTTTGTCTAATTGTGAGCGGGGAGTCCTCTGCTGAGACAGGCTGCTTTCTCTTGGGGTGGCTCCTCTCGCTGCAGAGCACAGTATGCTCTGCTGTGTGGGCTTCAATAGTTGTGGTACACAGTCTTACTTGCCCTGCAGCATGTGGAATCTTCCCAGAACAGGGATCAAACCTGTGTCCCCTGCCTTGGCAGGTGGATTCTTAACCACTGGACCATCAAGGAAGTCCATGCCTTCACTTTCTTTTGAGATGGGTAGCAAGAGGGTTTTAGCAAGTCCTTGATGTAACCCAGCTTCCTCTGGGATGTACCAGCATCTCAAAAATGGCCAGGTACCTCTACAGGGTGCCCCCAACTGAGGAAAGGTCTCTACCTCACCCATTCCCTGGGAAGAATACCCAAGGAAGAGGTCACTAATGACCAGTCCAGCCTTTCCGCCGAGCATCCTCTTCATTGGCCAGCTCTCCATTCCTCCAAGCCCTGGGGCCCTTATCCAGATTCACGGGATGGACAAGGAGTGTACATCAGAGAAGATGCTTCCCCACCTAACAATCCCACCTTCCCTAGGGAAAGCCTACCCTCCTTTTAACAGGTCCTCTCTTGGGACAACCAGGCTTTCCCATGCAGCTGTGCTACCTTACATTTCAACTGATAAATAACCCTTTTTCAATCAATAAGCTCCCTCTTGTAATGAACCTGGCTTTCTCTGTCCTTAATGAGGACAGATCTATTAGAAAGGGATCACGAGGCTACAGGAACTAGCTAAAAGTCAAGGGTAAAATCCATTGCCATGGCCAGAATGTAATGACTCGAGGAGCCCAGGAGGGCACCATGCCCCAACCTCTGGCATATTTGCCCACAAGACCCCATGATCTGGCTTTAAGGGCACTCTTCCAGGATGGGATGGTGGCCCTGGTGTGCATTAACTGACCCAATTGCATCATTGCCTGTGGACTACTTTTTTTAGTTAATCTCTTTGAGATACTTTTAGATTCACAAGCACTTATAAGAAATGCTATAGAGACATACCATTTACTCAGTGTCTCCTAACAGTAACATCTGCAAAAGCTACAGTACAGTATCATGGCCGTGATGTTGACATTGCTACATCCCCTGAGTTTATCAGCTTTCCCAATTTTTCCTGTACTCACGTGTACATGTGTGTGCGTGTGTGTGTGTGCGTGTGTGTGCGTGTGTGTGTGAGGTTCTATACAACTCTATCACATGTGTCAGATGTGACAAAATACAGAACTGGCCCTTCACCAAAGAGCCCTTCCTGTCGTCTGTTAAAACCACAGCTCGCTCCCCTCCTTGCCCCTCTCCCGTCCCTGAAATCTGGCAACCACTTATCTGTTGTCTGTTTCTACAATTTGTCATTCCGAGAATGTCACATCAATGGAATCATATAGTAGGTAAACCTTGTGAGGCTTTTTTTTTTCATTCGTGATAATTCCTTTGGGATTCATCCAAGTGGTTGGGACCATCAGTAGTTTCTTCCTTCTTATCGCTGCGCCTGTGGTTTTAAATTAAGCAACAGTGCATCTCAGTGTGGCACCAAGGCCCAATTACAAAGCTTCCGGGGCATGATCTTCAAGGATCTTTTTAGGCTGAGAAAGAAAATGGGTTTTAGTTGATGTGTTCTGAGTGGGGGAAAGAGAAACATGTTACCTATTTTTCCAAGTTCACACCAGCATAGTTTGGCTTGTCTGTTTCTTTCCTGACAGTGGCCGGTTGGGGTGCAATTCCCTTCAGTGTTGGGTGACAGCTCTTTCTTGTGTCTTCCCACCTCCCACCTCCCCAGGAGCACATCTACAAGCTGATGAGGAGTGACAGCTACGCCCGCTTCCTCCGGTCCAGTGCTTACCAGGACCTGCTGCTGGCCAAGAAGAAGG
The DNA here is from genome assembly GCA_006410615.1 of Neotragus moschatus. NCBI lineage: Eukaryota > Metazoa > Chordata > Mammalia > Artiodactyla > Bovidae > Neotragus > Neotragus moschatus. The sequence goes on along the minus strand of SJYA01001474.1, from coordinate 2,111,839 downwards.
TATCCCTGGAAGGGCAGCCTTGCCTTTCTTAGCCATATTGACCTTTGCCTGCTGCTTGCTGCTGGTGTGACGTGAGAATACCATCCCTTGGGTTTTCTTTCTTTTCTCTCTTCTTTCCTTTCTGTCCCTGCTTCCACTCCAATAGAAGAAAATTAGGATTGTTACCACCCCGGCCCATCCTGCTGAGGTCCAGGGTGTGGCCTCCTGTCTCCCAGTACCCAGCATCTCCGTCTGCCTGTCTGCCCACGGTAGAGGGAGTGACCACCTAGGAGGCCCCTGGGGCTCAGCCCAGGAGCAGAGGGCTGGCTGTGACATCAGCGAACCCCTGGGGAAACCACTGCCTGTCCAGCCCCCTCCCACAGAATTTCCTGCCCTGATCAGCGTGCAAAGATGAGTGTGAGGCAAGGATTGCAGCAACCCCCTCTGCACAGAAAGGCTTAGAGTTCTTCCGGGGTGATGGGGCACCGGAAATCCTGCCTGAGGTTGTTGCCCTTTCCTCTCCCATCTGCCACCTGCCCCGAGCGTTTGCCTTTTCTTTTAACCAAGAAAAAATGGCACCCTAGCTCCTCCCTCCCCGCCCTCCACTCTNAACCCCCTCTGCACAGAAAGGCTTAGAGTTCTTCCGGGGTGATGGGGCACCGGAAATCCTGCCTGAGGTTGTTGCCCTTTCCTCTCCCATCTGCCACCTGCCCCGAGCGTTTGCCTTTTCTTTTAACCAAGAAAAAATGGCACCCTAGCTCCTCCCTCCCCGCCCTCCACTCTGAATAATGAAGTCTTGGTTCCCTGTAGCTCTCGGGGTCTAGATTTAGGGGTACAGGGACACCCCCCCCCATGATGCAGGCAGTGAGGGGTGATTGGAACAGGAATGAATGTGGCTGGATTTCTGGGAGGAGGGAAGGCAGAGCTGGAAGGACAGGGGGTGAGGGAAGGGGAAGGTAGGGGATTGGCTCATGGTTCCAGTGTGCCAGCGAACACTCTGTGCTTTGTGGGTCTGATCTGAGGTCCACGAGGGGTTCAGTGTGGCTCTCCTCGTGCCAGACTCCAGGACTCGCGTGCCTCGCTGCTTAAGACCCCATGCATCCCTTTTTCCTCCCTCTAAGCCTCCCGGGGGCAGTCCCCTAGCCTACGATCGTCCAGCGACACACTGTCTGTCCGGCTGCCTCTCTCCGTCGTGCAGCCCCCCTTTCTGTGTGCTGTGACCTCATGGGCCGGGAGCCTGTCTGTGTACCTGGCTGGTAACCACGTCACTCTCTAGACTAGGAGAGCATTTCTCTCCTGCTCACCGGCCCTGGGGTAGCCCCAAGGCCATCCCTGAGAGTCTTAGGAAGAGAAGTAGATCTGGGGGATACCCAGAGTGTCCGAGACCCGACTTTCTGGGCTTGCATCCTTTCTGTCACATGTCTCTCCTATGATGGACAACGTGAAGCCCAGCCTTCAGCCTCCCTGGCAGGAGGGTGGAGGTGGAGGGGTCCTGATGGAGCGGGCTGACTTCCCCCCAAATAATGGTTCTGATGCCTAGTTTTTCAAGAGAGGTGAAGACTTTTAGTATCAGCAGCCCAGATCTCAGGGGAGGTCAGAGTGAGCATTCCTATTTCCTGCAGCTCAAGACCCTGAACCGATCCCAGTGTGGGGAAATCGTGGGCTCCTGCAGTTGGGGTCACCTGGGCCTATCCACATACATGTCCACACACACAGAAGAAGCCAGAGGCCGTTCAGTCTCCTTGTGAGTCTGAGTGCAAAGGGAAAACACACCCCTGTGCAAAGAGTGGGACTGAGGTTCCTGTGTCCTCAAGTCCTCCTATACAAGAAAAGCTTCACAGAGGAGGTCACTCAAGTGAGGCAGGAACAGATGGCCTGCCTGTGACATGTCACCAAAGAAATTTATTAGAATTTTCATCTCAGCCCTCTCAAGGGGTGTCCTTGGAGGCTGGAAGCTCTTGCCAAAGCCGATGCCCTTTCGATATTCAAGGGGTAGATATGTCTAAAAACAGTGACAAGCCTACCTTTTCTTCTGTTTCCCCCTGAGCTCCAGGCATGGACTGGAGTTGTAACTCGGCACTTCCAGGTAGACCCAGAGTGTCTTCTGTTGCCAGGGGTGGGCTCACCATGAGATTGACACGTCCGGGTCATGAAGGGATGTGAGCCATAGTCCCAGCTAAGAGGCGGGCTGTAAAGCGGCCTCACTTTTCTGCTCACAAAGTCCCCTGATGCACTGTGGGGGCACAGTTTGCCGACCCTTCCTCCCTAATCCATCCTCTGTCCAAATATCTTAGTCATTCTGATGAGCCAAGTCCTCAGGGGGCAGGTGAGCTGGGCTTGGAGGACCCCTTAGGACAATTTGAGGACCCCTCCAGGACAATTTCGGAGAAGGCAATGGTAAGCCACTCCAGTACTCTTGCCTAGAAAATCTCGTGGACTGAGGAGCTTGGTAGGCTGTAGTCCATGGGGTCGCTACTAGTTGGACACGACTGAGCGACTTCACTTTCACTTTTCACTTTCACACATCAGAGAAGGAAATGGCAACCCACTCTAGTGCTCTTGCCTGGAGAATCCCAGGGACGGGGGAGCCTGGTGGGCTGCCATCTGTGGGGTCGCACAGAGTCGGACATGACTGAAGCGACTTAGCAGCAGCCAGGATAATTTGAGGACCACCCCCCCAGGACCCTTCCAGCTCTCCTGGTGGCTCAGATGGTAAAGAATCCACCTGCAGTGTGGGAGATCTGGGTGCAATCCCTGGGGTAGGAAGATCCCCTGGAGAAGAAATGGCAACCCACTCCAGTATTCTTGCCTGGAGAATCCCATGGACAGAGGAGCCTGGTAGGCTATATAGTCCATGAGGTCTCAAAGAGCCAGACACGACTGAGGGAATAAGCATAGCCAGGACGCTTAAGAATGATTTTCCAGAGCAGCTCCAAGGGCCTCTGCAAGGCAGAGGAAGCCAAATGAGTCAGGCTGATGGTCCCTCTCTGTGAGTAGCCACTCGATAGCCAGGGGACAGATTTCCAGCTGTGGGGCCTAGGACCGGCCTGATTTGAGCCACATGGATGGCCCCCAGGCTGCCCACTGGATTGAAGCTGAGTGCTGCCATCCCCAAGTGCAGACAGTACGGTGCCAAGCCCAGCACATATACTGCATCTGAAGGACAAAGACCAGCCTGGCTCTGCTGCCGTGTGTCATTCGTGTTGCGTTTTCCTCCTGCAGTATCCTCTCTGTCTTCAGCAGCCAGCCTAGGGGATAAGACATGACGGCCAAGGAAGCTGTCTGACCTTGTCCGCAGTGACACACAGTGACTGCCTTTTGCCGCCTCGGCTTCCAGCACGTCCTGCAGACCCACAGACCCCTGGCTGCTTCTTCAACTCTCTAACTTCCATTATTTGCTCTGTGTCTGTGAGTGTGTGTGTGCACGTATGAGAGTGTGTCTGTGAGTATGTGTGTCCATGGGAGTGTATGTGTCTGTGAATATGTGTTTTGTGTGTCTGAGTATGTGTGTCCATGTAAGAGTGTGTGTCTGTGAATGTGTGTCCATGTGAGTGTGTGTACTCTCCAGATTTCCCAGGCATGGCTTCAAGACCCCGGAGCTGGGCTCTAGGAAAAACTAGCAGGTATTTGGGATGTAATTCCTCCCCCCTTGGTAAAGCAGGAAACCTGGGGAGAGGGTCAGATACAAGCCATGCCCCCTTCTCCATAGAGGAGAGCTGCCTGGCCTGGGGAGTACAGGGCTTTGCCCCCTCTTCCCTCTCTGTGTATGGTGGGGGGCTGGGGGGGTGGCAAGGAGAGGGGTGCCCTCAGCTAAGACTCCCCAAGAGGTTCCTGAGCTGCCTGTCATCTGCCGCCTACTATGAGTAAACCTTGGAAGGGGTCACCTGCCCAGGTACCGGAAGAGTGTTTTCTGTCCAGAATACTCCTTCTGAGACCCAAGACATCTGTGATTGCAAAAGACATGGGCAGAGAGAGCCTCCTTGATCTCAGGATACAGAAGGAGCATCCTTAGGGGGCCTCAAGGATGTCCTGGAAATTAGTAAACTTTCTAGCTGGAAGATCTCAGAGGAAGTCCTAACCCAGACTCACAGAGGACTTGATGACCTCGCCTTGTGCACGGCCATCTCCTGACATCTCAGTAGCATCCCGCCGACACCCCACTGGCCCTGGGAGCTGGTCTGGACTGTGTCCCCACTTGAGGCCCCCAGTTGTTCCCTGCATGGGGGCTTGGCTGATTGAAAGCAATGATCAGGCATCCCCCAGCTGTTCCCAAGGGCCTGGCTCCCAGCCCAGTGGCTCCCACTCCAGCCCAGAAGCAAGATGAATGACTCTTCTAGAAGCAAACACCCCTCTCTCCTGGCTGCTCTGAGGAGGCAGCCCCATCTCTCCTGGGCTTCTGTTTCCTGTCTCTCCCACTGACTCCTGCATACAGCGCTGGCTGCTTCTCTCTTCCTGTTTTTTTGTTTTGTTTTTTCTCCGCCCTGTTTTGCTTTTGTTTTGGTTCATTAGCTGCGGCTGCTGCTATTTAGGAACCATGTGTTATCTGAAGAATTTTTTTTTTCTGTATTTTTCTCCCTATCTTTTTTTCCCTAAAGCCAGAAAGTGAGCAAGGTCGTAGAACTTCCTTAGAAAAGTTCACTCGCAGTGTGGTAAGTTCAGCTGGTTTTCTTTGGTTTTCGGCTTTCTTTCCGTTTTTCTCGGTGGTGGTTGTCGTTTCCTTCGGGAGGGGAGGGAGCCCAGCGCTCTTCCCTCAGCACACCCACCCATGGTCTTCTGCGAGTGTTGGTGGCTTCTCTCCTAGGGACTGGTTTGCAAAAGACAAAAGGCCCAGCAGCTCCCCCTGCAGATGGGTGCACGCCCCCCACCCCCACCCAGCCCCTGGCCTGACATTTGCTCTCCTGTGCAAGGGGGCTTCGAGAAGGAAGGACCACCCCCACCCCCACCCTTGGGGCTGCTCGGTGGGTGCACCTTCTGCAGCAGCCCAGGGAGAAGCTCGTCTAGCTGGACCATGAAATAAATTGGCTCAGAACTGTAGCTCATTAAAAAAAAAAAAAAATCCAAATTTCCCTCTGGGACTCTGGCAGCCACTTGGGTGCGGGAGGCAAGCTGCTGCTGCTGTGCCGGTGGCTTTTGCGTGTGCAGGAGGCGGCCGTGCTGCATGGGTTCTGGCGGTGAGGTCCAGCTGGCGTGTGTGCGTGTGCGTGTGTGTGTATGTGTGTGTTGGTGGCCTCTGCATGAGTTCCCATGTCCCTGACAGCCCCTTGTTAGCCTCCTTTGCGTAGCGTGACAGGGCAGTAGCCAGGGGGTGGTGTGGCCGTGGTGGGGAAGTCATCCTCATGGTGCCCGGCGCAGATTCTGAACTGTGGTCTGCAGTCAAGCACAAACTCCTCTCCTTTTTCCATAATGTTCTCTGTAAGATTGGGCTTCCCAGGTGGCTCTAGTGGTAAAGAACTCGCCTACCAATGCAAGAGGCATTGGCAGGTTCCATCCCTGGGTCGGAAAGATCCCCTGGAGGAAGGCATGGCAACCCACTCCAGTTTCTTGCCTGGAGAATCCCATGAACTGAGGAGCTTGGCGGGCTACAGTCCATAGGGTCGCAAAGAGTCAGACACGACTGAAGCGACAGCACGCACACATACTCTGTAAGACTGAGGCATAGTGCTTGCTACACAGGAAATAGCCAGTCCCCTTCTTTCCTGAAACCAGCTACTGAGCTCCTGCAGCCCAAGTTGCACTGTTCACATGGAACCAGTGAGCAGCCAGAGAGCCAACATCCCATGCACAGAATTTGTCAAATTTCACTTCCCAAAGGGTAGAAACCCACTGATGCTAACTTGGTTTTTTCCTCTCTCTGTTGCAGGGGAGAGTCCTTGTAAACCTGACTACTGTGTGATTAGTATCTATATTTTATCTTTTTAACATAAATTCTAAGAATTCTGGGTGGACAGCAACCTGGTCATTTGCCCTGTCATAACTAGATGCATCTTAACCGAATTTAAACAGAGTTTTGCATTTGCTAGATGTCAGCTTCACAGCAACTCAAGTAGGTGGCAATTAAAATATGGGTGCACATCCCATCTCTTCTTTGGTATTCTCTCTCTATGGTCTTTCCTCATGAGAAATCAGAACTTGCAGAATGTCAGGCCTGTGATCCCCTGTCTGTCCTCATGGCTGGTTTGAGCAGCCACACTGCTTCATGCACCAGGAAGCTGCCATGGGCTGTTGGATGCAAGGCCATGGGCGTCCCTTCACCCCTGACGGCTGACAGAGAGTGGTGGGAACTCATTGCTCCCTCTCTTCTGAGGCCTGGAGGCTGCAAGAGGAGACTGTTCAGGGATTTTGTTGACAAGCCCAGAGTAGATTATGGAGAAAGCAAAACTCCTGCAACCCCGGGCAGGCCCTTCAGGTTGACCACATGGGCTGAGGCGGTGAGAAGAAGCCTGGTCCTTAGAGGAGGCATCCAGATCTCGCTAGGCTGCTTTTCATGAGAAGTGGGTGTTGGGAGAGCAAACGTGATCTCGAAGAAGCTCCGCGAGGAGCATTTATTGATGTCCCTTCTTCCCAAAAGTGGGGTTGGTTCAGTGGTTCTCCAAGGTCTGTTAACAAAGTGTTTGGAATGAGAAAGCACCAGACACCTTCCAAGCATTTGAAGTGTACACCGGGGAGAACTTAGAGAGATGTTTCCAGGGCCAGCTGAAGGAGAAAAATCTCCTAAGCTCCTGAGATTTTTAGAATCTATATGAGAGAAAGCCCAGCCTTCCAAACCAAAACATTCCTAAGTTGCCTGTTATTTTTCTATAAAGACTCTAAAGTCTCGTGCATTCTGATTTTTTTGTTTCCAGTAGTAGAAATAGAGATGGACTTGTTTTGATCCATCCATGCTCCTTGTGATCTTGGGATAACACCACTTGGGGTAACCAGATGAGGCTGAGTTTGAGGAAATGACCCACAGCTCTAGAGTGGTAGCAACTCTCAGAACTCAAGAATGTGGTTTTCACAGCCCAGTATTCTAATCAAACAAAATTAACCAGTCAGCCAATATGTCTTGTAATTTGATAGCCATTTTCTGGATCTAATATCTAATATAAAGTGCCTGATTTCTTTGAAAGAAGGTCTACATAAATATTTCATCTTCTGTATACTGTAAACTATAATGGAAGGCTAGTACAGTAGCAGTAATGGTCCTGGGAAATACATGAAGAAAGACCATCCACGTCATGGGAAAATGAGGGAGTGAAGCTGGGCAATGCTTGGACCAGGGATGTGAGGCCAGCTGCCATTCAGGACTAACCAGTGACAGGTAATGTTGATCCAGATCATTCATTATCTTGGTCAGGTAACTTCTTATCAAGACTGAATCTGGGTCCAACATTTCTCCCATGCAGTGCTCTTTCTTTTCTTGGTAAAGAAGGAACATTTGGAGAAAGCAAATTGTTCTAAGACTCCTATATCATGATATGGAGGGATTATCTGTGGAAAGCCACAGAGGTCCCCTTTGACATGGGATCCTAGAAAGGAGTTCAGTATGGTTCATAGAAGCTGCTGGAGCCATGCTAGTTTGAGTGCAGAAGAAGCCTTACGATCCCCAGCAGAGGCTTTGCTTTTCACATGGCTCCTTTTAGTGGAAGCTTCATTCTGAGTCATGCAGAACTTGAGTAGCAAATAGCAGGCAAGGGTTATGCTGTGCCAAAGCACTGTGTACTCTGGCCACCCAGAGCCACAAAGTTTGCATAAAGGCCTGCTTTTTGATAGGGCCAGCCCAAGTCCAGAAGTGAATATCACTCAAAGTCCTTGGCATGGTGCAGCCAGCCCAAAGTGCATCTTTATCCAGAGCAGAAAACAGGATCCTTCTGATGGGCCCAACCCCACAGATGCCCAGCTGGCCAAGCAAAGTGCAGTTGGATTTCAGCCCCTTCTCAGCCCTCATCTGCCCTTGTACAGTGGATGACTCACACCATCATACAGGGTGGCCCTGTCACAAGAGCCCTGGGCCCAGGAAGAGCTGTGACACATAGCAGGTTCTTAAAGCAAAGGGGTGGGGGGTGCTCAGACATGGCCTCAGATCAGATGAATGGAGCCTCTTCCCCCACCTCTGTGCANAGTCACCTAGGAAGTCGGGCTGGTCCTTGGCCTCTGCCTCCTGATAAATCCAAGCCGGGACCTCTCCTTTCTACCCAGGTCTTAAGTCAGGGGCTGACCGCTCTCCCCAGTGAGTGCCCTACAGACCTGTGACTCCACACAGACTCGTCGTTTATAGACTTGAGCATCAGCTACTCATAGGTAACTTGCAGTCTCCTTGAAAGGACAGCTTATCTCTGGGGCCTCCCACGTCTTGCCTGCTGAGGTCACCTCTTGAGCCCTATTCAGCAAAACACCATTTTTCATTAGCAGGGATGAAAAATGTCTGTGTGTCACCACAAGGTGATCGGCTTGGATCGATGGAGACTAGAAATCATGTTCCAAATTAGTTCTATTGCAAGTTCTAGTTCCTCAAGCAGAGGAATCTGGATTTCCCCCATACCGGAAGGGGAAGCTTTGAATTCAGCCAAAAGGCAAGGTTGCTGGGACAGCAACTGAAAAAGAGTAAGGGGTAGGGAGTTCAAAGCAGAGATGTGATAGATGGATTATTTTTAATCTTTTTTTTCCTTTTGAGGCATAATTACATGTGGCAAAATCAATAGATCTGGAATGTATGGTTCAATGAATTTGACAAATGTATGTACCAGTGTAACCTACATCCCATCACCCTAGAAAGTTCCCTCATGCCCCCTTTCAGTCAATTACATCCCTCTGCCCTAGAGACAACCATGGTTGATTTCCATCCCTCTGGTAGCCTGGTTTGGACTTAGTGGACTTGCGATCTGTAACTGTGGTCTTAGGTCATCTGACAAATCAGCAAGAGAATCTCATCAGCAGCTCAGACGTCTCCACTTTCTTACTGCTGCTAAGGCCCTGCCCCTGAGCGGCCAGTGCTTGGCTCCTCTGCCCCCAGTGTGCCATCTGACCCCTCAGGGCTACCCTCTGAACCACAGCCCTTCTCCCAGTCAAAGAAATTAGCACCTGTCTCGCAGGTAAGTGAGTGGCGAAGCTCTTGGTAACGGTGACGGTGCATGCTTTGTTGATTAATACCGGGACGTGCAGTGCACAGAGCCATGGCATGTCAAGCAGCATGTTGATTTTTACCGAAGCACCATACAAAAGGAAGCTCTTCCTTTTGTGCATTTCCTTTTAGAAACAAAAGATTCCATGACTACCTTCTTCCAGACTTCTAGCCATCAAGATGGCTGCAGAGCTGAAATGATTAGTAAGCGTGGAGGCTGGGAATTGAATATGTGTGGGTGTTTGTGATCCCAGCCCTGAGCCCGTGGTCCATGAAATTGAAGGATCCCAAATTCTATTGGATTAAACTTAGCCAAATGTCTCGAAGGTGAAAAGCGCTTTGTCTAAATGCAAAGCTTTGGTGTCTCTGGAATGTACCTTCTGCAGCTCAGTTCTTAATCACCGTATATTTTTTCACTTGGACAAAGGCTGCCAGCTAATAGCATTTTCAACCACCTTCAGCTGCTTCACTCAACTACGCCAAGGCCTCAGGCTGAGCTGGTAGCAGTTTCCTGGCACCGTGATCCATTCCCAACTGACCAGCCTTGAGGAACAGCACACATTCACACCCTGAAAAGATGCCTTCCCCCTGTAACTATGCAAGATGCCAGGCAGAGGCAGAATTACTACTCCCCTCCCTAAGTGTCTCCTGCAAACCCATCCAAACTGGAGGATGGGGGTGAAGAGGAGGGAGGAAAGAGCCCTAGATGGTGCAGGGCAGGAACTCTCCTCTCTCTCTGGGCAGTGAAGGTAGCTAGGAGCTCCCAGCAAGCCCATAGCAGCACAGACCTTGAAGCAGCTCATCTCTGAACACCTCTGCTGTCAGATTTCACTTTGATCCACGAAAATTATAAGAACCTCAGCTCTTCAGAAGAGAGGCAGCTGCTGGGCCACGGTGATTGCAGCATTTCTTTCCCCCAAGCCGGAGGGCAGGCATGTAGCCTTGCCTGCGTCCTGCATGAATAACCACCTTCCAGCCTCACTCACGAGGTCACTGCCTAGTGAACAGATTTCGGTTGGGCTGGGCTGCCCCTGGGCCGGCCTGAACGCTCACGACCTCCTTTAGCAGCAGAACTGGCATTTGGTAAATGTTCAAGTGCAAGAGCGGGCAAGGGAGGCAAAAAAAATGCCAAGGAGCACCACCTGGATGGCTAGAGGTTGGAAACACTCTTCAGGCTGGTCAGCTGCACCCCACCCCTCACCCGTGAAGCCCCGAGCCCTGGAAGCAGCTGGGGGAGAGGAGGGCAAGCATGGATGGGCTGGCCATAGGTCTTTGGAGTCAGAGCTGTGAGGCTGAGCTCCAGGACTTAGGCAGGAAGAGATTAATTAGCGCCTCCCAGCCCAGCCAGCTCTATAGAACAGGGCGCTGTGGAGGGTAGGGATCCTCAAGGCTAAATTCACCTCAAACAGACAGACATACAGTTATCCAGAAATAGAATCTCTAACCTCTCTCAGCCACAGCCCCCTTTCCAGCCAAAATGACCTCACTAATGAGAATGAAGCTGTAATGAGGGTTCAGATGCCTGGTAAACCTCACCTTCTTTGTCTCTGGGCTTTTACCATACCCACTGGCAACAGACTGTTATCATTTAGAAGCTTTAGTGATTCCTTTTGTTCACAGCCACCAGCTAAATCAGAGTTGTGAAGGCCATTGTATGGCAGACCTGCCACACATATATTTGGGTATCGATATATACTGTGTGGCCCTGTTGGAGGAGGGATGGAATGAGAAGGGAGGAGCTGGTATTTGGTGTGTGGATTCCACAGCAGTAAGCAGTACCCAAGAGGAAAGTGACCTTCCTTGGTGTGTTTCCTGTGAGCAAGGATGGACAAGGGTGAAAGGGACTGGGGGAGGTTTGGTAGAGGCCCCCAGACTGGAGACATCTGGACTCATCAGTCCCTATTTCCCTGAGCTTCCTGTCTTCAGGGGAGCTTCCCCGAAGGCTCAGCAGTTGAGAATCCACCTGCAATGCAGGAGACACAGGAGACATGGTTTCGATCCCTGGGTCAGGAAGATCCCCTGGAGGAGAAAATAGCAACCTGCTCCAGTATTCTTGCCTGGAAAATCCCATGAACAGAGGAGCCTGGTGGGCTACAATCCATGGGATCGCACAGAGTCAGACATGACTGAGCGACTGAGCAAACACACACGCACCTGCCTTCAGGCCTGCACGGAGAAGGCAGGCACAGTCCCAGGTGACCACCTGGATGACAAATGCCTCCAACTCCGTGTAAGAAAGGGCAGTCAAAAAAGTCCCCGCTACATGTATGCTTAGAACCAGGCTAGAGGGAGTCCTTGCAGATCAGCCTCTGCCACCTACAAGCTATTGTGTACCTAACCCACTCCACACAGAGGAGTAGCCATCCTTCTTTTAGTGAGTTGCAAGAACTGGCACTTGAAACCTTATAGGATTTTTTTTTTAATCTGATTTTTAAAATCCTTTAGCCCAGTATAAATGTATCCAGCTGCAGGCTAAGTTTAGTGTATCTGAAGATTCAGATAAGGTTGCTGATGGGGAGATTTTGTGTGTGTGTGTGTGTGTGTGTGTGCGCGCGCGCGCGCGTGTGTGGGTTAAGACAGAGGAGGAAAAAAAATGAAAAGTGCTGTCCAACGAGCAAAACTGAGGAGTGAAGGGAGGGAAACAGAGCAAAGGGGAGGTAGACACAGACTGTCCAACTGTGCCCGAGGCCGTTTCCATTTCTGGACAAGCTCCCATCCATGCCATCGGAATTCTCAAAGTCAAGCTGCCACGTCCCTCCATGGAGAGCTTAGCCAGATGACACATTGTCTTGTGTCCGGCAAACTCACAGCCCGTATTGTTCATTTGTTGGAAATGCCCATTATCGGTCAATTCATCAATCAGCAGGTTTATTGAGTACCCTACCAAGCTTCACAAACCTGATCAATTTTTTCTAATTACATCCAGCGGACATGTAGCCAAGCCCAGTAAACAAGACGAGCCCTCACATCCCACTTGGAAATGAACATGAGGAATTGCCAGCCCTTGCAACCTCACGCTGCCAAACGCTGCAGCACACGCTGACAGGCGAGCGTGTGCTACCCTCGCAGATGGCGCTGGTGTTGCCGACCCACTGTCAGTAATAAGATGAGTTCTGAGTGTTTTCTCAGACACAATAATCCATTTGCTTGGGTCCAGCCATACTCTCTTCTAGACCCCTCTCTAATGCTATGGATTTCAGTGGAGAGTGAGCAGGGGATGGGTTCAAACTAGGGCCGGGGAACAAGCAGGGGACTGAGCCTTGCTCATTGTCCTCCTGGTGTCCAGCCCCACATCAGAGGCTCCTCAGCTGCCTCCTTCTGGGCATGTGGACAACTGGCCTCTCACAGGGGGCCTCTATGCCCCATGTACCAAGATTCATGGTACAGTAAGTCTTTTTTTTTTTTTCTTCCCAAAAGAACAAGAACAGCTATGTAGTTTGTAAGCGAAGGGCTGGTTAGACTTCCTGAAGTGGAGTCATCAAAGTCAGCCTCTGAGTAACGTAGATGGAGACCAACATAGGAGCACATTGTCGTATGTCCTATAGCCCAGGCCCCAAGCCTTGGCGGATACCCCCTGACCTTCCCAGTCCGAGAACTGGTCATCAAGAGGACCCAAGGAGAGGGAATTCCTTGGGGATCCAGGGATCAGGACTCCATGTTTCCACTGAGGCAGGGCGGGGGGGGGGCCTGGATTCAATTCCTGGTCAGGAAACTAAGATCCTACAAACTGCATAGGGCAGCCAAAATAAGTAAAAAATAAAGTTTCAATTAAAAAAAAGAGAAGGATCAGGGGCTTTCCTAGGGTCTGGTTGCTAAGAGTCCATGCTCCCAATGCAGGGGGCCCGGGTTCAATCCCTGATCAGGGAACTATTAATAGATTCCACATACTGCAACCAAGACCCAGCACAGCCAAATGAAAATAAATTAAAAAAAAAAAATTTAAGGGATGCAAGAAGAGCTCAATCCTATGTTTTAAATAGAATTCCTTCTTTCTTCTTCAGACTAGTTAATTTGTTAGTTCCAAGTCACCCAGATCCTTAGCCATCGTCTGCTTGGGTCAACCCAATCCCTGGGTCTTACTAGTCCCCTGGCCAACCTTTCCTTCCTCACTTGGAGTAAATCAAGTTCAGAGGCAGCCCACAGACATTAAGAGATACTCCAAGGGTTGAAATCCCTGATTGGGGTAAGTAAAATCCCCACACAGTCAAAAGAGGACCAACAGCACACCCTTACCCTCTAACCTGCCCTCCCCCGTCCCCTCCCCCCGCCCCAGAGCTGGTTAAGGCTCCCAAACCCGGAGATCAGAGGGGTCGGTGAGCTAAGTGGTTTGGCCTCCGTGGCTCATGCAACAATTAACCCACCTGTCTGGCTCTCTGTGTCTGTCCTGTGCGTGCGTGTGTGCGTGCGTGCGTGCGTGCCTGTGGTGCCCTCTGTCGCTGTCTCTGCAGGGAAAGTCACTGGCGGGCAAGCGCCTCACCGGCCTGATGCAGTCCTCCTGACGGTCCCAGCCGCAGGGCCCGGGCCCGAGGACCACGCGGGCAGCCGGCGGCGCTCCACTTCCGCCGACAGAGCATCCCTGCGGGGAGATTTGGTCACTGTGAAGGAGAAGGAGTGAGGGCCGGGCCACGGTGGGGAGATGCGGTGCGTGAACCAGAGGGAGGCCAGAGAGAGCCCTTGGAGGCTGGAGTCGGCGGGCAGAGGCCCCTGTTTACAACCCCCTCTCTTTGTACAGTCGTGCGCCGAAGCCTCGCTCTGTAGGAGGTCCCAGCCCCTCACGCGTTCTGGGGAGAGCGCCCGGCTCGGCTCCTGCCGTGACTGTCCCCTGAGGTTCCATTCTGACTATCATCACTCCTCCCCCCTGTCCGGGGGATCACGCCTTCCAGCGAACTCGAACTCGAGGACCCGCCGCCCCCAAGCACATTCAGTATTACAACCCACCGCCTGTGGTGCACCCGCGGCGCCCGCCCCAGTCACACCACTGTGTCCCAACTGCCTCCCGCCTGCCCCATCGTTGCGGCCACCCGCGTGTAAGGAGCCGAACCGGGCTGCCCTCACACCACGCCCCTGCCCCCCCTCCCCCAGTCACACCGTCAGCACTGAGCCGCCTCGAGGATCACAGCACTTCCCCGTCTTCCAACCCGCTTTGAGGCCACCTTTGAAAAGGGTCACCACAAGGCACTGGCGGCTGCCCCCTCTCCCGTCAACCGTCTCCAACACCAGAGGAGGCGCTGATGTCAGTGAAAGAGCTTGTGGTTTAACAGCCCTGAAGGTCCTGACCATCTTTTAACATTTTTGATTATTTCGTAATTTATTCTGTTGCGGCCCGTGCTCCTTGGTGTATCCCCGCGTGTCTTACTTAAAATAAATGTGGCGGTGAATTTGGGGGCCCTTGGGATCCTCCCCTCCGACAGCCCCACATGGGAGCTGGGGGATTCAGGCTGGGAGTCCTGGGTGTGGCCGGGCCCCCCGAGGCCAGGTCTCAGTTGTGTCTGAAGCCAGGGGGGAGGCCAAAGGCACGGTCCTCCACAATGTCCGTGATCATGGAGAAACACAAGCACGGAGCTCAACCTGCAAACACCTGCGTGAGATCCACTTGTGTGTGTCAGAATGACCATCTGCCAACTTGGCAGTGAGGGAGTCACGCAGAGCACAGAGTCAGGTGCCTGGTGCACAGTAGGTGCTTGGCAAATGGTAGCGATTACTCTCTTTGTTGTCACTGCCCTCGGACAGAGTGGTATAAGCCACGTGCTTTTGAATTCAGACACTCACCCACCCCATCCCCATACCCTCCCCCCACTACTATGACCATCTTCCTTTGATGTATTTTGGCCAGAGGTAGAAAATATCCTTTGGGAGTGTATAAACAGCAAACGCAGAAGCAAAAGAGCGATCACTGGTATTTCTTTACTTATGTGGGCAGATTCACCAGCTGGTGAGTCTCATAAGCTTGTTTGCAGGCGCTGCCTCCTGGGTGCTCCCCTAGGACCACCTTTCCGAGCCCACTTTTGTGCTGTATCCCTCACAGCAGGGCCACTGAGGCCATGAGGGGTCGTGATCATGGTGGCACCCCAGCGGATTCTTGAGCCCTGCGCTTCAGTTTCCCCTGTGCAGTAGTGGGTCTCTTTTAGAGGTACAGTGGAAATTAGAGACATTCTGTTTCATCCTCAGAGTGTCTCCAAGGGGGTGCTATACCCCCAGGTTCCTGGCAGGCACTCCCTGCAACCCTTGCTCATTCCAGGAGACCTGGGCACAAAACCTGGCACCTGGCAGATACCGGGCAACTGCTTGAGGAGAAAATGAGTTCCCTGAAGCCATGTTGTGGGGTCTGCTGATCCCCTCCTCTCTTCATCACATGCTTTTGAATCCCCTTGCTTTTCATACCGATCTCCTGTTTCAGAGCACAGCTGCTGCTCAGGCTCCCCTGCACCCAACATTGCCCCAAGGAAGCAGCTCCTGCCAAGGTGCCCTGTCCATGCTGACACTGACGCACAGGGTCTGTGGACACTGGCAGTTCTAGAACAGCAGGTCCCTCTGTGCCCTTAGTTAGCCTGGGTAAGATCCTGGCTGCCTCCTGTCCTTCCTCCTGGCTGCAGTCAAGGCCCAAGTGGTCTCCCTGGCCAAGATGTCAGTGCCACCCAGCTGAGGTTCCTGGAGCTCCCCAGAAGGGTCTGAGGCAGGCGGACTACAGCCCTGAGAAGGAGCGGGCTGAGGGCATCCTGACGCCTCTGGGGACATCCTGCAGCCTCGATAGATGTGAAGGCAATTTCGGATGGATTCAAACCCAGAGCAATAACCCCCTCATCCTGCCTCCCAACCAAGGCACACTCTGTCTTGTGACCACCATCACGTGCCACCCCCCTAGCAGGTCACACCCAGAAATGGGGGAGAGAACAGGATTGTGCCACCCAGGTTGGCTAATCCAAGGGCAGCCTACTCGACCTAGTTCACTTAGGCTGGGCACTTAGTCCAAGGGCAGTCTACCATGCAGACCTTAGAATGCAAGTACACTTAGAAAAAGTTTCCCAGGTGGCGCTAAGTAAAGAACCCAGGCAGGTAAAGAATCTGCCTGCCAGTGCAGGAGACATAAGAGACACGAGTTCAATCCCTGGGTTGGGAAGATCACCTGGAGGAGGGCCTGGCAACCCACTCCAGTATTCTTGCCTGAAAAATCCCATGGACAGAGAAGCCTGGAAGGCTATAGTTCATAGGGTCGCTATAGTCCATATAGTCCATTGGACCCGACTGAAGCAACTTAGCACACCCTTGGAAAATCTGGTCTTGGCCAGTTCCCCACTGGTTTGGTTGACACAACCACAAATTCAGACCCAGATTAAATTTTTGAAGGAGTTCAGTTCAGTCACTCAGTCGTGTTCTACTCTTTGTGACGCCATGGACTGCAGCACGCCAGGCTTCCCTGTCCATCACCAACTCGTGGAGATTCTGTAGCAAAACAAACTTTTCTTTTTTTTTTGCCCTGTCTTGCCTTAGTTGCCCTGACTGGGCATGGTCTCTAGGTCTGGAACTCTTCCTGATTTGGGCCCACAGGGCAGATACCATGTCAGCAAGTGACCACCAACCTGTCGGGGCAGATACATAGGCGCCAGACACTGGGCATCTGACTAACATAGACTTTGCCTGTATGGGAAGAGTCAAGCTTGTTGATTGGCATGTGTAAATGCCCAGCAGCAGCCAGAGGGCCTGAGCAGAGCAGCAGGAGCTGTCTGGTCAGAGGAGAGGGCTTCTGCTTTTCCAGGAAGGGATGCTCTGTCCTGCTGGGAAGGGGTTGCTATGCCCCAGGAATTTAGCAAAGCCGAGCCCACCAGGGCCATCAGAGGCACTGTGCTCCAAGGCCACCCCTTCCAAGGGTACAGGCCAGCACCTGGGAGGGACCTCTTAGCACTCCAAGTTGCTTCTCTGAGCAGTGAATCACCTGGGGACGTGCTCTGGGGGCCTTCCCTGTAGCGAGGTTCCTGGTGTGTTCAAACTACCTCACCAACAGGGCGTGACCCAGGAGCCTGCCACCCCTCTGGCTCCTCGGTTGGTTGTAGAAGTTGATGTGTTTCCTAAAACGCACCCCTCTCATGATGCTTCAAGTGCATGGGCTTCAAAAGCCACCACTAGGAAGTTGTCCCAAAAGCCCAGAAAAGACTGGGTGCTGCTGGTCTTTGAGTCTGCAAGGGGGATCTTCCAGCAAAGTCCAGGAGCTGAAAAGTCCTGGGGGGAAGTAATATGTCACCACCCCCTAAAAGGGCTGGCTGAGCTGAGTATGCAGCAAGGACCGTGTGTGGCACTGTCCAATTGTGGCCAAATGAATCCCTGAGAACTCACCACGGGGCCCTCTGAAGAGAGGGCTGTGCTCATGTAACCATGGCAACTGCAGATGCCAGCAGTCTACTCCTTAGTACCACCCACTGATAAGGCAGCCCCCCTGGGCACAGCTCTGGGGCCATAACGTAGCAAAGTAGCAAATGTAGCAATAAGGGGCCCAGGCCATAAAGGGACGGTCCACACGACCTGGCCTCGGCCCTCCCCCAAGTCCCTCATGAGGGCTCAGAGCCAGCTGCTGTCAGCTGTCCGAGGAGGGAGGCCCCACGCCCCGCCGAGCGTGCCCGGTCTATATTCTCTGCCCACACACCGCATGATCACGGACACGTCGGCATGGCCTTCTCATAGTGCATGTGGTTCTCATTAGTTTATTTTTCTGGAATTTGGGGATTGGACCCCAGAACCAAACATGCTGGTACCATCTACAAATAAATGACTTGAACCCACTATAACCACTTAACTCTGTGTGGCTCCTTGGTTTGGGGGTTTGTCGGGCAGGATTTACTGCTAGAAAAATATCTACCACCCCTCCCCATTACCCCTCCCCCAAAACATACACACACAGCCTGTTCCCCCTCTCTCCCAAGCAGGATGCTGAGAAGCTCTAGGGTGGGGAATACCTCCTGGTAGGTTAGGACAACTGTTTCACGGGAAGGCTAAAATGCCCCTGACTCTGCCGGGGTGTCCTTGGCTGCATGGTCTCTATGCCTCATTGTCTGTGCCTGACCATAAATCCCAGGGGCCTGGTGAGCATCAGCAGTGGCCATTGCTGACTTTCAGTGGCCAATCTGACTGACTTAAATGAAGTCCCAAGATGGAAGTCTGTTACACACAGATGGGGATCTTTACAGGGAGTCTTGGTTTCCTGAGCGACTGACAATCTAATCTTTCACTCACACCAAAACAGCAGGGCTCTGAGAACCTGAAGTCAGGCTGACAAGGGAAGGAAGAGAAGGAGGTAGAAAAGGAACCACAGTAATGTGATTCTGTAATGATGAAGCTGGCACCTGCCAGTTTGCTTCATGGCAGAAAATCTGCTCCCGAAAGTAGAAATGATCTCGGAAGCGTGAGAATGGGTCTCCCATCCAAATGGCATGGGGAACGAACTTGTCTCCCAACACCTGGGTCATCTTCCAGAGCAAGACTTCCTGCCCTACAAGGTCAAGACCAAGGTCACACCTGCAACAGCCCCTACAGTGTCAGGTCTGCAGCAGACCCCACTGTCAGGCCCTGGCCCCACCCCAGAACAGCCATCCTCTCCTCCCTGATCATATCCATGTCCTCCCCAAAACTAGAGCTCCTCCTCCCCAAGCCAGCCAGCTGGCTTATTTCAGCAACCTGCCACTGCACACAATCCCACTGACGCCAAGGCCAGAGGTCTGCTTGAGGTCCAAGGTGGAGGTGGGCATTTGGGGCTGCCTGTTGCAACACTAAGAGCTGTGCCTGCCCACGATCTGGCGTCCGCCTTGCGGGCTTCTCTCTCCCCACACCCTTCAGGGGGCTTCTGGCAGAAAGGGCATGAGGCTGTCCCTTCCCTTGGTGGTTGCTCAGTCACTAAGGCGTGTCTGACTTGTGACTCCATGGACTTCATTATCACCCTGAGTTTGCTCAGACTCATGTCTGGACTCCTGATCCCCTTCCCCGGGCTTCCTTTCAGTATTCACAGTGAGGGGTTATAGGATATTTCCCCAACCTGCACAGCGCAGGGCAGGCCACCCAGGCCACCGAGAGGCTGCTGGCTCTGGCTTGTTTTCAAGAGGCTTGGAGTGGGGTGTGTGCCCCGGTGAGAGCTCCCTCTGGCCTGGAGCTCTCTGTGAGGCTCCTAGCCCTTAAGGCAGGTCTCCGTGCTCTCGGAGGCTTGGGCTGGCCCAGCCCCATCTGGCTTATTTCAGCAAAGCGAGTAACATCTCCTGATGGCAGCTGCTGGGACACACACCTCAGTCTGAACACTGGTTTCCTTCATTGTAAACCAGGAAGAAGCATTTCAGAATCCTGTGGTAGTCATGAATTAACACAGAGAACTTCTCGCCTATGCCTGGCACATACTAAGTACTCACGAAATGAGTGCTGATATGAGCTGTTGCTGCGTCTGAGAGATTCTCTGAGAGACAGAGGCAGTGAAGGTGGAGGGCCTTTGCAAACTGCTGCTGAGCAGCTTCCCAGCCCTTCTTGCCAGAGAGGGGTGTGGGTTTTGTTTGCCTGTGCAGGAATGGTCTCTCTCTGCCTATGACAGGCCCCTTGCTCTCTTCTACCCGGAGAGGGCCTTGTTCCCTCACTGTATGTAACCTGAAGAGCCTCAATCAATAATCCCACATTAGGCCTCAGTAAATAGCAGGGCAGAGACGTGGGGGTGAAGGGGAGAGGGTTTGGGGAGCGTTGGGGTGGGGAGGCTTCCTTCCGCAGGCCCTGGAGGAAAATGGAAGCGGAAGTGTGAGTTCACCATCTGCACTCCTGTTTGTCTGACAAGCCTCCGTGGCTGCTTCACTGGGATTTGGATTCTGAGCTCTTGTTCAGAAATATCCCATTTTGTGGTGCTTACTCGGACTTCAGGGGCTTCCCAGCTGGCTCAGTGGTAAAGAGTCCTCCCACCAAGGCAGGAGATGCAGGTTCGATCCCTGGGTTGGGAAGATCCCCTGGAGAAGGAAATGGCAACCCACTCCAATATCCTTGTCTGGGAAATCCCATGATTAGAGGAGCCTGGCAGGCTACAGTCCATGGGGTCGCAAAGAGTAGGACATGATTTAGTGACTAAACAGCAACAACAACAACTCAGACCTCAGACTCAGGATGAGTGACTGGCCAATGACTCCATCCTCAGAGAACATCCATCAGCCACATGGAAACACCTACCTCCCAGAGGAAGGGCCTTACTCCTAAAAGGGCCTACCACACCAACACAGCCTGTTTTCCCATTAGAGCAATGAAGATTCTCTTGAGTTGGAGAGGAGGTGGCGGGATCAGGGAAAAGTTTAAAAACTAGAGGCGGGCCTGGGTATCTCTTGCTGCCAGTGTTCCCACGAGCACACCCATAGACAGAATCGGTGAGTGTCAGCACTGAGAGTTCCTTGGAGATTTTCTAGTCCAATTGTGAGCATGTGTATGTGTGCATGAGTGTGTGTATGTGCGTATGAGTGTATGCATGTGTGTTTTACATTTTGATTGTTTATTGACGTATACTTACACACAGTAAAATTCACCCTCTTTTAGATATAGTTACAAGTTTTGACCAATTTATACAATGATGTAACTAACCACCAGCCCCAAATCCAGAGAGTAATTCTATCATCCCCCAAAATTCCTTCATGGTTAATCCCCTCTCCCCAGCCCCATCCCTGGCAGCTATTGATTTATTTTCTGATCCTCTTTCAGAAAGGCCCATGAAGAGGATCAGACAGTACTGGCCTCTTTAGTCTGGCTTGTGTCACTTTGCACCGTTCACGTTATTGCCTAGATCGGTAGTACATTCCTCAATGTTCTGTTTTTATCCATAAAGAAACTGAGGCCCAGGGAACTTCCCTGGTGATCCAGTGGCTCAGACTCTGCTCTCCCAATGCAGGGGCCCAGGTTCGCTCCCTGATCTGGGAATTAGGTCCCACACGTTGCTGCTAAGAGCACGAATGCCACAACTAAAGATCGCACGAAGATGGGAGACCCCGTGTGCCCCAACTAAGACCTGGTGTGGCCAGATCAATAAATATTGAAAATAAGAAAGAAAGAAACCGAGGCCCAGAGGGGCAAGGCTGAGAGCAGGTGGAAGATCCAGGCCTGCTGTCCAGACCCTCACTGCCATCCACCCCCCAGGCCCCTTGACCACAGTTTCTTCAGTAAAAAGTTATCTCTTTAATCCCTCAAAGTCCATGAGCCCCTATATGAGGAAGCACGTGATCCCAGAACCTGCACCATGAAGACAATGCATGATTCCTCACCTAACAGAAGCAACTTGGTGCTAAGTCAGTTTAGTCGTGTCTCTTTGCGACCCCATGGACTATAGCCTGCTAGGCTCCTCTGTCCATGGAATTCTCCAGGCGAGAATACTGGAATGGGTTGCCATTTCCTCCTCCCAAAGAAGCAGCTTCAGTTCAGTTCGGTTCAGTCACTCAGTCGTGTCCAACTCTTTGTGACCCCATGGGCCGCAGCATGCCAGTCCTCCCTGTCCATCACCAACTTGGAAACAAAGGGAAGCAATAGTACATATTGGAGCCAGGCATCACTGATTCACTGAGCAAGAAGTGCTTCATGGACCTTCTGCCTGCATGCATGCTTAGTCACTCAGCTCAGTTGTCTGACTCTTTGCAATCCTTTGGACTGTAGCCTGCCAGGATCCTCTATCCATGGGATTCTCTAGGCAAGAATGCTGGAGTGAGTTGCCATGCCCTCCTCCAAAAATCTTCCTGACCCAGGGATCGAACTGGAATCGCCTGTATCTGCTGCATTGCAGGAGGATTGTTTGCCTGCTGAGCCATCAGGGAAGCCCCTCATCGATCCCCTACCAACAGGCAAAAGATCTCTATAGACATTCCTCTGAAGAAGATATACAAATGGTCAACCAGTATCATGAAAAGAAAAACTCAGCCTCATTAGCCATCAGAGAAATGGAAATCAAAAACACAACGACGTGCCACTAAGATGGCACTCACTAAGATGGCTATCACTAAAGAGATAATAAATGTTGATAAGGGTGTGGAGAAACTGGAGTTCTCATAGACTACTGTTGGGAATGTAAAACGCTGCAGCCTCTTTAGAAAAATCTGGCAATTCTTCAAAAAGATAAACATGGAGTTGCCATGTGACCTAGCAGTTCCACTCCTAGGTATGTACCTAGGAGAAAAAACTATAGCTATACAAAAATTTGAAGAATAATGTTCATAGCAGCATTATTTACAATGACCAAAAAGGAGAAGTGATATAAACTGATAAATGTCAATTGATAAATGCATAAACAAAATGCGACACATCCATACAAGGGAGTATTATTTGGCTATAAAAAGGAACGCAGTACTTATACATAATACGGTGTGAATGAGCCTTGAAAAACATGCTAAGTGAAAAAGCCAGTCACCAAAGACAATTTCATTTAGATGGAATGTGCGGAATAGACCTATAGATACAGGAAGTAGATTTGTGATTGCCTAGGTTTGGGGGGTGGGTGGTGGTCACTGCTAATGGGTATGGGGTTTCTATTAGGGGTAATGAAATGTTCTAGAATTGATTGTGGTGAGGTTTGCACAACTCCAACTCTGTGAATATACTAAAGACAATTGACTTACACACTTAATTGAGTGAATTGTATGATATGTGAATCATATTCCAGTAAAGCTACTGGGGAAGGAGGGGTGGGGAGGTGAAATAGCTGTAGACCAGGAAGAGATCCAAGCCTGTTTTTCTAACTCGGCAAGAGAACAGGGCTGCTCCCTAGAAAGAGCAGGGGAAGGTGGCCACAGACAACTTTGAAGTCCTGCCTAGTGTCAAAGGCAAGGTGAGCAGGTGCCGGGTGGTCCCAGAGTAAGTGGTCCATTTGGGCCATCTCTGCCTGTGCTGAGAATTCAAGCCCCCATGTAGGGAAATAATTAAATTAGGTGGATTAGCAGTCTGCAGGATAAGCCATCCACTCAACACTCTCCTGCATCCAATATGAGCCTTGTTTCCAAAGCTTTAAGCCCCAGGGACATTCAGGCACGTTCCAGGCAATGTCCTGGATGAAGTCAGAAGATTCCAGTGCTAGCCTTGCACTTGCTACCATTTGCTGTGTGGCCTTAGGCAGTTCATGGCAGCCCAGCCCCATCTCACCTTGGGAAAAGTTAAAGAGAGTCAGGCCCCACCTCTGGAGGTTCCAAATGAGAAGTTCTGAGAAGAACCCCAGGAATATCTGTTTTTTCATAAATAATCCTATCTGCACAACAAAGGAAGCTATGAACAAAATAAAAAGGTAGCCTATGGAATGAGAGGACACATTTGCACAGTGTATATATAAGGAGTTTATATCCAAAATACATAAAGAGCTCATGCAACTGAATAACAAAAAGACAAACGACCCAATTAAAAAATGGGCAGAGGAGCTGAACAGGCATTCCTCCAAAGAAGAAACACAATTGGCCAAAAGGTGCGTGAAGAGATGCTCAGCATCACTAACCATCAGGGAAACTCAAATGAAAATAGCTGTTCTAACAGTGAGACACCTCCTCATATCTGTTAGTGTGGCTATTGTCAAAAAAATAAGAGATAACAAGTACTACCGAGGATGTGGAGAAAAGGGAACCCTTGTGCACTGTTAGTGGGAACATAAATTAATGCAGCCACCATACAAAACAGTATGGAATTCCTCAAAAACTTAATAGAATTACCACAAGATCCAGCAATTCCACTACAGGGTATATATCCAGAGGATATGAAATCACTGTGTTGAAGAGGTACTTGGACTCCCATGTTCATTGTTGTTTACTTGCTAAGTCATGCCCAAATCTTGAAACCCAATGAACTGGAGCCCACCAGACTCCTCAGTCCATGGGATTTTTCCCAGGCAAGAATACTGGAGTGGATTGCCATTTCCTACTCCAGGGGATCTGCCCAACCCAGGGATCAAAACCCTGTCTCCTGCATTGGCAGGTGGGTTCTGTACCACTGAACCATCACAGAAGCCCACTCCCATGTTCACTGCAGATTTATTTACAACAGTAAAGATACAAAAACAACCTAGGCTCCTTTCAATGAATGGATGGATAAAGAAAGCATGGTGTATACACACAATGGAATATTATTCAGCTGTAAAAAAGAAAATCCTACCATTTTAGACACATGGGTGGAATGAAATGTTAGGCAAAAATACTGCATAATCTCACTTATATGTAGAATCTGAAAAAAATACACCCCAAACTCGTAGAAACAGAGAACAGATTGGTGGTTGCCAGATGCAGGGGTAAGGAGTGGGGGACATTGGTGAAGGTGGTCAAAAGGTATGAACCCCGCATTATAAGTTCTGAGGATCTATCTACAGCATGGAAACTATGGTTAACAATACATGTGTTATATACTGGAAAGTTCTAAGAGAGTAAATCTTACAAGCTCTTCTCATAAGAAAAAAATTGTAAATATTCGAGGTGATGGATGTTAGCTAAACTTATTGTGGCGACCTTTTCACAGTATATACATGAATAAAATCATTCTGCTATATACCTTAAACTAACATAATGTTACGTGTCAATTAAATCTCAATAAAACTGGAAAAAGTCCCAGGTCATTCTGGTACAGAGGCAGATAAGAACCACTGGACTAGATGATTTCTATGTTTTCTTTCAGCCTGAGAGCTGAACAGGGAGAAGGTTTGATTGAAGTCCAGAAAAGACACATAACTCCTCTCTACTTCTTCTCCAACCAAAGACACCTTCCTTCATCTTCCCCAGGATGAAGGTCTTTGCACTGCTGTTTGGCTGCACCCAGAATTTTCCTAAACCAACTCCAACCCCTTCTGCTGGCTCTCTGCTTGCCGCCCTCATAAACCCATCCTGGATTCCCTTCCTGGAAAGCAAGTCCATCATTTGGGGGTGTAGGATGCTCCATGTAGACACAAAAAGAGAGAGAGACAGGTACACACGCATGCACATGTATATATGCCCGTGACTGTGAGCTAATGTATCAAGTAAATGCTTCTATTCATGCAACGCTTTGCCAAAGTGAACTCACTGAGCCTGCAGATGAATGCATCACATCAGAAACAAAGGGGGAAACGCTGGGATCAAACCAAAAGATAAATTACGAATTGGATCAGAGGCTCTTCCTCTCGCTGTGCTGTGGAGGCACGTTATTAGCTGCCTGGACATGCCAAGTGCCTGGCAACACCCACACACACCGACACACGCAGCATCCACAAGTGCCCTCCCCCGGTCCGGCACGAAGGCAGAGGTGACCTTGACGCTTCTCACACTCCTAAGCCTCGAGCACTGAGACTCGTGACTGCACTCAGGACTCGAGCTTTGGGCAGGAAAAAACGAACTTTCCTTTTGGCTCTCTCCCACACGGTACCAGCTGGCGAGCCCACAGAACTTCTGCCAGTTCACTCACACAGCGTCCTGTGCCATCCCCGGTCCCTCCTGCCCCCTCCCGCCCCCTCCACAGCCCAGCCTCAGGCTTGGCAGAAGAGGAATGGCCAGCCAGTTGGCCCCACAGAGGAAGGAGGAACTGGCAGAAGGCAGGCATGCATCTGCCCCCAAAGAATGTAGGTGGGAATGAGGCAGGATCTGGTGGCTGACCTGATAAATGACCCAGGGAGCCAGTTCTGATGGAAGGCACGTCCTGGGAAATTTACATCTATAAATATTTATTGTGATTGGCCGTGTGGCAGGTGTGGGGCTGGCTGCCAACCTTACAGAGTTGAGGAAAAGTGGTTCTGTCCTCAAAGACCACACCTTCTGGTGGGAGGTACAGACATGGAGCTAAGCAAATGGCACACAAAGCCGAGGGCACGAGTACAAAAACACACACACTGCAAGAAGCAGCTAATTCTATCTGAGAAGAGATGAAACAGCGGGCAGCTGACCTGTTCTGGGAGCAGGGAGTGGACCCCCATGCCTGGAGTGTGCAGAGTATGGAGGACTAGAGCTGGTGTGAAGGAACAAGAAAGGTCAGAGCTAGGCACCAAAGAAAGATGTCGTGATGCCTCAAACCAGGGCAGGGCCTCGCAGTGAGGAGGGAGGGAGCAGACAGACTCAAAGATGCCGTGGTAGACTACAAAGCCCCTTGGTGACTCAGTGAATATGGGGGTTGGAAATTGAGAAAGGAGTACTGAATATTTCAGAGGATTTAAATCAGGACAGAAGAATGGTGTGTGGTCAGTAGACGTAAGGCTGATCCCAAAGGGGACTTCCCTGGTGGCCCAGTGGTTGGATCCCATGCTTCTACTGCAGGGAGCGAGAGTTTGATCCCTAGGCAGGGAACTAAGATACCACATGCCTCACAGCCAAAAAAAAAACTTATTTATTTAATTTATTTTTTTAAAGACTGATTCTAAAGGGGGAAGGTAGGAGCAGGTTTCCTGGGCATAAAAGCCATGAAGGGAGTGAAATGATAAGAGGTAGTGTTTAGAAATGTTGGAGTTTATCGTATCAGAGTGGGGAGCAATTTTGAGGCAGCCAAGGTATGGCTGTAGCTGAAGTGGAGAGGAGCGGGAAGGACACGTGCGGAGGTAGGGGTCGCGCCAGGGATGCTGAGGTCACTTGGAAGGACAGCAGAGGTGCAGTGGAGGACGAGCCTAGGAGTTGGGGAGTCCTTGTCCCAGGGGAATACAGAGATGTGACCTGGAGGCCCGTGGATGCTGTTCCTTCTGCAGGAAAAGGCTCTGGGACAGAGATCACAGGTGGGTAGCCGGACGGCAGCTGTGAGGTGGGTGGGCATGCCTGCCCCCAGATTCATCCAGCTGCCTGCAGAAGTGCACCCGGGGTGAGCCCTTCTCCACACCTCCATTGCTTCCAGCAGTAAGCCAGTCCCCTTGGGAAGCCCTGCGCTGTGCGGGGCTTGGCCTATAGCAGTCCTCGGGCGGGGTGACTTCTGCTCGGGACCTCATTCCCGTCTGCCCGGCTTCTCTGGAAAGTCATCCTGCTGCCACCCAGGCTTCCTGTCCAGGTCCTCACGAGCCATCCGTGGGCTTGCCTCTCGGGAAAACAGTCTGATGATGATATCCCTTTGACTTCTCAGTCATTAGGCCCCTCGATAGGGTTCAAGGTGACCTGCCTCATATCCAATTTCAGTCTGGTGAACACAGCTGAGGGAGGAGTCTCAGCTCTTTCCTCAGGGTTGAGGTTCTCCTGCCACCTTTTGCTTTCTCCTCCACATGAGCAGCACATGTTTTATGCTCCCAGCTTTTCCATGTAAGGCATTCCCTCCAGTCCCTGGCCATATGAAGGCGGGCATCTGTGAGCGCAGCCCACCACATGTGGGGTTCCCGGCAACCAAACAAGATGGTGGTGTTCTCCTGCCCAGAGAGTGCACAGTCTTCATGGGATAACATCATCCTGTAATCTGTAACAGAAAGGAAAGAAGTGATGACAGTTCATAGCAAATGGACCCTGATCTCCAACACAATAATGCCATTCCTTGCAGAAAGCAGCTGACAGATCAGGTCACACTGGTAATCTCATACAATGCTTACTGCACCTTGAAGCATAAACCCACGTTTGCCTGTTTGTTTCAGCCATTTGCACCAGACATGTCACTTCACTTGCAGACGTGACATCAGAGTGAGTATCTAGAACCACATAGGTTGGTGCTACAGGGCTGTCCTTAGACCATGGTGTGAAATGAACCACGCAAGTAGGCTGGGAGAGTGGGAACCTACTGCCCGTCTTTCTCACTATCAGTCGGGGCTTCTCAATGGCCCTGTTCTAGGCCCTCAGTGGCCCCTCAACCTGCTGTCCACTCTGCCTTGGAAAGAATGAAAGATTTTCAGAGGAGATCTGACATCAAGCAAGAATCATTCATGATGTTAATTTCCACTGAATTCTAAACCCGGGCCCTGGTTTGAGAGCCTAAGGCTCTGACATGCCTTATGTCCTTCAGGCGAAATAAACACATGGGGTTTGTGACAGCATTGAACTTGGTTTAAAGAACACCTTGCTTCTGGAACCACTGGCATGATCTTAAGAGTGAGGCTGCTGGTAGAGGACCCTCAGAGTCATGAGGCTGCCCCCCTTTTGTCTATTAAGGTCACCTTCATGCACATCTGTACTGAACTTCCCAACACGGGGCTGTAACAGACAGAGATATTATTGACACTAACAACAGAGTCTAAACTACCTCTGACTCAAGAGCAATTTCTCTTGCCCAGAATTCTATATTCATATGCATGTGAAATTCATATCACTATGAAAATTTTCTGAGCAAATACATTGAAAGTTTGAAAGAGTGGTTTAATGTGACTAAGTCCCAGATATCTGAACAAAACCTCTTAAAGAAGAAACCTAATTCTCTACATTTAAATACAGCCAGGAGACTTCCCCAGTGGTCCAGTGGTTAGGAATTTGCCTTCCGATGTAGAGGATGCAGGTTCAATCCCCAGTCCAGGAGCTCGGATCCCACATGCCTCATGACCAAAAATAAACAACCACAAAAAAAAAAAAAAAAACCAGAAACAATATTGTAACAAATTCAGGAAAGAGTTTTAAAATGATCCACATCAAAGACAAAGAGAAAAACGGGGCTAGAGTCCTCCATCCTTGCAGCGTTTGCCAGCTCTTAGAACCCACCTCTTACTTATGTCTCCCCCACCCTCCCTCCCTCCACAAGTGGCCCGTTTGGGCCCCACCTCTGAAAAACACATACATTTAGCACAGCTTCATTTTCCAGCATGACCCGGCAATAGCTGAAATGCCACCAGGAAGCATCTAGACGAGCACAATTGAAAGAAAACTGTGTTAGGTTGCCCATGTCTATAATAAAAACTCACCCAAGGAGAAGTGTTTTCACACCATGCACCCCTCTAAACCATGACCCTGGAGCTCCAGGCACACAGGACATCCGAAGCCCCACCTACCAACCAAGGTTGAAAGGTGACTTATGTGTCCCCATGTCCTTGAAAGAAGCCCAGTGCAGCCCCTACAGGAGAAAGCATTTCCTCAGGTCACTGAGCTGCTACTGCTAGGTCTGAAGGACACAAGAACAGCTCAGATTAGTGGTGATCTAACTCCAGGCCATCAGCCCCAGTCACAGAGAGATGTTGTTTTCAACTCCCCACCCCCCCCCCCATCATATCTTGATTGAATTAAAAGTTGGAGTGTGTCACCTTCAAGCCAAGCACAGAGGCTCAGTGAGTGGTCTGGGAACTGGCACAGGGTAAAAGCCACTCCCCTGCCTCCAGGGGCCAGAACTCTTGACCCTCAACCGTTTGTCCTTTACAGCAAGTGGCTGAAATTAGCTAACTCCCTTCACACCTGGATTCTGACTTATAACTGGTCTACTCCTTTCTCGTAGCCAATCTACGGCTCTGACCATTAGAATTTAATTTCCTTCATTCGAAAGACACTCGTTTTACTCCTTTGGAAAGAAAAGAGCTCTTTGAATTTTTCTTTGTTTTGGGAGGATCTTCGCTATCTTCTGGGACACATCCACGTCCTCTTGTTCTCATAGGAAATGCCTTCATGATACCCACAGACCCCACTTCCTAGCACCTGGGAGGCAGCCTCTGGTGCCCCCTCTCCTTCAGGCTTCACACCCCATCTGATATCCAATCCTGGGAATTCTGCTTCATTCTTTTCTCCCCTGAGGTCCAGAATGAGGCTAGTTGCAGTCACATTTCTGTCTTAGACAGAAGACTTCCAGCACTATCCAAATATATTCATTTCCTGCTTCAGACACCTTGATGGCTCCCAATGGGCATCAGAATTCACTCAGTTCAATTCCACAAATGTGTATCTTGTACTCACAACACGTCAGCCTAGTGCTCAGGATATAAAGGCAGGCCCATGCCCTGAAAGGATTTGCAGCAGTCTGCCAGTGGGATGGACACTTACATGAATGTGGTTTCATGTGAAAAGCACTCAAGTGAAAGGAATCATAAAACATCTTGGAATTCTGGGAGTCAGGGATAGGAGAAACTACAGAAGACTGGGACATTTGAGCTGAGGCTCAGGGGTAAATAGGCATTTGTCGGGAGGACATTGATGAAAGGCATGATGAGGGATCTTTCAGGAAAAAGCAACGACTTGGGCAATGGCATCGAATTATGGAAGCCCAAATGGTTCAGGGCCTCTGAATGAGCAGTCAGTGTTCCTGGCCACCACTGTCACATGTACCATCTTCAGCAGAAAACCATCAAGATTAGGACAGAGCACAGCACTCTCCCAGCTGCCACACCAGGTGGGAAGCCAGTCATTCAAAGGACAAACCCAGCACAGAGTGCTAAAGGGTCCCTACAGACCATCCAAGGGGCTATGGAAGGGCAGAAAGAGGAGGACATGTCCAGCCCTGATTCTCAGAGACACTGAAGAGAATCCTGTGGGTCAGTCTCTGGTGGCATCTCTCTTGGGATGAGGCCCTCCTATGGTCCTCGGAGAGTGATATTCAGTGACAATGACCACTGATGCCCTGGAGACTCTTCCCTTAGAATGCTCTGCTCAGCATCCAGCAAGTGCCACAGGAGACCCTCGACAGACAGGATCGGGCCTTGGCCCTAAGTGCAGAATACTCACAATCTCAGTGCGAAGATGAGGCCCGTGCAGAACACCGAGTGGGAAGGAGTGAATGAGGACGGTGAGTATGGGACAGCTGCAGGCCACTGCAGTAACCGGCTCTTCGAATAGTCACCGGTGTGGGCTGGCATCACCGAGCGGGTCCAAGGAGCAGTTGAGTCAGGGTACAGACTGAACCAGGGAGGCTGAGTGGGAGTGGGGCAATAAGAGAGAAAGGTGAAGAGCAACCTGAGGGAACACCGTCAGCTAACGCATGAACCTGGGCCCAAAGCCCCTCAGAGCAGGAAGACATCCTGATGCTCAGCCGTCCGAATTCTCGGCCATCACAAAACCCCCCTGCAGAACCCCGACCATCCAGGTTGCTGTCAGGGCACAACAAAGAGAAACTGAATGGAGAGACCAGGCAGCCAACCCATACCTCCCTGTGCTGCCTCTCCTGATAGAGAGAGTTTCCTCCAAGGGGCCAGCATCCTAAATCCCAAAACATCTTGCTTTGGGACTCAAGGGACAACCCTTCCCCCCAACACTCTATCTTAGCAAAAGTGCCATCCCCACCCCCAACCAGGGTGACAGCTTTGCCCTGCAGGACAGAAGCAATCAGCCTCCACCCTCGACATCCATATTCATGGGAGTCGCTCAGGCTCTGACCTGTAAAACCCTGTGTGGGCTGTTAGACGGGGAGCCGGGGCTGATGGTCCCCAGAAGTGCACTTCAGGAATGAGCCCACAGCCATCTGCCTCTCCTCCAAGTAACTCGGGCCCTGGGAGGAATAAACAGCTGTTGTCACTGCCATCCCAGAGAAGCAGGAAATAGGGCAAGGAGGCAGGGGGTGGCACCTTTCAGAGCCCACAGAGCTCCTGAGAGCGTTGGAAGGTTATTAGTGTGGCTACAATCAGGCCGTTAGCCAAATGCAGGTGGAGAATGAAGTGGCTCTGAAATTGCTTTCCAGAGAAAGCGGAGCCTGCAATGGTATTAATATAAGCTATGCATACGATCTCTTTCAAGTAGTTCTTCAGCTTCCTACACAACCAAGAAGCTAGGAGTCGGGTTCCCAGCTAAACTAGGCTAAGAACTGTGCGCTTCTCTGAACTTCAGAAGGAATCAGGGCTTGCCAGCCAAAGCCCCACCCTCTGTCTCTTCCACCTGCCCTGTGAGAGCCAGTCCGAGCCATGGTCCTTCAAGTATGCCCAGTCGGGGGCCAGAGACCCTGGGGGCTGATTCACAGGCAGGTGGTCTCATTCTGTGGGCAGTGTGCTGTGCCCATTCTGGCCAGCCCAGCCCCTGCAGGCTTCCCAAAGGAACTCAACAGCAGCCACCTTTCAGGGGACAGTATGCTGATGAGAAGAGGGGGGTCTTTAGCATCCCCTGTAGACAAAGCCTCCTGGAGCCCAGGGCCTCTTCTGAGCCTGCAAAAAGAGGACAGAGTGTCCCCACCTGCTCCTCCTCGAGGGTCCTTGTCTTCACTCATGGCACCCCCAGCCATCCATGTCACCAAGTCTTAAGGCTGAGTCTCATTCTCCCGTCATCCTCCTCCACAGCCAATCGGTTACAAATTCTATCCCTGTATCAGTTCTGCCCAACCACCCTCCTCCTCCCTGCTTGCCCTCCAGTTGCTTCTGGCTCCCACCATGAAGCCTACCTGGCCCTCTGCATGCAGTTCCGCCTCTCTCCAAGCCATTTTTCACGCTGTAGCCATGATCATCTCCCAGACATTTCAGGGCTGGTCCTCCAATACCACTGATCACTCTTCCATAGCTCTTGTCCTTAGGATGTTGTCCAAATGCTTTATGTGACTCTTTCTGTCTCCACGAGCCTGTGCTGAGGCCGCCTTGAAAGTGTTCATGATGCCCTGGAAGGCCTGCTTTTGCTCCCCAGCAGGCTGTGCACATGGCTCCCCCTCTGCCCGGAATGCTTTCGTTTCTCCTCCCTTCTTGACTAAATCCTCTTCTTCCTTCAGAGCTGGGCTCAAGGGTCCCTTCCCCCGACTTCAAAGCCTTCTCTGATCCCTCCTCCCCCCAAGTTTGGGATAAAGGCCCTTTTTAAGGACTTGTTGCAGTGGATGACAGGTACACCTCTCTCCCCTGCCTGTCTCTGGGCTCCTTCAGGGCAAGGATGCTCTTGTGGGCAATTTTGTCTCCCTTATGGCTATCAAAGCACACAGCACTTAAAAAACATTTCAAAAGCATCAAATGGTGGAATTCATAAAATAATGGAAGAGGCTGAAAAATTATTCAGGGACCCGAAGGGCCCATCCCTTGGAATGAATGTAGCTGGAGATTAAGACAGGAGAATCGGGGACTTCCCTGGTGGTCCAGTGGCTAAGACTCCACACTCCAGGTACCGGGGGCCCAGGCTTGATCCCTGGTCAGGGAACTAGATCCCACATGCCACAACTAAGAGTTCACAAGCTGCAACTAAATATCCCACACGGCACACGAAGACCCAAGAGCCCACAACTAAGACCCCTCGTAGCCAAATAAATAAATAAATATTTTCAAAAAGATTAGAGAATCACACATGCAAACCACACATCCAGAGCTAAGAAATGTTTTCAGACGGGGTACCTTCATCTTAAACTCACAATCCCCCTACACTTTTAATGGATGTATTCCCCCTGGTGTGTGCGCTCAGTCGCCCAGTTGCTCCGGCTTTTTGCAACCCTTTGGACTGCGGCCTTCTAGGTTCCTCTGGCCACAGGATTTTCCAGGCAAGAGTACTGGGGTGGGGTGCCGTTTCCTCCTCCAGGGGATCTTCCTGACCCAGGGATTGAGCCTGCGTCTCCTGCATTGCAGGCAGATTCTCTCCTGCTGAGCCAGCGGGGAAGCCCCCTCGTCCCATTCAGTCTGATGTGCTGACTCTTGGTCTGTGGGTCTTATCACTGACCAGGATGAACCTTCCAGAACTAGCACATAGGTGTAGCCTGACTAGCGTTGGATGAATAATTTGGCCATGATGCCAGGACTAGGATCATAACCGTAGCCTCCAGCCCACATAGTCCCCTTACCACATCATATTTGATGTGCTGGGATGTGTTTTTCAACCCTGGGTTGGGTAGAGTAACCTTTGACATAGTCACTGTATTCCAAGTAGTCTGATGGAAATGAACTCAGAAGACTGTCTTCTGAGCCTGTATTTTCTGGTTTCAAGAACAAGTGGAGGCAGTTGAATTATACCCTGACTCACAAAAGTAGAAACTACGCTGTCTAGCTCAGCCTTTCTCTTGGGCCAGTTTTTCTGTCAATCCACTTTAGTGCCCCCAGGTCTCCCCAGGTCTCTTTCACAAGCTGGCAGATATTTTCAATACAATGCTGGCAAAATGACATACAGATGGCCACCCATATGGTGCCAGTTTGGATCTGACTCCTGGAGAAAATTCTGGAAGCCCACTCAGCTATGAAGGACACCCACCAGCTTCCTGCACTGCGTCCAAAGCTGACTGCTCACAGGGACACAGGTGGGAAGCAGGTGTTTCACATGAATGGACCACCCTCTGCTTATCACCACCAATCAAGCTAGTGGTGCAGGAGAGAACAAAATGAGACAGAATCATCACCCAGGAGAGGAAATGAACCGGTG
Organism: Neotragus moschatus; assembly: GCA_006410615.1. Taxonomy (NCBI): domain Eukaryota; kingdom Metazoa; phylum Chordata; class Mammalia; order Artiodactyla; family Bovidae; genus Neotragus; species Neotragus moschatus. The sequence continues at coordinate 2,077,687 of SJYA01001474.1, read as the reverse complement.
GCTAAAG
>SJYA01001474.1:2056459-2073522 GCA_006410615.1 Neotragus moschatus | reverse complement strand
GGCCGCCTTGGGGGGGGGGGGGGGACGACGGGGGGACGGACTCTCAGGAATACCTGGGCAGGGGAACTTGCTAGGGTACAGAGGTGAGACACCACCTGGGGACTGCCATAATGCTGGAGGCACTCTTATCTGCAAGATGCTGTGGGAACTTCCCCTGGGAGTTCCCAGAGATACTTGGGGAAGATCTGTTTGTGAACTGATATTCGGGGTTCCCCAGAGGCTCTCATAAATGCTGTCAAGGGGTCTCTCATCTGCAAGCACACACGGGGTGCCCTAGGGATTCCCAGAAAGACCAATCAGTTACGAGCTCATGGAACCCATCCCTGGGGACTCCCACAACTACATGAGAAACTATTGTGAGAATTATGTGAGCCACTCCTGGGCTCCCAACATTCGGGGGCCCTTCGCGGAGCTTAAGACATCCTGCATGATCAATTTGAGGCAGGAGCCAGTGAAATCTGAGGACTACAACCCATGGGACCTTTTTACCCACAGGCCCAGGTGCATTTTGACATCCATTTTGATACTGAAAACAGCACCCCTCCCCCTACCCTAGGGGGACAAACTTATTATTGAGGTCTGGCAATTCTTTTGTTGAGGTTACTATCAAAACTTGCTGGCCTGGGAGCCATTTTAACCCTGTCTGGTGACCTTGCATATCACAGTTGTGCTCCATCAGGCAAAAAGTTACGATTTAAAGCTCAGAAGGCAAGCTTTTGTCCCTCCTTTTTGGGACTATGTTACCCTCTTACTATTTACAGAAATAAAGGCAAGCTTTCACAAAGTGGTTGGCCTGTGTGAAGGAAGGAGTGTGCAGGGTCCCCGGGGGTCCCGGGTGCCCCATGGAGCCAGCACCCCGCTCTCCGGTCAGCTGCTGGCACCTTTCTCTCCTCCCCTGACTCCAATACTGAACACTTGTCTGCTGCAAGATCTCTGCAGAGTTGGGAAACATGACTCAGAAACCCATTTGAAAACAAAAAAGATGAATAAACAATTCAAAGAAGAGGAAAGACAAATGACTACCAAACACTTGGAAAGGTATCCAACCACACTAAAAATTTAAGAAATGCAGCTTAAAATCAGCCACCATTACCACCTATTAAGTTAGTTTTTAAAAAAAATGTTTTCAAGTAAGGATATTCAGAGCTGGTAGCAGTGGCATAAAGTGTGATTTTCACCTGTCACTGGTGACACTTTAAATTGGTTCAAACTTTTGGGAAAAACTTGGCAGTAGATAACAAAAGCCCTTAATATGCACTAACATTTGAACTTGTTACTCTGCTTCCAGGAATCTATCCTAAGGAGAAACCAGCTTTCTGTAAAATGATACATATTAGAATAATCACAAAATAAAAGTTGTAACAAAAATGTCCAATAAGAAGAGAATGATTTAATAAAAGACACCTTTGTATGGCAGAACATTAACAAATAATAAATATGTTTTCAAACAAAGTAATTGCATGAAAAACTGCTTACAATACAATATTAAGTTGGGAAAACACAAGATTCAAAAACACATGGGACTATCTCACAAAAGACTTGACTCTAAAAAAACAAAATTAGAACAAAATAAGACGATAACCCAGTTAAAAAGTGGGCAAAAGATTTGATGACACTTCACAAAGGAAGTTATGCAAATGGCCAATAAGCACATGAAAAAATGCTCAACATCAGTGATCATCCGAGAAATGCAAACTAAAGCAACGAGATACCATCACACACCAACCAGGACGTCTAACATGGAAGAGATGCCTAATACTAAGTATCCTGCAAAGATGTGGAGCAACTGGAAACCTCATTTATGAATGATAGGAATTAAACATATTCCAGCTTGGAGAGCAGTTTGTCAGATTCTCATAAAGTTAAGCATACTCTTACCACAAAACCTAGCAAGTCTGCTCCTCAGTATTTAACCAAGAGAAATAAAAGTATATGTCTGCAAAAAAAGTACTTGACTATGAAAACTCATTATCACTTCATCAAAGCTGACAACAACCCAAATGTTCACCAATAGATGAATGGATGAACAAATTGTGGCATTTACTTATAATGGAATCATCTTTTAGTTGCTAAGTCGTGTCCAATTCTTGAGACCCCCATGGACTGTGGCCTGCCAGGTTCCTCTCTCCATGGGATTCTCCAGGCAAGAATAGTGGAGATTCCTTTGCCATTTCCTTCTCCAGGGGAATCTTTCCAACCCAGGAATGGAATCCAGGTTTCCTGCATTGCAGGCAGAATCATTGACTGAGCTATTACTTGGCCATAAAAATAACACAGTATTGATATGTACAACAACCCGTAAGAATTTCATAAACATGATACCAAGAAAACAAAGCCAGACACCAAAGTTTACATACAATGTGTAAATTACCTTGAACCTAGAATTCTGTACCTGACCCAATAATCAATCTAGTGTTATGGTAGAAGAGCCAAGGACTCAAAAAATGTACTTGCCTTCACACCAAGTTTTTGGAAGTTACTTCATGTATTGCAACCAAACAGAAACTTTAAAAAAAGGAGAGCAGGCAATCTGTGAAAAAGAGGAAGCATGCCAGGAAAAGAGTTTGAGGCTCTAGGCTGGGGCCATGCAGCAGGCTCAGGGGTGGTCAGTCTAGATGGGAGCAGGACAGAAGACCCTGGAGGAGAAAGAGCCTACAGAACAACAAACAACAAACCTCCAAGACAACAAACTGTGGATATTGGTTGGATGGAAAAGTTAGGATGAAATAGGGAATTTGGTAAAGACAGATGAAATAGACAACAAAAACCTAAGCAAACAGAGCTGTTCAAGCAGCAAATGTACCCCAGGAGCACTGCATGGCTCTGCAGAGAACTCCAGTGACACAGTGCCAACAACATACACACTGTTTACTGGGTTCTACTTTTCCAGATGAATTTATAGGAAAGATGGAAAATGTCATTGTTGTGGACCACCGTGCACATGGGTGGTATGGGTGGTTTAGTTGCTGAGTTGTGTCCGACTCTTGCCACCCCATGGACTTGTAGCCCACCAGGCTCCTCTGTCCATGGGATCTCCCAATCAAGAACACTGGAATAGGTTGCCATTTCCTTCTCCAGCAGATCTTCCCAACCCGGGGATCGAACCCACATCTCCAGCATTGTAGGAGGTTCCCTGCATTGCAGGTGGATTCTTTACCAACTGAGCACCACCATGTACATGCTGATATGGAAAAAGCCAAAATACTGTCGACAGAAGTTAATCCATGGAATACAGAGAAGAGAGCTGAAGAAGGGTGTGTGTGTGTTGGGGGAGGGGTGTTAATATCCTCCCTGTAGAAAATGAAGCGTGAAAATAACTGTATACAATTAATAAACTGAGATTAAGAAGATGTAAGTTTGATGCTTACTGTAAAAAGTAACCAACAGAGGAATTCCCACCGTGGAGGAGATGAGGCCAGAGACGCCACACTGTGCGAGCAGGAAGTCTAGCAGATAAAGTCTAACACTGATAAGCAGGAAATAGCGGTAGACCCTTGTCAGCTGGAGATATGCGCTGACATAACCACCAGAAGAAAATACCAGAAGGACTAAAGGCAGCTGCTTCTGAGGATCGGAACTGGGGATAGACTTTTCGTCCTAAGCAATTCTATACTTGCCGTTTTTATTTAACCATGTGAACAATTTAAAAAGAAGTATTTAAAATAAGCTACACATAACATACGCTTCCCTGATGGCTCAGTGGTAAAGAACGGGCTTGCAATGCAGGAGACGCAGGTTCGGTCTCTGGGTCGGGAAGATCTTCTGGAGAAGGAAATGGCAACCCACGCCAGTATTCTTGTCTGAAAAAATCCTGTGGGCAAAGGAGCCTGGCGGGCTACCGCCCATGGAGTCAAAAGAGTCAGACACGACTTAGCAACTCCAACAACACATAGCATACGATTGCCAATATTGTCAGTGCTTAAATAAATTCATAGAAAAAAGACTGGAAGGAGGTATAGTAGCTAAGTCTGGGTAAAAAGTTTTATGATATTATTTTGCCTGTTGTTTAAACTTTTCCATTTTTCCACATTTTCTATAAGCATCCATTATTTTTGTAAACATAAGAAACATAGAAAGAATCAAAATGACTTTAGGGACAACTTTTAAATGATATTGAAAATGAAGTAAAGGAAACAATTTGCACATAAAATGAGTATGATTATTTAACAATATACATAAAAGTAGAAATATTTAAGAAAATATTACAGTAAATATCTCAGTGGTAAAAGACGGGTGATTTTTTTTCATCTTATCTTTCCTTTTTTCCCTACCCAATATGGTTTCTTCATAATAAGCATATTAAACCAGGTTTGACTAGAGAACTAAATTTGATCTCTCCATTGGCTTCAGACCAAAATAACTATGTAATACCTCTGGGGTGGTGCTGACATTTTGAAAGCCCTCACACTTGTGGCATTAATGGAACTAAATGCAAATGGGGTTCTCTGGTGACTGCTTCTAATTGAGCCTATTGGCTTCAGTCACCCACTCAGCATTCACCCAGTGCCTACTGTGTCCTTTGACTTGCAGGAGGGGCTGCATGGTTGTTGCAAGCGGGAGGTGCTGGCAGACTCTGGTCTTATGTGGCAGACCAGTTCACAGAAGAAAATAAACACACACAGATGGGAAATGTGCCCAGAGCTACAATAAACAATCTAGCCTGAGTGATGGGTATCCTCTCCAGACCAGTGCCACCCTGGCATCCTTGGAGGAATCCTACATGGCAGGGTTCCTCTTCCTTCCTCCTAGAGAGACTCTGGGAATTCTTTACCAGCTGAGCCACAGGGGAAGCCTAAGAATACTGGAGTGGGTAGCTTATCCCTTCTCCAGCGGATCTTCCTGACCCAGGAATCAAACCAGGGTCTCCTGCATTGCAGGTGGGTTCTTTACCAACTTAGCTATGAAAGAAGCAAGTGAGTGAAGTGAAGTCGCTCAGTCATGTCCGACACTTTGCGACCCCATGGACTGTAGCCTACCAGGCTCCTCCATCCATGGGATTTTCCAGGCATGAGTGCTGGAGTGGGTTGCCATTTCCTTCTCCAGGGGATCTTCCTGACCTAGGAATTGAACCCAGGTCTCCCATATTGCAGGCAGACGCTTTATTGTCTGAGCCACCAGGGAAGTTCCCCTATGAAAGAAGCAAAGTAAATATAAAAAGATGTTAAATTGAAAGTTTTTCCAGAAGCACCATGATACAGTAGACATGACACCCCAATTTGGTGCCAAAAGAAGCAGCACATTTTTAAGGGAAGATCTAAAAATTTATTATGGAACTCAAACTTCTCACCTACACCCACATTGAGGGCATAAAATACTCTGGCTTTTAGAAATTGAAGGATAGAATTTGTAGAGAAGATTAATTTAGGGGAAAAAAAAAAGCATTGATGTACTGTGGACTTCATCCCTACCAGGAGGGACAGTGAGAAGTTGCTGTGTCTCTTCTCAAATATAGTGAAGGGGACTGTAGGGGAAAAGCTTGGTAAGCATCCTTTGTGATTCAGGGAACAGAGTGAACCCGTGTTGGATTCCTGCCTGGAAAGCTAAAAGGCAGGGAGAGATGGGCTGGCTGGCTGCTCCCACCGTGGCTGGAAGGAGATATTTCTGCAGCTTTGGGACTCACCCCCAAACTCCCAGAGTGGGTCTGGGCAGGGACACCTGGGTGTCTCCCTTGGATCAGATGTGAGCCACTGGTGCAAGAGAGAGTGGGTGCAGTCACCTTGGACCAATCCAAGAGAAGCCTTCCCAAGAGGTGACCAGTCCTCAGCAGGGAGAAGCTGAAATGATCACCAGGTCCTGTGAGCTCTGGGAAGAGTTCTGTGAGAGAGCTGCAGCAGACAGTCTTGGTGATGGAGAGCCTCCTATGGACCCATCGTGAAAGAACATCAGTCTTCCCTACGGCCAGCCGAGCAAGAGCCTCCCTGCCCCTCTCATTTCTTCTCCCCTGCTGGCTCCATTTCAGGACCTTAGTTCCACCTGGGGGACTAGAGGAGGAGGAATCAAGAAAGGAAGGAGAAACTCTCTGTTCCCACACTTTTATCACCCACAGGCTTCCCACCTGTAGTAGCCCTGGCTATTGAGTTGTGGGGTTTGGGTAACTGCATGGGTCTCAGCATTCTAATATCTGGGTTGAGACACTATCCGATGACTTAGCATGACTCCAGGAATTTTTATTATAATAGAGGGTGCAAAAAAGTCATGGAATTGCATGAGTTCTTGTCTAGGATAAGGAAAAAATTTTCCTCCATGAGTACATTTGAAAAGGACAATAGAAATAAAAATAATGTTGCNTTTTGCCTGTTGTTTAAACTTTTCCATTTTTCCACATTTTCTATAAGCATCCATTATTTTTGTAAACATAAGAAACATAGAAAGAATCAAAATGACTTTAGGGACAACTTTTAAATGATATTGAAAATGAAGTAAAGGAAACAATTTGCACATAAAATGAGTATGATTATTTAACAATATACATAAAAGTAGAAATATTTAAGAAAATATTACAGTAAATATCTCAGTGGTAAAAGACGGGTGATTTTTTTTCATCTTATCTTTCCTTTTTTCCCTACCCAATATGGTTTCTTCATAATAAGCATATTAAACCAGGTTTGACTAGAGAACTAAATTTGATCTCTCCATTGGCTTCAGACCAAAATAACTATGTAATACCTCTGGGGTGGTGCTGACATTTTGAAAGCCCTCACACTTGTGGCATTAATGGAACTAAATGCAAATGGGGTTCTCTGGTGACTGCTTCTAATTGAGCCTATTGGCTTCAGTCACCCACTCAGCATTCACCCAGTGCCTACTGTGTCCTTTGACTTGCAGGAGGGGCTGCATGGTTGTTGCAAGCGGGAGGTGCTGGCAGACTCTGGTCTTATGTGGCAGACCAGTTCACAGAAGAAAATAAACACACACAGATGAAAACAGATGGGAAATGTGCCCAGAGCTACAATAAACAATCTAGCCTGAGTGATGGGTATCCTCTCCAGACCAGTGCCACCCTGGCATCCTTGGAGGAATCCTACATGGCAGGGTTCCTCTTCCTTCCTCCTAGAGAGACTCTGGGAATTCTTTACCAGCTGAGCCACAGGGGAAGCCTAAGAATACTGGAGTGGGTAGCTTATCCCTTCTCCAGCGGATCTTCCTGACCCAGGAATCAAACCAGGGTCTCCTGCATTGCAGGTGGGTTCTTTACCAACTTAGCTATGAAAGAAGCAAGTGAGTGAAGTGAAGTCGCTCAGTCATGTCCGACACTTTGCGACCCCATGGACTGTAGCCTACCAGGCTCCTCCATCCATGGGATTTTCCAGGCATGAGTGCTGGAGTGGGTTGCCATTTCCTTCTCCAGGGGATCTTCCTGACCTAGGAATTGAACCCAGGTCTCCCATATTGCAGGCAGACGCTTTATTGTCTGAGCCACCAGGGAAGTTCCCCTATGAAAGAAGCAAAGTAAATATAAAAAGATGTTAAATTGAAAGTTTTTCCAGAAGCACCATGATACAGTAGACATGACACCCCAATTTGGTGCCAAAAGAAGCAGCACATTTTTAAGGGAAGATCTAAAAATTTATTATGGAACTCAAACTTCTCACCTACACCCACATTGAGGGCATAAAATACTCTGGCTTTTAGAAATTGAAGGATAGAATTTGTAGAGAAGATTAATTTAGGGGAAAAAAAAAAGCATTGATGTACTGTGGACTTCATCCCTACCAGGAGGGACAGTGAGAAGTTGCTGTGTCTCTTCTCAAATATAGTGAAGGGGACTGTAGGGGAAAAGCTTGGTAAGCATCCTTTGTGATTCAGGGAACAGAGTGAACCCGTGTTGGATTCCTGCCTGGAAAGCTAAAAGGCAGGGAGAGATGGGCTGGCTGGCTGCTCCCACCGTGGCTGGAAGGAGATATTTCTGCAGCTTTGGGACTCACCCCCAAACTCCCAGAGTGGGTCTGGGCAGGGACACCTGGGTGTCTCCCTTGGATCAGATGTGAGCCACTGGTACAAGAGAGAGTGGGTGCAGTCACCTTGGACCAATCCAAGAGAAGCCTTCCCAAGAGGTGACCAGTCCTCAGCAGGGAGAAGCTGAAATGATCACCAGGTCCTGTGAGCTCTGGGAAGAGTTCTGTGAGAGAGCTGCAGCAGACAGTCTTGGTGATGGAGAGCCTCCTATGGACCCATCGTGAAAGAACATCAGTCTTCCCTACGGCCAGCCGAGCAAGAGCCTCCCTGCCCCTCTCATTTCTTCTCCCCTGCTGGCTCCATTTCAGGACCTTAGTTCCACCTGGGGGACTAGAGGAGGAGGAATCAAGAAAGGAAGGAGAAACTCTCTGTTCCCACACTTTTATCACCCACAGGCTTCCCACCTGTAGTAGCCCTGGCTATTGAGTTGTGGGGTTTGGGTAACTGCATGGGTCTCAGCATTCTAATATCTGGGTTGAGACACTATCCGATGACTTAGCATGACTCCAGGAATTTTTATTATAATAGAGGGTGCAAAAAAGTCATGGAATTGCATGAGTTCTTGTCTAGGATAAGGAAAAAATTTTCCTCCATGAGTACATTTGAAAAGGACAATAGAAATAAAAATAATGTTGCTTTATATGTATATCTCAAGATTCTTGCTCTTTCAAAGTCCATATCACCCATTCTTCCATGGAATCTGTGACTTCTCAAATCCAAAGAGTGCCCTGCCTTACAGCTGAATTCGGTTAGAGTCCTTTATATAGAGATACAGGCTAACTACTAAATATGTTCCAAGGGACAGAAGAGGAGAATGTGAAGGGATTGTGAATGTGGGAAATCCTACCAAGGAAGATATGAGGCTGTTCAAGCAGCCATTACTCTTCTAAGGATCTGGATATTCTGCAGTACCAAGACAGGAGGTCCAGAAATTTCTACCAGCTCTACCAGCAGCACCAAAAGGAAACAACCATAGATAGAATTACAATAACAGGGTTGAGGGAATAAGGAAAGAATGAATCTAGGGTTTTGGTGAGCACTTTACACAAACCAGTAACTTTTACAGTCATCTCATTTAATTTTTGGCACTGTCAGGAAAAGTAATACATTTATCCCCATTTTGCAGAGGAGATGCTGGGACTCCAGAATTAAGTGACTTGCTCTTGGTCATTGTCTCTCTGTAGAGCCCATCTCCCTTCCACCATTTCAGGGTACCTCTCATATTATTATATATTTAGATAGTGACTCTAACGGGCAACGTAATGCAAGGGGCTATGGAATGCTTGGCTAATGGCTCTATGAGTGATGCCCGAAAACCAATACAGAAAGATAGGCCCTGCTAAAGGACTCCTTCCCACAGTATTTTGCTGAGAGAAGCAGATCCTGGACTGCCTGACCTTCATCCCCAGCTACCGTGTGGACTGGCCTAAGGGTCAGAAGTCTAGGAAGGAATCTTGTATTAGTCAGGGTTCTCCAGAGAGATAAAACAAATAGGAGATTAGATACAGCTATATGCATTTCAGGCAGATTCTTTACCAGCTGAGCTCTCGGGGAAGCCCATATGCAGAGAGAGGGAGATTTATTGTAAGAAATTGCCTCATGTGATAATGGAAGCTAAGAAACCCCAAAATCTGCATCATTAAGCTGGAGACCCAGGAGACCCATTGTGAGATTAACCCAGTCCACTCATTATCAGAATTTTACAGGTAAGGAAACAAAGACTTTGAAAGCTCGTTGCTGCTGTGCAGTGGCTAAGTCACGACCGACTCCTTGTGACCTATGGACTGAAGGACTCCAGGCTTCCCTGTCCATCACCGACTCCCGGAACTTGCTCAAACTCGTGTCTATCAAGTTGGTGATGCCAATCCAACCATTTTATCCCCTGTCATCCACTTCTCTTCCAGGGTTTATTTCTTTAGGACTGACAGGTTTGATCTCCTTGCTGTCCAGGGGACTCTCAAGAGTCTTCTCCAGAACCAGTTTAAAAGCATCAGTTTGTGCTCAGAATTCTTCATCCAACTCTCACATCCATACGTGACTACTGGAAAAACCATAGCTTTGACTAGATGGACCTGTGTTGGCAAAGTAATGTCTCTGCTTTTTAATATACTGTCTAGGTTTGTCATAGCTTTTCTTCCAAGGAGCAAGCATCTTTTAATTTCATGGCTGTAGTCACCATCTGCAGTGATTTTGGAGCCCAAGAGAATAAAATATGTCACTGTTTCCACTTTTTCCTCAACTATTTGCCATGAAGTAATGAAATAGGATGCCATGATCTTAGTTTTTTTAATGTTGAGTTTTAAGCCAGATTTTTCACTCTCTTCTATCACCTTCATTAAGAGGATCTTTAGTTTCTCTTCACTTTCTGCCATTAAAGTGGTATAATCAGCATATGTGAAGTTGTTGATATTTCTTCTGGCAGTCTTGATTCCAGCTTGTGCTTCATCCAGCCTGGTATTTTGCAAGATGTANTTAATGTTGAGTTTTAAGCCAGATTTTTCACTCTCTTCTATCACCTTCATTAAGAGGTTCTTTAGTTCCTCTTCACTTTCTGCCATTAAAGTGGTATAATCAGCATATGTGAAGTTGTTGATATTTCTTCTGGCAGTCTTGATTCCAGCTTGTGCTTCATCCAGCCTGGTATCTTGCAAGATGTACTCTGCATATAAGTTAAATAAGCAGGGTGACAATATTCAGCCTTGATGTGCTTTCTTTCTCAGTTATTTGTAAGGCCTCCTCAGACAATCACTTTGCTTTCTTGCATTTCTTTTTCTTGGAGATGTTCGTTAAGTCCAGTTTGTTCCTAAGTCCAACAAAGTTAGCCTAGGTACCCAACTAACACAATCGGCTCTAAGGTACTGTACGGTAATAGGTGCTCCTCACACAAACAGCAAGCGAAAACAAACACAAAAACAGAAAACATTTTAATCTTACATTGCAATACCTTGAAAAGGACGGTGGTATAGTACAACAGCTTGCATACAGGGGCTGACATTGAACAGAGAAGAGCTACTGACTAGAGGAGGGAGAGGAGTTGAGAGATGGTAGGGCTGAAGGATCAGTGGCCATAGGAGAGGAAGGGCAAGTTGCCATTTTCCTCAAGCCTGACACTGACGGAACACATGTTCTCATCTTTGAAAATTCACACCTTGAAGGTTCATATGTAGGAGATCTACTGTGGAGCAAAGATTCAAAGCAGGGTCGTCCTGCCCCCAAGTGCAGCCCTCCTCTTCCTCATCCTCTTCCTTTTCCTCCACACTACCTCTCCAACAGGAGGTCCGCTGTGATTCAAACACTCCTGGAAAAAGTAAATGCATTTCCCCTTAGTCATCGACTGTGAAGGAAACAAAAAGCTTAGGTCCAACTGTGCCCTTGGGCAAACTCCTGACAGTTCTTCAGTTAGCTGATTGCTTTCCCCAGCCTTCTAGAAAGATCTTAACAAGTTCTATTTATAGCTGACCCAGAGAGCACAGATTCTCTCCTTCTTTGGGCTCCCGAGGCCCCCTATCATTAGGCTATCACGGTTCTGATAGTCTGAGTGTGGGCAGAGTGAGGATTAAAAAACTTTCTGCTGGTTACCCAAAAGCCTTGATAACATCACACCATCTTTCACCGGGTGTGCTAAGAGGAAACCACTTCCTCCCTCTCTGGAGCTGCTTGCATATTTACAAATTAATTGTCCAAACCTCAGTGATGTTGAATTAATTGCATTTTCAGCTGGCCTCTCCTCTGGCCTAGAGTGGGAATATGGAAGAAAGTACAGCAAAGGACCCCTTCTTATGTGAGGGACCCTCACAATGTGGGTACCACGACAGGGTGACTCCTGAAAGCCAGCCCCCTCGGGCTCATTCTCCCCCCACACATTTCCCCTTCCACACTAAATCCTTCCAGTGCATGCAGGCCCATTTCTGTGGTCAGTAGTCATGCTTGAAAGCCATCCAGAAATAGTGACTGAGTTGCCCTTACCAGCCATATTTTCATCGGCTTTGCTAAGCCTGGTGTCTTCCATAAATGATTCATGGGGGAACTCTAAGTGCATTTTATTTTCTAATAACCATCTCTCTCTGCCAGTCCATTATAGATGAACTAAGATACGGAAGAGTAGTGAACCCTTATGAAAGATTATGAAAGATTACACCCTGCGTACCCAAAATGACCAGGCTGACCTTAGCAATATTAATCCCTGGCCCAGTTCTGCTGAATATGTCATACACATCACCAGGTCACTGGAACTATGGTTCAGTGTGTACTAAGCATCTGTACTAAGCAACCTGTGTATAAGGGTTAATCATGAGTGTGAACGTGCAGGCTGAAATCACAACATTTGATCCTAGAATTAAAAGGTGACATATACTCTCCAAGGAGGAGGGCATGGCAACTCTCGTATTCTTGCCTAGAGAATCCCAAGGACAGAGGAGCCTGGTGGGCTGTGGTCCATAATGTCACAAAGAGTCAGACATGACTAAAGTGACTTAGCACACACACACACATACTGTCCATGCAGGCATACTAAACAAAGATCATCTAATCCATCCCTTGCATCTCCAAATGTATTGCACAAGTCATTCCAGACAAAGTCCTATGCAACCTGTTGTTTAAATAAAAAATTTCACCCCAGGAAAAAGGTGTCCAGCCTTTTTCTGTAATCTGTTGTAATCTTTTCAAAATCTGTTTCTGTTTTGTTGCTTATTGGATCTCATGAAGGTCCTTACACCTTTGTGATGGATTTCTTCCTGTCTTTAGTCAGATGGAGAATGGCCCACTGAATGAATAGGCTGATTTACCATCAGTAAATTATGAGATGATGCCTATGTTTACACTTCTATTCCCCATCAAAGCATCNTCTGTTTTGTTGCTTATTGGATCTCATGAAGGTCCTTACACCTTTGTGATGGATTTCTTCCTGTCTTTAGTCAGATGGAGAATGGCCCACTGAATGAATAGGCTGATTTACCATCAGTAAATTATGAGATGATGCCTATGTTTACACTTCTATTCCCCATCAAAGCATCTGTTTATTTAATTGATGGCCTCTGGCCTTCTTTAAAGGTTACTCTGATATTTAGCAAGGTGCTGGGAGAGGCCGAGGAGTGATAAATTACACCTGCATTTGCTCTTCTCCATCATCACCGCCATCATACAATTACCAACCTTTGCAGTCTAGACTCCATCCATCCGTCTGTGCTACTTCAGTTCAGTTCAGTTCAGCCGCTCAGTCATGTCCGATTCTTTGCAACCCCATGAATCGCAGCACGCCAGGCCTCCCTGTCCATCACCATCTCCTGGAGTTCACTCCAACTCACATCCATTGAGTGGGTGATGCCATCCAGCCATCTCATCCTCTGTCGTCCCCTTCTCCTCCTGCCCCCAATCTGTGCTACTTAGGTAGCTTGAAAAGTGAAAGTGAAAGTCACTCATTCATGTCTGACTCTCTGCCACCCCATGGACTATACAGTCCATGGAATTCTCCAGGTCAGAATACTGGATGGGTAGCTCTTCTCTTCTCCAGGGGATCTTCCCAACCCAGGGATGGAAGCCAGGTCTCTCACATTACAGGAGGATTCTTTACCAGCTGAGCTATGAGGGAAGCCTTAGGTAGCTTACCTCTATGGAAAGTCACCACTGAACCAATAACTGCTAAATTTAACAGTCTCTTCTTGGTTCTGATATGGCTTGAACTCTAAAATGGTCACGTGAGGAGCACTTAAGGACCCAGGGTTGTACAGCCTAGAGAAGAAGACGGGAACAAAATGCTAGATTCAAAGATCTGATTTCCTTGGAATGCCCCTGTATTAGCTTTTCTATTCCCTATTTCTACTTTCTGTTCTATTTCTATTAGTTTTTCTATAGCTATGACAAACACAGTGCCTTATATATGGAATCTAGGAAAATGGTACTGAATAATTTATTTACAGGGCAGCAGTGGAGAAAGACATAAAGAATAGACATATGGACATGGGGAGAGGGGAGGCATGGAAAGAGTAATGGAAACTTACATTACCATATGTAAAACAGACAGCCAACGGGAATTTGCTGTATGGCTCAGGAAACTCAAACAGGGGCTCTGAATCAATCTAGAGGGGTGGGATGGGGTGGGAGATGGGAGGGAGGTTCAAAAGGGGGGGGATATATGTATACCTATGGCTGATTATGTTGAGGTTTGACAGAAAACAACAAAATTCTGTAAAACAATTATCCAATAAATTTAAAAAAAAAACACGTAGATGTATTATCTTTTGGTTCTGAGGGTCAACGGTCCTAAAATCAAGGTCTCAAGGGCTGCATTCCTTTCCAGAGGTTTTACAGAATCCACTGTCTTGCCTTTTCCAATTTCTAGAGGCTGCCCACAGTCCTTGACTCACAGCCCCTTCTGTCTTCAAAGCCAAGAATGGCTGATTGACTCTTTCTGACATCATGTCACTTTGAAGCTGACTCTTCTGCCTCCTCCTTCCATCTCATAAGGACCTGTGTGATTGTATTAAACCCATCTCTATTTTAAGGTCAACTGATTCCTTCTTCAATTCCCCTTTGTCATGTAACATAACAGATTCTGAGACTAGGACGTGGACATCTTTGAGTCATGATTCTGCCTACTGTAGCCCCTAACTGGTAGAGCTAGGGCCAGTAGATAGAAGTTACTGAGAGTTCAATTTCATTCTAGTCCAAATGTTCAGGAAATAAAGAACTTTTTAATAGTCAGGAGTGCACAGGTAGAATTACCTGCTATTGAAGTTACTGAATCCCCAGTCCCTACAGGACTTCAAACACTGACCAAAGAGCCACTTCACCATAAATAAGTGGTTACTACATGCCAAGCACTCCACCAACCACTGGTCACACCTTACAACACTAATCTTCACAATAGTCCTACTGAATAGAAGTTACTGTTTTAGAGAAGATAAGTCAGATGCTCAGAGAGACTCAGGTGAGAATCTCAGCTGTATAAGCTGCATGATCTTGGGCAAATTATTTAACCTCACGAATCCTCAGGCTCCCCATCTGTAAAATGGGTTGTTGTTGTTGTTGTTCAACCACTAAGCTCTCTGACTCTTTGAGACCCCATGGGCTGCAGCACATCAGGCTTCTCTGTCCTCCACCATCTCCCAGAGTTTGCTCAAATTCATGTCCGTTTAGTAGGTGATGCCATCCAACCATCTCACCTCTGCCCTCCCTTCTCCTTTCGTCTTCAGTCTTTCCCAGCATCAGGGTCTTTTCCAGTGAGTCAGCTCTTCCCATCAGGTGGCCAAAGTATTGGAGCTTCAGCTTCAGCATCAGTCCTTCCAATGAATATTCAGGGTTGATTTCCTTTAGAATTGACTGGTTTGACCTCTATACAATCCAAGGGCCTCTCAAGCGTCTTCTCTGGCACCACAATTTGGCAGCATCAGTTCTTCAGTGCTCAGCCTTCTTTAGGGTCCAACTCTCACAATTGTATGTGACTGCTGGAAAAACCATAACTTTGACTATATGAACCTTTATTGGTTCTCTGCTTTTTAATACCTTGCCTAGGTTTGTCACAGCTTTCCTTCCAAGGAGTAAGTAAAATGGGTAGAATAATGGAACCCACTTGCAAGGATAGCAGTGAGGATTAAATGTGATAATAACATCTCTTCACTGGTTTGTTGAACCTTGTAGGAAATATGTTTAGCCCAGTGTCTGTCCCATTGTAAAGACTCAGTAGCTCTCGCCTTAATTCAGCACCTTATACCTAGTAGGATGTGGTGGACTTCTTTTGTGTCTGCCCAGCACCTGGAAACCTTCCCTCAGAGTCAGACTATGGGCCTCAGGCAGCCATGTGTTTCCTCCATGTCCCTGACCTCCTGGCTGATTGGACAAGTGGGATCACCTGACTCAAGCCAGACCATTAGTTGCTCTCTTCTAGAAACCTGGAATCAGATGCCTGATAGACATTTGACTCAGTCACTGTGAGTTACTCTCCCTGAACTTGGTGTTGAGGGATATTCATTTTCACTGAAGAACAGAGAATAATCAGTCTCAAGAAACACGATTAAAGCCATTGCCCAGAAAGGAGCTAAAAGAAGAGACAGGGGGCACAGACAGTTCTCCCTACCCTACTTCCCCTCCCCTTCTGAACTGTGTTCTTCAGACACCCGTGTGCCCTCCTAATATGTCACTCTATTGCAGCTCAGTGGCCTTGTGTTGCTATGTGTGTTATTTACAACCAGACAGCCTTAATGCACAGATGTTCACAAACATTTGCAGACTGTTGGAGCCAAAAAGGGCCTTCAGTCCCTCTCTTTGTTTACCCATCAGTGCACTTTGGCACAGAGAGGTTAGGAGGCTGACCTCAGGTAACCCGGAACCAGCGGCAGAACGGGGATCAGCACCTAGAACCTCCTGGCTGCCCAGGTTGAACTCTACCCTCTAATCTTGGTTATCTCCAAATCTGTTTCTTCAGCTCTGATTCCTAGGCTTTGAGACGCTAACATGACTGAAAAGGGATAGAGCTGGGGCCTGGGGCCTGAGAAAGGTACCAGGGTTTTAGTTCAAAGGAAATTTCATGTTGGAAGACCAAAAAAAAAACCCTCTTCAAGAGGCTTATTTTGATGCAGAATCTGAGGCTCCTTCCAACAGCACCTGGGTCTGCCTGGATAGCGCTGGAAAAGAGAGGAGCCAGGCATAATTTGCATATATGCAAATGAGGCCTTCAGCAGCTGCCCAGAAGCCACCTCTGCTTGGAGCACCGGCTCAGTGGCTGGGGCTGCTTTCATCTGTCTACTCAGCCTTGGAAGACAGAGAGACAGGCTTGTCAGAGCATCCCATCAGGTTGACAAGGACACAGAGTCATCCCAACACCCCTGGGCTGGAGGAGCAAAGAGTCCAAACCTCCAGAAGATGAAACTGAAGGCCTCCCTTCTGCCCCTGCCCCTTATCCCCCAACCCCGTTTCTCTGATGGGCAGGAGCAGAAGGACCCAGGATTCTAGCAGCGGGGCAACGGAGAGAATTTCCCCAGGCTTTGCTGGCAGGAGAGCTGCCTTCCTTCTGGTGCTCATACATCATCCTTTCCTGGCTTCCAAAACCACCCAGGTCCGTCACTTCTCCTCTGCAATGCCTTCCCGGCCTTTAGAAGCCAGGGAGAAGGAAG
>SJYA01001474.1:1968642-2050570 GCA_006410615.1 Neotragus moschatus | reverse complement strand
CTGCCCCTCCCCTCCCCACCCAGCCCAGCCCGTCCATCCCTGGGAAAAACCTTGAACAATACCCGGAGGAGGGGATCAGGTGTCCTGGGGGGACTGGCCCCCACAAAACGCACAGATGGTTAATCCCTGGGCAATTCTGGGCTTTCCTTTCTTCCCTCTCCCCTCTCTCTCTCCTCGCTGTTCCCACCCCGGGTAAGCTCCCAGCACCGCAGCTCTCCCTACTCACAGCCTTTGCAAAGACATGGCAAGTGGCCCTGGCTGGCAGCTAACCAGCCGTGGGACCCAGGGAGTCAGGCTCCCTCTCCAGGCCGAAGTTTCCTGCTCTGCTTGGACGAGGGGGACCTCCGCTCTGGGGGTGCTGCAGATCCCGCTGAGAACCTGTGGAAACCAGGCAGACAGACACACACACCACTTGACAGCCAAGTTTTGGAAGCCCATCCATGGACTGGAGAAGGGTTATCCGAGGGTCGGGCACGGGGCCCAGCTCCCTGACACCACGAGAGCTACGCCTCTCGTGCCCCAGGCTGCAGACCCCAAACGACTCCCAGGAGGGCGAGGCCAAGCCAACAGGCCACCCAGCCCGGCCATCCCAGCTCCCTAGCCTCTCCTGTCCCCTTCCCAATCCCAGCAGGGTCTCTGCCGCCTGTTCCTGGTACAGCTTCCAGCCCTCCCCCAGCCTGCAGCAGCTCCAAGAAAGAGAAAGGGAGGGAGAGGCGTAGACAGGGCAGAGAGCAAAGGGGCTGCAGCCTCTGGCCCTCCTCCTCAACCCAAACCCCCTGGCTTGGGCACTCCTGCCCACACAGCCTTGGCGTCCGGCCTGCGCCCAGGAAGTCTGTCCTCCCGTGGTCACCGGCAGACTCTGACCGACAGGGCCCTGGTCGGAGAGCCAGGGGTCTCCCCCATCCCCACCTCAAATGCAGGGCAGTTCACACTAATGCCTCCTACTCAGGGACCTTTAACAGCTCTCCATCAAATCTCACTGCTCCGTCCCCTCACTGAAGGCTTTCAGGTCAGACTCCAGCCCCAGGCCTCCCTGCCTCAGGTCTTAAAACTCCTTACACACTGGTCAGCCTAGACTGCCAGCCACATTTTCTTGTGTTTTCTTGTCTCCTCACACGTGCCTGGAATGGTCTCCCTCTTCCTCCTCCTGTCCCCTAATGTCTCAGTGAGTTGAAATGCCACCTCCTCTCTGAAGCTTTCATGGCTTTCTCTCCAGTTGGAAGTCCTCTCCCCCTGAACTCTCGTGGCACATTGTCTGACAGCTCTGTGACGTTTGCCACATTCCCCTCATTTTGGTGAGTAATCTTAACCATATGGGACCACACAACTATGTCGTGGGCACCTATCCAGTGCCAGGTACAGACCCAAGAGCTCTACCTGAGTTGTCTCATTTCATCTTCTACAAATTCAAGATACAAGGTGGAGGTAATTATCTCCACTGAGAGAAAAAGGCAAAGCCATCTGTCTTAGACTCCCCAGCCACATATTTTCCTTGGCCCTCTTGTGCCTCCTAAGTTTCTTAAGACACAAGATCTTATTTACCTTTTCTCCTGGATGGAAGCGATTATCACATCTGTCATTAAAGTGTGAGAGAGTGGGTGGCAGGAGAAGAGAGAAGAAGGACCCTGTGCACCAGACACTATACACACATCACTGTCTTCAACCTTCATAGCAACTCAAAAAGTGGGTGTCATTATACCCATTTTACAGGTAATGCAACTGAGGCTCTCAGAGGTAATGTAACATTCCTGCCAACAGTTACTTCAAGTGGCAATGCTAGCCTTCCTTTCAAGCATTCTCAGCCCCCAAAGCCCCTCCACCAGCAGTTTTGAGTTTCATAGTGTCCACTGAAGCAGCCACGAACTTTCCTGGTGTCTCCTTCCAGTCCACAAATGGGCCTCCAAGTGTTAGAGTCCAGTGACTTTTGTAACTGAAATATATTTTCTCACTGACTTCCATTAGGTAATTGGGACTGTATCCCCAAGGGTAATAGTTTTGGCCTCAAGACATAATTAAAAGCGCACGGTTCTGAGCACAGTGTATATTTTAAACGGCATAGCTGGAGGAAAGCTAATGATTTCATGACACAACAAAAGCACGAGGAAAAGATCACCCCAGAAGTTGCATCCACCCCCCTCCAGTGTAAGTTCTAGCTGGAGGAAGATCGAGTCCTTTAGAATCAAAGGGTGGCTATAAACCACCAGTTTGAAACCTTGTACACTTAGGTGTTCTTTATCAATGACTTGAGTTTGTGCTTAGATTAGAGGGACTAATCTAGCCATCTATTTTTTCCCCAGGGTCCTTTATGAGCTCTTTAAAGAGAAAGCTGGTCTTTTTTACCCCAGAGAAGCACGGAGATCGTCTTCATAATTTATTATTTCTTTAAGTGCAAGTGGATTTCCTTTAAGAGGAACACAGGGTGGCCCACTTAATATAGATCCTGTTAATAATGTAGTGGGACTCGAAGGATTCAGGTTTTAAGTGGGCGGCAGGCACCCAGCAGAGAGAGACGAGTACATGCTCAGCCACCCGGTCCTTCCCACCCAATAGAGCCGCCTTCTCCCGAGAAGGGTGTGTGCCCGTGGCAGACCTGCAGCTAATTTTGCCAAGGCCTTTCCCCATAAGGAAAAAAGACCTATATCTGTGGAGCCAACTATGCTCCACACCCCTCTACACACATACTTGATTTCCTCTGGTTTGCTCATTCACTCACTCACGTATCCATCCATCTAACCATCCATGTATCCATTCATTCATTCACTGAATATGTACCAGGGTAGTTGGGATTACACCATGAATAAGACACAGCCTTTGCCCTTAAAAAGCTCAGCCTGATGGGGGAGTCCAGCAAGAAACCTCACAAATGGGGCAGGGAGTGCCAGGCACTGTAAGAGAGGTGTGTACCAATCATAGTTGGGACTCTAAGAAAGGCATGGCTGCTCCCTGGGCAAGTCAGAAAAGGTTCCATGAGGACAGAAGGCTGAGTGGAGCCTTAAAAGTGTCTGTAGGTGGACAGAGTATGAGTACAAAAGGGTGGGGTATGGGAAACCCAGGGAGTGGCATTCTACATAGAACCAATTCGGACACATTGACCAAAGACAGAGTGGAAGGGTGGAGAAGCTCTCAGTAGCTTTGGAAAATGAAGATTGGAGGCACTAAGGATGCACGCCAAGGCTTGAAGAGCTGGGCACAGTGTAAGGAGCTGTCCTCAGGGCGGATGCCTAGAGAGAGGGGAGAGGATGTACGAGTTACAGGATCCCAGCCCACACGTCAGACAAAACGACAGGAGAGGTGCTGGAAGACCTCAGACTCATCTCTCTCAGATTCAGGACTCAGAGCCTCCAACACCAGCCCTCAGCCTCTGTGTGGTCTTGACAGCAACTAGGACTCCATGGGAGAGTTTGCCCTAGATCCGAGAGGCAGCCTGGGTCCCAGGACCTACGATACAGGTGTCAGGCCAATCAAAAGTTCCTAGAATAAAGCAGTGGGGGCGGGAGTGGGGGGTCTTTGTTCCCATCGTCCTCTCCACTTGGAAAGCCTGCTGCTGAATTCCAGATCACTGCTGTCGTAGTCCTGAGCATCCCTCCCAGTTCTGCTCCAATGCCCCCAACCCTTCTGGACCTGTTCTCCCTTACTGTGCTGGCTCAGGACCATCATCCCCTGTTCCATCCTGAATTACAGCCATTTCTGTACAAACTGTCCCCACAGCTGGTGGGAGGTTCCCATGGGAAACCTACTGGTTGACACCAAGCTCTAGATGACCCCACCCCTAGGCTGACGTTGTATTAATCAGATTGGCTGAGATGACCCCCTCTGAGCATCTCCATGGACACAGAGCACCCAGAGAGGTGAGGGGAGCAGAAAGGGGAGATGACCGAAGGGTCTGGGACCCCTGCCAGGCCCTCCTCAGCTCCCCCAGCCCCCCAAGGAGACTCTGGAATTGTGTTTTCCCTCTGTTTGGGGGCTGAGTCTCTGTTTAGTCCCTGGAGGGGGCTGGCATTATTTCCCTCAAGGTTTCAAGAGGGTTGAGGAACGTTTCATGTTTCTCTGTTTGGCAAACAGTCCGTCCCCTGCCTCTGCTTCCAGCAATCAGGAATCCCAGACACGGAAGCCAGAGGGACTCGGGTTTCTTCCTGAGGAGGGGCCGCCCCAGCAGATGCCAGTCGAGCAAGCTGGAAACTCCCGCCAGGAGGTGGGGGGTGCAGGTGGGGGCTGTGCACAGGGTCTTGGCTTTTCTCTGAAGGGGTGGGAAGGGAAAAAAGGAACCGCTCTGGATAAAAAGCTCCAGGACACAGGCAGAAAGCAGGCTCAGGCCTCCTGCTCCCACGAAGACCTCTTTCTTTCCGAGCTGGTCTGGGGGCCACAGGGGCCAGTGGCAGCCATTCTGCTTCCTCCTGAGGGCACGTTTCTCTTTGGATGGAAGAGACTCCGAGCATGCTGGGCTGGAGGTGGGGGCGGGAGGGGCGAGTCCCGGCTGAGAGTGGCGGGCCGGCCCAGATGCCAGCAGACCCGGCTTCTGAGCAGAGGCTGGGAGCTGGCAGGCGGGCGCGGCGTGAGGAGCAGCGCTGACACCTGAATCTCTGCTAGCCTCCCCCTGGAGGGCGCTTTAATGAGGCTCACAGCTGTAATATCACAGAACGAGCATTAACGATGCTAATTACCTCAAGTTTAGCCCGAACTGGTTCTCAACCCACCCGTCTTGGGAACGCACTGTTGTCTGGCCCGCTGGAGCGCGGCAGGGGCTGCGGCTTGTGACGGGAGGTGACGGGGAGCGGCAGTCGGAGCCAGGGTGGGGAGGGGCGTGCTGCAGGGACCCCCAGCAGAGGAGGAAGTGAAAGCCCCAGTGGTGAAGGATATTGCTCCGGCTGTTTAAGAGAAACCCAGAGGAGGAGCGCCGGCTCGCAGGCCTCCTTTGGAGAAAGCTGGGACCAGAGGCGGTGTCCTCTTTTGTCTGGGCAGAGGGTGGTGGGCCCACAATGGCCTCCTGAAGCCCCAAAGGCCCCTCCTATCCTGAAAACTCAAAGATGTTTTTACATGGGTGGGTGTGTCTGTCTTTAAAGTAGCAAACAGCAATATATGAAACAGATTAAATCAGAACTGTGTGCTGCTGCTGCTGCTAAGTCACTTCAGCTGTGTCCGACTCTGTGTGACCCCATAGACGGCAGCCCATCAGGCTCCCCCGTTCCTGAGATTCTCCAGGCAAGAACACTGGAGTGGCTTGCCATTTCCTTCTCCAATGCATGAAAGTGAAAAGTAAAAGTGAAGTCGTTCAAGCTGCAGCCTACCAGGCTCCTCCATCCATGGAATTTTCCAGGCAGGAGTACTGGAGTGGGGTGCCATTGCCTTCTCCACTGTGTGCTAGTGACAGCATATTGAAAAGCAGAGACATTACTTTGCCAACAAAGGTCCATCTAGTCAAGGCTATAGTTTTTCCAGTGGTCATGTATGGATGTGAGAGTTGGACTATAAAGATAGCTGAGCACCAAAGAATTGATGCTTTTGAACTGTGGTGTTGGAGAAGACTCTTAAGAGTCCCTTGGACTGCAAGGAGACCCAACCAGTCCATCCTAAAGGAGATCAGTCCTGGGTGTTCATTGGAAAGACTGATGTTGAAGCTGAAACTTGAATACTTTGGCCACCTGATGTGAAGAGCTGACTCATTTGAAAAGACCCTGATGCTGGGAAAGATTGAAGACGGGAGGAGAAGGGGATGAGAGAGAATGAGATGGTTGGATGGCATCACCAACTCAATGGACAAGAGTTTGAGTAAACTCCAGGAGTTGGTGATGGACAGGGAGGCTTGTGTGCTGCAGTCCACGGGGTCACAAAGAGTCAGACAGGACTGAGTGACTGAACTGAACTATGTGCTAGTCATCATTTGCTTCAAGTTCAGGGCTTAGGAACCTTTTCTCCACCCCTGCCCCAAGAGGCCTCCAGACATCTCCAAAGTCCCTTCTAGAAGCCTAGGCCCCTGTACTTGGAAAACCAGTGTTGTAGAATGACCCAGCCTTCCAGCTTCCTGGTGTCTGGCATGAAATCATGTCCTTCCCAGGGCTGCTTGGAGTCAGGCATTGCAGGACATCCAAGAGCCTCTGACCCAAGCCAGGAGAAGGACAGGCACTAGTTCTCTGCATGGGTACCGCCCTGATCTGTTGGCTCCTTCCCCAAGCCTGCCTTGGGGCTGGCTTTGTAGACAGTCTTGCCTGTATCTACAAAAGCCTCAGGTCACCCTGCAAGACAACATGAGACTGAGACCTTCTGACTCCTTTCTGCTCCACCAAGAAGAAGTCAGACCATCTCTGTCAGCAGCCCACCCCCTTTAACTCTCCAACACAAGGGGTTATCCCACCCGTCCCTTCTCCTTAGTCCCTCCTCCCCATGCTTTATCCTCTGACCAGGAACAGAACAAAGGAAACCTGCTCTGCTCTGAGTTTGCTTGAGCATAATGTGGGTCCCTCCAGCTTTCCCCTCCCCCCTTCGTCCCTGCCACCCTCTGGAGCAATATCAGTGTCCGATCTGTAAACTAGGTCACTTTCCTGGGCCCTGAGATCCATTGCCTCCCTGGAAGCCCTCTCTCAGGAAATGGTGGCTTGAGTCTGGGATGCAAAGCTGGTTCCCCAGGCTCAGAGTAGAAACATTCCCCTATGTGCAGATGAAAGCCCTGTGTTTATGCCATCTTTTCCTGCCTGGACTTGGTTACGAACCTGAGTCCCCCAGTGCTGGAATGAGCAGCTCAACACTACCTGCCCAGCTCCCACCCGAGACCATCCTGGGTGAAGGCCTGGCCTTTCCACTCGACAGCCTGTATCTGCAACCATGATCAACGGCCCCTCTGCTAGAAAGAACTGTCCCACACTCTGCTTCTGAAAGGAAAGGCTGAAGATGCGTGATGACATTGCAGGACAGTGGAATATTTAATCATCAGAGCAACCGAAAGAGACCCCATCTTTCCCCGCTGCATGTCCTTCTGCGTCTTCTGAAAAACACAGTAAGCTCCAACTAAAAGCACGCTGACTGAGACCGGAAGTCCCTGCCTGTGGTCTGGCTCCCCAGATGTCCCCAGGACTGTGTCCCTCTTATGTCATATTACCCATGTGGTTTGTAAGCTCCATGGGCGTGGGGTCTTGTTTCTCTGCTGTATCCCGAGTGCCTCGCACATAGTTGTATTTACTTATTGACCTTGAATGTGTTTAGACTGACACCCAAGCTGTAGCCTCCAGAAACCACTTCCATGTGGTTCAGATCCTGCATCCAGAGGCTGTGCCTTTAAGGAGGTTGCTGAGCAGGCTGGGGACTGGGGCAGACTTGTCTCCGGTGAACTTCCTGCCCCTCACCCAGGGCAGCCGTCTCACTGCCTTACAGGCGACGACCTGACAGGGGAGGAGCAGTGATTCAGCTGGTTTCTAGATGGGACCCGAGCCTGAGGTCTCTCGTTCCCCCACTGCTGCAACCACCTCAGCTGTGAGTCATCTCTGAGTCACTGGCCTCACCTCCCCCAGACACTTCAGGACGCCCTGGCATCTTCTCAGAGGGCTCATGGGATGGCGCTCGTGGTGGAGCTGCCCGCTGTGCCCACGAAAGCTACCAAGACCGTGGCTTCACTGGAGCTTGTGTGTGACGGGGTCCGAATTCCATCCGCAAGAGCACCTGGGACCTGGAAGACTCCTCGCCTCTGGAGTCTCCTTCCAACCTGGAAGCCCCAGGCTTTCCCTGGAGCCTAGCCCTCAGGTAGTCCCTCTGGACACCCCGGAATGAAAGGTCTGCTCACACAGGCTCTATACATTTGCAAGTGGCTTTTAAAGATGGGGGGCGGCAGCAGGGGTCGGAAGGTGGGTGGGGAGAGAAGAACCAAAAATTGCCAAGAGTTTTAAAACCTTTTATTTGTTTACACATTCTCTAAATTGCAGACAAAAAGATTCACTACATAGATCGTCAACACTGCTAACCAACCACAGAACGAGATACAACCACAGCAAGTAAGGGACACGGCTTGTGACTCAGTCTTTGTGGAGGTTCAAGGGCTCCATGGAGGGGCTGGGATGTCCAAGCCCCCAAGATAAAAGCTGTTCGATGCCCACTTCACATTGGCTACGGGACTTGACCTCTCCTTGGCGCCTCTCCCAGAAGCCGTGTCAGGACAGGAGGAAGGCAAGGGGAGAGGGCAGCGTCCTGGCTCACAGGCAGCCCTCCCATCAGCCCTCTTCTGAAGGAAGCAGGGGGCCCGGCTTCCAGACAAGTCCTTGCCAGTGGATCCAATTCCAGGTGTGGGGTGCTTCCCACCTGGAGATCCTCCCGGACGCTCACAGTACACCCGCTCTCTGGGAAGTCACAGGACCCACGTGTCCTCTTAGGACTCTGGGAGACGTGGCACAGCCTCATCTCCAATACTGAAACGCTGAGAGACCTCGAAATATCCCTCAGACAGGGCAGAGACGTCATAGCACTTTTCACAGCAGGAGCCACGAGAGTGGGAACTTAACACACAGGAGAAAGGAGCACCCCCAGAAGACAGAGGAGCAGGGTGGGGCACACACACCTACGGCTGAGACGACGATCACATCACACCTGAAAGAGGCTGTGGGCTGGGAGAACGGGGAGCTCTTGTCTGCCTGTTGCTGTGGTGGCTTTTTAGAGGAGCCAACGGAGATCTCCCCAGGCCATTGCAACTTCCTAAGTCTGGAGCCCTTCTCTCTAACCTCATGAAAGCTGTGTCTGCCTCAATCCTGGACAGTGTCTGAGGTACTCGAGTGGCTCAGGGCTGGACAACTCTAAGTTCTCCCATCAGCAGAAGGTAATGGGTGTTGGAGCCCAAGGCCCAGTGAGGAGGGAGTTCAAGGGAGCATAAAAGGAAGACCTTTGTTAGCAGGCATTTCTGTTGCTGGAGGTCAACTCTCTTGGCCATTCATTTATGACTAAGAGTTTTGCAAAGAGTTGAGGCAGGGCGAGTAGAAAAGAAGGGCTTCCCAGATGGCTCTAGAGGTAAAGAACCCACCTACCAACTCAAGAGATGTCAGAGATGCAGGTAAAAGAGACTAGAGGGATTTTAGAATGATGGGCATACATTGTAAAAATGGCCTCCTCTCTTGTGACCACACCTGAAGAAGTGACACCCAGTTTGCCTCTTATCTGTGGGTCTAGAGGGACAAATGGACCCTCGGCAACTGGAGATCATTGGAACATCTCCAGGAGCCACCTTTCCAACCACAGCCCAAAACAATCCGAGGATGGTAAATTCCCGAAGCTGTGAGGCACCAGGGTCTCTTCACCAGCTGGGTCAGGCAGGGTGAAAGCTCAAGGGACCCCTTTCCAGGCTTCTCATGCTCTCTCCTCAACCAGAGCCTGCACAGGCCTGAGCCTTCTCCCACGATGCTGGGGCCAGTGTCTCCTCCTGTGGGACCCCCTTCAGCCATCCTACCCTTGGGGCCATAGCTCATCCAGAGGAATCCCAGGAGGAAATCAAAGCTGCCGCAATCAGCCTCTCTCTGAGGAGAAACACAGTGGGACTTCAGGCAGCTAGAAGAAAATCATTTTATCTTGGTTTCCTGGCAGAGATGTTCCGTTTCTTGGCTCTCAAAGGGGAATGTCATCAAAACTGGGCTTTAAAACTGCCCTCGGTCTAAACACATTTGGAAAGAGAGACGCAGACACAATTGAGGACTTGTTGTGACTCTTGATCCAGTGGACTGTGTGATGTGGATGGGACGGTCCCTCCCCCGACCTCCACTTCCTACTTGGTCCAGCGGGTCACCCTCAGGCTGGGAAGGGGTCTGAGCAGACTGTATTCTCAGCCTGAGAGTAGACTTGAGTAGAAGAGGAGGGAAGACCATCTCAGGGCTCAGCCCACTGGGCCAGCAGCATCCACCCTTCATGGAGCCAGGGGTAGGGAAGAGGGTGGGTTGTGGGCGCAGTGTCCAAGGCTGGTTGCCTGGGGGAGGTGCTGCCAGTCTGGCCTGGATGGGATCCAAGTCAGATGGCCTTCCTCTGTTTCCTCCTGCTGGCACAAGAGACTGCTGAAACTGGGTCAGTCGGAAGAGCCTTGCCCAAAGGCTTTCAAATGGATGGTTAGATCGAACCCCAGAATGCACTTCGGGTTCTCAAGCACTTTAAAACCAGACCCCCAGCCAAGTATCATGAAAGCCTTGTATCCCTGACTCTCCACAGAGATCACCAAAACCACCTTCTGGGAGCCAGTGCTGTCCAGGGAAGAGCATTTCCCAGAACCTGCCCAGCGGAGGAAGTGAAGGCTGCTTTAGGCCAACTCTGAGCTGACACCAACACAGGGGCAGATACGCGCTTTCCCCTTAGCCCAGGAGTTCAGCCTGAAAGCCAGTTTGGGGTGGCTTCTTCAGGGAATAGCTAGAACCTGGAATCTGTCTGTGACGTGTGTAGAGGAAGGTCAAGCTGGAGCAAATAGCCAATTTCTGATGCTGTCAGACAGTGGAAGTCTAGTGGAGCATGAAGCTCAGATCTGCTGAGCACTTGGCCAAAGGACAGAAGTTTTACTGAAATCACCTTTGACATGTCCTCCCCCCCATCTCCAAGCCAGAAACGCTGTGCAGCTGGGACAGCCTGGCTGGGGTCTCTGTGGGAGTCCACCCAACCCACACATGAGGCCTGCGTCCCACCACTCTTCATCTCTGCTTCCTCCGGTGGAGACTGGACAAGGCCATCGTGAGGGTCCCTTTCGACCTCTGATCAGGCCCTGCCAGCTGCACCTGCCTGCCCATCACCCAGTGGCCCAAAGGCAGCTTCTGGAGGCCCAGGCTCTGAGTCCCTCTAGCTGGTGACACACACCAGCCCAGGTGCCTTCATCATCTCACTCCTGTTCCTGTTAAGGAAGCTCATCTTCCCAGGGCAGCCAGTGCTCGGGAGATTTAAAAGCAACCAGGCTGATGTCAGCTGCACTCCTTTCCCCCAGCCCCAGAGGGTGAGAGTAATGGGACGCCTAGGCCTGCTCATCTTCTGCTGACCAACATGTATCCTAAGCAGAGAGACCCAAACACACGCATACCTTCTCTGATGGCATGCCATCTGACGTGTGATCAGGGTGCCTTGAGGGAGTGGAATTTAAAGGCTGAAAAGCAACTGAAAGGTTGGGCCGGGATGTACTTTATTCCCCCAGACCCTGTGGTATCTAGCACACTGCCCAGCCTGTAGTACATACCCCACCAAGTGTTTTGGCCAGTACCAGCCTGCCCAGCAGTCCTTCATGGCAGGCAGGAAATGCATTCATGCTCCTCTGGAGGAAAGATGCCCAGAGTGGGCAAATGGAGCAGATGAGTGGAGGGCACAAGGATGGACATGTTCCCTTCCCTGGTCCAGGGCACGAATGGCCCCTAAGCATCTGAGCATCTCTTGCCAAAGCATGACTCTGCCTTCCCAAATGCCACATGGGCCAGCTGCATTGATGAGCCAGGACCCTGCCTCCCTATCCCGCCTCTCTCCAGCCACCTGCCCCCACCTCCTCTGCTCAGGGATAACTGTTCTATGTTTTCATGCTCTCACTCACATATTTGTGTTTTCCTTTTTTTTCCTCTAGTACCTAATTAAGCCCTTCAACTACATGGTGAAAATGTGCAGGGAGAAAGTGTTTTCCTTTTCTTTTGTGCTACTGTTTCTTCCCACTACCACCCCATCCTACAGCATCCAGCCTGGCAGGAGGGAAGGGAGGGAAGGCGCAGGAAGGAAGAAGGCTCGCTAAGGAAGAGGAGAACCCATGTCTTGGTGGGGAATGATCATAAAAGGGCAAAGTCAATAAAACCACAACCCCAGTGCTACCCAGAAAATCTTTGCAGCCCTTCCACAGAAAGCAGAATAGGACTTTTTTTCCAGGTCGCCAACTATTGCCAAACATCTCCCCCAAGGAAGCAGAGGAGAGGGATGAGAGAGTCCTCATGGCCAGTGACTTTCCAAGCACAAGGATTCCTTTCCAACTCCCTGTGGTTGTGCAGGGCCTGGAAGCTGGGGGAGCTGGCCTGGCAGGAACCTTAGGGAAAGAAAGCATGTGGTCTGGTGGCTTCTGGTTACCAGCAGGTTCTCCTTGTCATTCTGGAGCAACACAAAGGTTTGCTTTGGTTCCCTAAGCCATGGGTGTGTGTGTCTGTGTGTGTGTGTGTGATCTGTGTTCTCACCATCCACACTAATAACATTGATAGGAATTATAGAGATGCAGAAAGGCAAGCAAACAGGGTGCGGTCTATATGAACACAACCTGGAGACTTGAGGGGTGTTGTTGCGGGAGAACAGAGACCTTGGGGGCTCACACCTCCCACCTCATTTCCTGCAGTGACTGCTTACCCTCTCTCTTCCCCACCACAGCAGCATTCTTTTTTTTGCCATACTGGGTTGGTGCAGTCCTGAATGGCCGCTTTGCTCACTGCCTGGGCTAGAGGTCATGATTAGTCATTATATCTCTGCCGAAGAGGGCTCTGGCTGCCGGCCAGTCCCGGCCCCTGCCTTCCTCTGGCCTGCCTGGGAAATCACCATCAGCACAAATGCTTCCTTCTCTTGGTGGGGCCAAAGAGGGGGAAGGCCTGCAATGCCTCTCTTTCAAAGCACTGGGGTGAAGAGAGGGAGGCAGCTGGGAAGAGAGACCATGACCAAGGGTGTTCCTGGGCCCTCTGACCCCTGTTCTGCGCCCCCCTCCAAAGCCTCCCACCCAGGACCCTGGGGAGTTACCTCAGGTCTCAGCCATCTGAGGGGACGCAGGCAGGGCCCCCTGAGAGCCCCGAGGGTGCCCCTTCTGGGATCCCGCCCCCTTCCAAAGCTTTTGCTGCACACAGAGGGCCTCTGTTCCTTCTGGGAAACCACGACCCTCCCCCTGACAGTTTCCTGGAGGTGCTTCCTGTGGCCTCTCCTCCCAGCAGCCTGGGGAGGGCGCCCTGCAGCCACGCCCTGCCCCAAGCAGCTGCTGAAACGCTCAGAGGCCGGCCAGCCCTGCTCCCGCAGCCAGGGCACCGGGCAGGCGGCACTCAAGGACAGCTTCCTGTCCCTTTGGCCTCCCTCCCAGAATAATCACCTCAGCTGTCCCACCTCCCTAGAAAGGACTCAGCTCCCCACAGTCAAAGCCCCCTCGCGCTCCCCGGAAGGCCCTGAGCTAACCCGCCTGCTCTGCTCTTTCCACACCAGGGGCTGGTGGCTGTGGAGAACTGAGACCAGATCCCCAGGTTCTGGGAATGTTCAGGAACTGGGGGAGGGGGAAGGGGGGAGTCGTAACCCCTCGATAGCTGCAGAGCCGCACCTATGACCACTGCCCAGTTAGACCTAAGGAAACCCACAGGGCCACGGGGCTGGGTGGGGAGACCTGAAGGCCTGAGGCCAACGAAAGCATCTGTGCTCCCATCCTCTTCCTGACTCACCTGGTGTCCAGGGGACACTGGGCTAACTGGGAAACCAAAAGCATCTTTTTGGGGATGGGAGTAAGATCCTCAAAAGGGAAAGCAGACAACAGGAGGAAGAGGAACCCCATCCAGATTGCCGGGCGGTGGGGAGGACCGGCCAGGCGCCCCCTTTCTTGGGGTCCCAGCTGCTGGCCAGCTGGGCTTGGGGACCAGGTCAGGGAGGGCCTCCCGGCCCTGATGCCTCTGCAGGCAGCGCCTGGCAGTCCTCCACTCCCAGGGCGGCAGGTGGTGACCCAGCCTGGCCTTTGCACCACCACTTTCTCCTCCACACCCCCACCTTCCATCCAGACCAGGAGGACCTCAGCAGCTCATATCACTAATGAGCATCAAAGGACGCTTTTTCTGTGGCATTGGGAAAATTCACAGCAGTCAACCAGGAGACCCACTGTACCTCCCACCTCCAGCTGGGTGAAGGGCTGCCTGCTTTGGTCTCTGAAGCGCCCCACCCCCAACCCAGGGGGCCAGAGGCCAGGGGGGTCTCGAAAAAGGTAGAATCAGCTTGGTGTCCAGAACTGACAGAGGTTGGGCCTTTGGAGAAATAAACAAACAAACAAACAAAAAAACACGTTACCAGGATCTTAGGCCTTTAGGGAGAAAACGAGTTATAACAACTCTTTCTTCCCATCCCTAAATAAGGTGCAGGATTTCTTCCTAAGGGGAACCCGGGTTTCTGGCCCCCTCCTCAAAGGCCCTCCCCCAGCCCCAGTTCTCTTCATTTTACTTTGCCTAAAGTGAAAATCTTTGACCCTTTCCACTCCTTCCTCAGGGCCACCTTTCCCTCCCTCTCCAGGGATGGGAGCCTACTCTAGGTGACACCAATGTCCAGCTTGGGAAAGGACACACCTTCAGCAGGAGTGTGAGCTCAGCTCTGACCCAGGAAGCCATGTCTCCCTAGGGTTGGGACACAGGCACACCCTGACGGGGCCCACAGTGGGTGGCAGGGGAGAGCCTGGGGGTTCAGGGAGTGAGAGAGGAAGGGAGGCCTGTGGTCCCAGCACTTGCATTCGGACTGAGAACCTCCTAGAGGGGCAGAGACGGGGGTCCTCAGGGCTCCCCCCTCACTTCCTACACAAGGACTCAAAGGAGATACCAGAGATCCCTCTTCTCTGAGTCTGGAAGCCTAAGGGTGCCCATAATTTTTCTTCAAGCGCATAGATCTGTCTCTTAAATTTGCCCCTATAGGAAGAGTAATAATAATCATCTCATTTTTCTTCCTTAAAATATCTGAACTTTTAAAGGGAAGGGCATAAAGGAATCATGCTGTGTTCAAAGCACAAAGACTCAAATGCAGCATGAGCGTAAACTCTCCAGGGTATCATGAAACCATCACTGTGAAAGCCAAACCCTCCCCCAGCCTTAAACCTGCCCTCCTCCCCAGCACCGAAGGAATCTGGCCTCCCTCCCACGGGCTTGCTATCCTGGTTGCAGACAGACTGAGCCAAGTCCAGGGAAGCAGCTGCCCCCAAGGCCTGTGCAGGCCTCCTACCTGGCTCCGGAGCAATGACAGGAGCAGGGGCACCTTTGGACTGGCTGGCTCCTGCCTCGGGGGCTCTGAGTCAGTGCCGGCGTTGAGAAAGAAAGTCAGAAGGTGAACATCCCACCAGGGGCCTTGTCTCTGTTTCCTCACTCTGGTGCCAGCACTGGATTTGCTGCAGGCCCCAAAGGCAGCGTTTCGAAAATACCCACAGGAAACAGAGGGTTTCAGCTTCCGGCTTGGACCCCACAGCTGCACCTCCTCTCTGGCTAGTGGGAGCCATAGCATCGGGGTGAAGCTAAACCAGGGCACCCTGGCTGTGCCCGGGCTTTGAGCTGAGAGGCACCAGCATCCTTACCTCCACATGGTGGCCTCTGTGCAGTGACAGGCGCTACCACGGTGCAGGGGAGGCCCCCCTCTGCTCCCCCACCAAGGAACCCAAGCCCCGTGTCAGGATCTTCAGCAACATTGACTCTAGTCCCTGAAAGAACCCTCCTGGATAGGCCAGATCCCCCTTCTCAGATGTGGAACATGAGGCCCAGAGAGGTGAAGTCATCTCCCCAAGTCATTTCTGCTAGAAACTAGCAGAGCTGGGCTTTAAAAACCAAAGATTTTAAGCGACTGTTACACTAAACTGAATGACAGCCCTCCCAGAAGTCAGAGCCCCATTCTAGGCTGCGCTGACCTTATAGAAGGGGGTATCTTCATTCTGAAATCCCCAGCCCCAGGGTACATCTTCACCTTCCACCACAGATCCATGCTCAGTCACAATATTCTTGTCACAGCTTGACCTCATGACCCTGACCACAGGCAGCCTGTTCCTTAAACCATAAACCCCCTTTGGTCAAAATGGCAATTCCAAGAAGGCATCTAACCTTGGCTAGCTTACACGAGAAAGTGGGTGTGAAAATCATTTTAGGGGTCCCTACCTGGCAAGCCCAGCTTTCCAGTGATGACTTACATAACATTATGCCTTTTAAGACTCCTGATATCACTGTGGAACAGGCAGGACACATATTATCTCCATTTCACAGATGGACAAACTGAGGTTCAGAGACATTAAGTGCTTTGCCCAAGATCAAACAGCTACTCAGTGGCAGGGGTAAAACAAAAACTCTGAGTATCCATTTGCACCCATGATTCCAGCTCATTCTCTGGGGCTCAAAAAAAGAGCAGTTGTTGACCAACACCTTCCTTTTTTCAATACAGAAAGTGATCAGCGTGACCATGATTTTTGCTTGCAGTATCCTGCAAGAGCCATCTCACCACAGCTTTGCTGTCCCCATTTTCCAGACGGGGGAAACTGAGGTATCCAAAGAAGGGATTGGGCCCATCCTGCAGGCAGTGAAACTGAAAAGGGAATGCTGGGCCTTCCTGATGTTCAGTGCAGAGTCCTGGCCACCCTCACCCCTGTGGAAGGTTCCAGCACCTTCCGTGCTCTCCAAGACTCAATCACACCTTCATAGCTTCTGTGGCAGTCAGTGTGTCTGGAAAAAGAACACAGTCCCCTCCCCCGCCTCACCCATCAACTGTGTGGAGGTGGGGAACACTCTCCAAAGAGGGTCTGTCCCATGCAGGGGCACTGTTTTGGTTTCAGATTTGCTTTTTTAAGCTTTTAAGCCATTTGTGGCTTTTGCGAACAGCTTGATGACTTTTTTTCCCCAAAATTAAGCAAAGTGACTTTTCAAAACCAATAACCAGCCTTTGAGGATGCCCACTTTGGGTTTTGTGGGAGGACAGAGAGCCAGGGCCATCAGGGGAAGAAATCTGGCCCTCCAATGTGACCCTTTTGGGCAAACGGATGATGGTGTGACCACATGGCAACTTCCCAAACCCTCCCTGGGCCTCCAGAATCCAAAACGGGTGCACCAAGCAACAGGGGGAAGGAAATTCCTCCAGAGGAGGATGGAAATCCCATCTGGTCAGCCCTTTAAACGAGATCATTATGTGCCCGTGGAACTCCCTCCAAGGCCACAGGCCCCTGCAGGAGACTGACCACCTCTGGCCACAGGTCACCCTGCAAAGGACCGGGGGAGAGACCCACACAGCTTGGCTCCTCGCCAGGTTGCCCCGGGTCCACTGGCCAAGAGCAATTAGGAGGGAGGGAGGGCTCTTGCCAAGTCCTGGCGAGAAGGCCGCAGCCAGGCAGAGGTGGCCCAAGTGGCTGGAGCCTCCAGGCCTCTGGAGGGCTTTTTTTCCAAGAGCTGAAGGTCTAAAAATAACCTGGGCCTTTGTTGTAAGCAGCCGGACCACAGACGTGGAGCTGATTTCAAGGAAGCCGAGCACACGTGAGGGTCCGGCTCACTGAGACCTGCCCTTTGGGCAAATGATTTTTCCAGAAATGTGTCAGTTACTGCTTGCTGCTGCTGCCGCCACTGCTGCGGAGATTCAAAGGTGGCCGGGCCTGCTCCAGCCCCCGGGGCTGACATCCAATACAGACTTCTCAGCATCTGATCACCTCCCCACCTCTTTCTTCTCGACACATTTTTTTTTTCCAAAGGGAGAATCCAGCATGGACTGGGGACTTCGGAGACAAGAGCAGCCTTCAAGCTGAAGATTCTGCGTGATGGTCACCCTGGTCGTAAATACTCACATCATCCCAGTTATTTGTTTAGGGAATCATCACTTCTTCCCCCATCCTGAAACTCCCAGAGTTGGGTCTCAGCAGACAATAGCAAATGTACATGATGCAAAAGGAAGGAGTTACTCGGGAAAAGGGATCTGTGGTGCCACATCAATACTGAAGGGTTTCTCAGAGCTGCAGTCCTCAGGACCAAAGTTCAGATTCTTGACCTGGCAGCCTTCACTCACCTTCCCGGGTTCTTGGTCCACCAGGGAAAGCTCCAGACCCAGACGGAGTGGAAGGCAGAGTCTTGACTTCTTCAGAGCCATGCCTACGCTGTGGCCTGTCTCTCCTCAAGGATACCCCAGCTCTGATAATCTGGTCCTGGGCAAAGCCATTCCTGATGGACAGCAAATACTAACTGGCTGTGACAGGGCCTCAGAATTATCTTCACAGTGTTTCCACCCACCTCTCATGGCCTCCCCCTGCCTCCCCAGCACCATCTAGAGAACCCCCCCGGCTGTCACTGACATCACTGGATATCTGCTGGGGGTGCAGAAAGCAGCAAAAATTTCTTCTTCAAAGAGACGGAGGTACCAGGAGGGATTTCAGAGCTTCGTCATCTGGATGGCCTCCAGGTTCCGCGTCTAGAAGTTTCCAGGGAGGCTCGTAATAAATAACAACTTATCCACAGCCCTTTGTTCCTCTGCTGAGTTCAAGATGGAAAGATGAAGCTGAGGGCAGGGAGACTGTCCAAAGGTTTCTTGGAACACGATAGATAATACGAAACACCAAACCACACAGGAGTGACGGGATGGGTGGTCACAAAATGGGACCTCAAAATGGGGAACCAGTGAGAGGGCCCAGTGCTAGGATAAATGTGAGGGAGGGTCCACAGGGCTATGGCTGGGGTCATTCTTCAAAAGTTTACCATCTTTCTGGCAGAAACAAGGGGTGGGGGGCTGGCTAAAGAACGGAAACCTGCACGCAGGAGGTAAGCAGACACCTCGCCCCTTGATGCCCCGTGTCCACGTGCTCTGTGGCTACTGGTTGGCGTTCCTCCTTCAGGTTGGTCTGTCTGGATATACGGGAGTAGGGGCTCGATCGGGTTGGAGCTGGGCTCTGCCTCCGCCTCTCCAGTGGCAAGTCACCTTACATGTGCGACCGGGGACCCTAGGCCTGGCAGCCGAAGGCTGAGGCTTTTTCTTTGAGCAGCTCCCAGCATAAGTGACAGCTCCAGCTTCCTACAAGAAACGAGATGGCATTACAAGCAGCCTCTCCCCAAGCCTCAAGCCCCACCCCTTGGCCCTAAACCGTTTACCAGCCGCATTTTATTTTGGGTTTTCATGAGCTGGAGCCTGAGTCCCAGTTCCGAAAATGTGCTGAAGTCTGTTGCTCAGCAGAACGCTGCTCAGAAAATAGTAAGTTCACAGAGACGACTGGCCAAACAGCAGTGAAGACCCTGCTTCCTTGGTTGTGCCTCTTAACCAGCATCATTGGGTCTGGACCAGTTTCCTCTAAAAACTCACACCTCTCCCACCATCTCAGTCATAAGCCAGGGAAACATCTCCTTGGCCTTCAAGCTGGAATTTCAGCTGGTGGAACTGGGTCTCAGTTGCATGATCTGTAAAATGGGAGTGGTCATACCTACCTCGAAAGCTTATGAAAGTTAAATGAGACAAGATAGGTGAAGCCCTTAGCACAAGGCCTGCACTTTAGTGAGGGCTCAGGAAGTGGTAGAAGTAGCTGTTATTGTTATTGATGACCTCATCATTCTTACCTTCTGGGGGCTCAGCCACGGGGGGATTTAAACAGTACATGTGGTAGCCACGGTCACAGTCATCGCAGAAGAGTAGCTGGTCCTGGTGGAACACAGAGTAGAAGGAGAGGAGGAAATATGGAATTATTTTGGTTAATTATTTTTCTGGCCCACAATGACCTATGCCACCAGCTTATTTCCATTAATCAACCTACCTGGATGCCCATTTCCCAGCCCGTTTGGAGTCCTCACTTCCCTCTGAACAGCCACGTGCTTTGCTCACACCTGGAATGCCCCCATCTGTCCTCTGAACTACGCAAACCCTACTCCCACGTAAGTGTTCTCAAACCATTCCTCCTCCAAGAAGCTCCCCTGGCCCACCATCTCACATCCAAGCCTAAAGGGATTCTTTATGCTTCTGAACTCACATCACCAACAATTCTGCCTCCATAAGGGTAGAAAATTAATTTAATGCATTTCTGTACTCCTCAGGATATTTGCCTAGTGAATAGACAGTACTTTAAATGTTTGTAAATCTTAATTGAACTGCTCTGGACTTCACTCTTTCCATTTACGAAATGGGCAGCATACTTGCTTGTAACATCCATAACACCTCAGAACCTTTTCAGGGTTTCATTACTAGAGAAATGCAAGTGATATTATGCCACCTGTCAGCTCCTAAAAGCTTCCTTGGAGGCTGGAGGTCTCCTTTGGAGACCAGATGAGATTAGGCCTTTCCGGCACAGTGGTTAACTTCCAAGGACACATTTGACATCTTTGCTCCTGTAGTTCTCTCTGTTTGGAGGCTCTCCCAGTCCCTGGCCCCTTCTCTTCTGGACTATTCCCTAACCACCCTTCAAGTCTTCAAATACTTCTCTGCTCCAAAAACTTCACTAATCTACTCAAATGGAAGTTCTCTGACCCCTCTTGCAGCCTCATGTACTTTCGCTTTCTTATGGCATTTGATTGCACTTTACGCTGCCAAGCCTGGCACGTGGTAGACAACTGCACACAGTCCATTTGGAACACGGCTCTTTTGTCCATGCCCGTACAGGGTGCACAGCTCTTGGGGCAGACCTTGTCTTACTCATCTCCACATCTCCTTCAGAACTTCTGTGCATAGGAGCTACTCAGGAAGTGTTTGTGACCTGGTCCCCATCCTCCAGGTTCAGCCCTGTTCTAGTCAGTTATCTTTGGATCTGCTTTGATGGCTTATAAGATGTCTGCAAAGTTTTGTATCAAATCTCACCTTGGCTTTCACCAGTTTAGAGATCCTGGAAAAAGAAGATATAGAAGTTGGAAACCCCTGTGAGCAAGCAGTGAGGCAGGAGAGACCATGAAAGATCTCTCTTTTTTTTTTAATCATGCTAAGACCTTTCAATAGAACACAATGGGAAGCTTTCAAAGGGTTAGCAACAGAGGAGTGACATGGTTAGACTTGTGATTTAGAAAGATCTCACTAGCTACTGTATCTCATTGTATCGGAATAGATGCCCAGGTGGAGAGAGATTGGTTCTTGAGGCCGGAAGACCACTTAGGAGGCTACTGCAGTCATCAGGTAAGAGATAACGTATGATGATGGTCTGAACTAGGGTTGTGGGTTGGGGGAGAGAAAAGGGGCCTGCTTCCGTTTGAGAGTCATTGATTTGCTGTAGAGAGTGAAAAGGAAGAAATCAAGGATGTCTCCTAGGTTGTGATCTTGGTCAGCAAGCCAGATGGGGTAGCCATCCATTAAGCCATGAGCAGAGGAGCAGGCCAGTGGGAGGCAGAAGGCAACCTCAGCTATAAACTTGTCCTACAGATCAACTGGGGAGCATACCCTGAAGGCAGCTGGAGATCAGGAGAGAGGTCTGAGCATGAGATATGGGTTAGGGAGTCTTTGGTGATGAGATGGCAGTGAAGGTCCTGGGAGAGGAAGCCCAGAGTATGTGGAAGCAGGTGTTTTTGACCTTGTGCTCATGGAGAGGTATCCACAAACTCCTTGAAATTAAATGTGCAATTTTGCATACAAGTCCAAATGTAGACTTTTCTAAGGAAAAATTAAATCCATAGCTTTCATTGAATTTTCTGAAAAACCAAGAACTCAAAAAAGTTCCTGAGGAGAAGATCAAGAATAGAGGCTTGGGGAACACCAAAGTTAAGGACAGGCAGACAAAAAAGAGGCTAAGAAGCAGCAGTAGGAAATATAGGATGAAAATGAGAAGCTATTCCAAGGGTTACACCATTGTTGTCAAAACTCAAGTAAGCTAAATTGCAATATGATTTAGGGATGATACGAGGGAAAACAAGTTAGAAGAGGGACAAGAAACAGGAAGAGACGTGAGAGACAGTATTACTGATACCTGAAATACATTGACAACTGCTATTTATATAAGAAGACAGGATATCCTGGTTTAGACTCTCTCAAAGGGAAACCAAGGTATCTGTGGGTTTAAATGTATCATTCATAGATTGATAATTGTCTAGCACCATAATCTCTTCTTTTCCATTTACTTCTCAGATAACTGCCTGCCAATATTACAAAAACAAAACAAAACAAAATCCCAGCCCATGCTATCCCCCCCTAAGGGTTTCTTACTCCTAATATTTAAGAACCAGAATTCACCTATGGCTACAGTTCCAGTAGAATGGGAATCCTTTTCTGGGATGTACATTCCCACCCACTCTGACAATAACTAATCTCTCTAGTTTCTTGTTTATCCTTCTTCTATTTCTCTTACACAGTTAAAAAGATATATGTGTATTTTCTTATGCCTTTCTTACAAAAATGGCCATGTACTATAGATGATATTTTTACTTTGCGTTTTTATTTAACAACATAGCCTGGAAACCACTCCGTATTAATGCATACAGATGACCTCGTGGTGCTGTTGCTTTACAGCTACACAGTACTCCATTGAGCCATCCTTTACTTACCCATACCGTGCATGCGAGTTTAGGTCATTTCCCATACTTTGCAATTATAAGCAATGTGGTCATGAAGAACCTTATGTGTATGTATTTTCACAGTGTTACAGGTATATCTTTAGGATAGGATAGGTGAGGCAGCCCAGTCAAAAGGTAAGTGCCTGGTGGCTGTGTTAGGTACTGGTAGAACAGAGGGTTGTACAACTTTGTTTTGCTGCTGACAATGNTTTAGGTCATTTCCCATACTTTGCAATTATAAGCAATGTGGTCATGAAGAACCTTATGTGTATGTATTTTCACAGTGTTACAGGTATATCTTTAGGATAGGATAGGTGAGGCAGCCCAGTCAAAAGGTAAGTGCCTGGTGGCTGTGTTAGGTACTGGTAGAACAGAGGGTTGTACAACTTTGTTTTGCTGCTGACAATGCACAAGGGTACCAGCTTTCCCACAGCTTCATCGAC
Source organism: Neotragus moschatus (assembly GCA_006410615.1). NCBI lineage: Eukaryota > Metazoa > Chordata > Mammalia > Artiodactyla > Bovidae > Neotragus > Neotragus moschatus. The sequence continues at coordinate 2,028,006 of SJYA01001474.1, read as the reverse complement.
AGAATACACTGTCATACTTTTTTCCCTTAATTTTATGGGTAAGAAAGGATATCTCAATTTTGTTTACAGTTATATTTCTTTAATTATGAATGTGTTCAAACCATTTTTTCCCACATGTATAAAGGTCATTTTTATAACTTTTGTGAACTATCTTTCACATTTTCCCCATTTTGTATCAAGTTTATGATCCTTTGTCCTTCAAACTTTAAGGGTCCTTTATATGTTATACATTGCCACCTTTATCTGTAGTATATGCTGCAAATATTTTCTCCCAGTTTGTCAGTTATCTTTTTATTTTATTGTGTTTTTTAGTATGCAGATGTTTATGTGGTCAGATTTGTCAACATTCTCTTTTATTCCTAGCGAATTCTGAATCACAGAAAATCTCACCTTATATTTAGATTAGAGAAGAATTTATCCATGTTTTCTTCTGATACGAATATGGTTTTACTTTTTACATGTATATCCCCAGTTCACACGAAGACTGCTCTTCTGTATCACAAGATACGGACCTAATTTTATCTTTTCCCGAATGGTTACCCTATTGTCCCAGTACCATTCATGAAAATGTCTATCTTTGATCCAATAATTTTAGATACAACCTTTGTGTGTGTGTTAGTGTGTTAGCAGGTCAGTTGTGTCCAGCTCTTTGTAACCCCATGGACTGTAGCTCGCCAAATTCCTCGTCCATGAGATTCTCCAGGCAAGAATACTGGAGTGGGTTGCCATTCCCTTCTCCAGCAGGTATTTCCAATCCAGGGATCAAACCTGGATCTCCCACGTTGCAGGCAGATTCTTTACCATCTGAGCCACTGGGAAGACCAAATTTTTATCTTACACTAAATGTCCATATATAATTGGGTTGATTTGTGGGTTTTCTATCCCATTCCACTAGTCTTTTTGTCCATACTGTTTTGTTTTTTTTTTAATTTTACAATACTGTATTGGTTTTGCCATACATCAACATGAATCCACCATGGGTATACATGTGTTCCCAGTCCTGAACCCCCCTCAGGCATCACAGTATGTTTTAATGTCTGGTAGGGCTAGACTCCCTTCATAATTTGTTGTCTTTCAGTGTTTCATTGGCTAATCTTGTGTTTTTTTCCATGTGAATTTTAGTATCAACTTGTCTAGTTCCATTAAAAAGCATGTTGATAAATTTATTGAGTTTAAATCAAATTTATAAATTAACTTAGGAAGAAATGAAATCTTTAACAATTTGAGTCATTCTATCCAAGATCATACCATGTCTTCAATTATTTAAATCTATTTCTATGTCTTTTCAAAACCATTTAAAATTTTTTTTTATTTAGGTCTTATGTACTTACAGCTAAGTTTATTTCTAAATATTTCTCCTTTTTTTGCTATTGTAAGTGGAGCTTCTCTACCATAATGTCTTCTAACACAAATAATGGTATTATTAATTTCTATATGATAATTTTATATATTGCTACCTTTAATGTTTGAGTTAGCTTTATTGTTGATTCTCTAGAGCTTCCCAGATATACTATCATAGTTTATGAAATAAAGAAAAACTTTCTAATTTGTTACCATTCTTATTGTTACTTATTGTTATTTCAAGTACTTATTGTTATCTCTTACCTAGTTGCATTAGCTAATATCTCTAGAGTAATGAGTAGTAATAGCATTAGTGGGCATCCTTACCTGGTTCCTGATCTTAGAAATGCCTCTAGCATTTCTCTATTAAACAAGATAATGCTCACTAGGCGCAGGCGGCTGCGAGCCGCCGGCTCACTAGGCGCGGCCCAGACAAGCCACCCCACGTCCAAGAGACAGCGGCCGAGAGTCCCAGGCAGTGACGGCGCAGNAAAAGGGGATGACAGAGGATGAGATGGCTGGATGGCATTACCGCCTCTATGGACATGAGTTTGAGTGAACTCTGGGAGTTGGTGATGGACAGGGAGGCCTGGCGTGCTGCAGTTCATGGGGTTGCAAAGAGTCGGACACGACTGAGCAACTGAACTGAACTGAACTGAACAGTTGCCACCTTCACAAAAAGAGAGATACCAGGTATTACATACCTCCTGATGAAAGAATACACCACTATTTATTAAGTAGTCTTACTATTTTTAAATACTAAAGAGGCAGAGAAAAAGAGAGAGAACCTGGATGTGATGAGGCCTCTAGCTCTAAGCACCATTGTACAAGAAATAAAAGAGACAGAAGAAGATGTCAAGCACTACCATAGGGATGCAGTCAGTAAAATAAAATCACGGGAAACTCCGTTGAACAACGAAAGTGATTTCTTTAACAAAAAACCAAGGGGGGAAAAAAGAGCAAAATGAAGGGAAACCCTATGTATTAAAAGAAACTTTAAAGATACACTAACTAACTGGCAATGCATGGGCTTTATTTGAATCCCGATTCAAATAAACCATAATAAAAACATTTAGAAACAATTTAAGATAATTAAGACAATGTTTAAGACAATCAAGGCAATAGGAATATTGACTGGATGTTTGATTATACTAAGGAATTATTGATTATTAATATTTTGGTTATTTTTGTTAAAAAGTAAATCTTTATATGTTTTCAACTTGTAAAAAATATATTCACAACCTTTTTTTTTTTTTAAGAGTTCTTCATGATTTATTGACTTAAAAGCAGAAATATTTACAAGCTTAAATGTTAAGCTGGGAAAATGATCTAGTCCCTTTTAAATCTCTCTTTCATGACATCACCACATCCACTCCATTACTTACTTTTAGATATTGAGTTATTGAAATAACACATATTTCTTTTTTTTTATCTTCCAATTATTTTTTTTTTTTTTTCATAACTGGATTTTTTTTTTTTAATTTTTTATTTTTTCATCTCAGGTGTACATGAGTTCCCAATCTTGAAACCCCCCCCCCACCTCCCACTCCACATCAACTCTCTGGATCAACCTTTTAAAAAGTAGTCTTTATCTTTTTGAGATATGTATGGAATAGTGTCAGGTGAAATTATATTATGACTAGGATTATAATTTCTTGCAAAAGAGGTGGCAACATTTACAAGAGTGGACATGTACTGATCATTGTTGAAGCTGGTGATGGGGTACACAAGTCTCATTATTTTCTCTATCTTTGTATATGTTTGAAATTTTCCATAAAAAGGTATTTTTTTAATTCTGCATTTATTATGCTTAATATTTAGACCAAATGAGATGACACATTCCAGAATGTGGTGTAAAAGGCCAAGCACATCCCAACAGTAAGCAACGGGCACCCCTGTCTACTACTGACCCCTTGAGCGCTGGAGGCCAACAAGGCAGTCTCTGGCCATTATCCCTTGCACCTGTTTCTAAAGGCACAAAGAGTAGCCAAGGTCATTGTAACACAAGGGTCCCAGGGGTCCCAAGTGTCCTCAAGGCAAAAGTCAAGGGGGGAAGGGTCCTGATGCATATTTTCCCCAGGAGTCCAGGGATGAGAATCCCAGCTTCCTCTCCATCCTCAAAGGACTCCCAGCTCCTTGGATTTCCCCTCCCACGTGGGAAAGCCACACTCACGTCATTCTCCGAGGTCCCACAGAGGATGCAGGACTTGCACTCTATGCACTGCCACTTGTAGGTCTTGACAGCCTCGGTCATGTTCAGCGTGAACTGCAGGCAGGTCGGGTGACCTGGAGGAAGCAGAAATGGCAGCATTAAGGCCAGAGGGTCTGACTTGTCACCTTCTCGACACAACATTGTGCCTCACTTGGAGGGAGGGTGGGGTAGCACGTGTTGCGAAGCAAACTGGGGGTCTGGATGGGGCCCTACCCACCCTCTTCACCACCACCCACAGTTACAGAAGGTCAATGCCCACAGAGAGGCGTGAAGATTAACCCTTTGCTGGGGAGAGATGTCATCCAAGTCCTCTTGCCCTAAAAGCCACGTCCCCCCAGAGGTGTAACCAGTTGCTGAGGACAGAAAGCGGTGATCAGCGAGAATGAGAAAGGAAATCACACAGCACAAGGCGACATGAAGAGAGTCAGCAACAGCATCTCCCCAGCATCAGCTGTGGTGGGAGCAACATAAGAGCTATTTGGAGTTGATCCTTCTGACCTGCAAAGTTGTTCATGCTACCTCAGGGCACAGGGGAAGAGACCAGAGAGAGCGTGTGAGGCTCCCTTCCGATCTGGGGCCCCAGCAACGCACACCACACCAAGCTGTCTCTGAGAGTGAGAGTGGGGACTCATGTTGAGGGGAGCTGAGGACATTTCGCAAACAGCAAGTGGGAACATTGAGGAGAAGAGGAGCCTAAAAGCTTTTCTAGGACTTCTCAGAGGCCATCCAAGGTAGAAACCCCCATGGCCCTGAACTGATAACTTTCTCAAAGCAACACCATACCAGTGACCCAGGGGAGAGAGAAACCTTACATTAAAAGCTTGGATGAACATCCAGCTGATATTCCTGGTGGCATCTCAAATATCTAAGGACGCTGGCCAGGGTTGTTCCCTACCCCACTCTCTCACACAGAGTACTGGGATGGGAATAGGAGAGAATACACCAGCTTGAGATTCTGAGTGGTCTGCGCCAGGGATGCCCATGTTCTTAGACAGGACACCCAGGAATTTTGATGATTAATTCATAGAGCAGATATCTAGATTAGCAGGTTGTCATTGGCCAGTTCCACAGCCCCCGTGTACACCCAGCCACACCCAGCCAGCTTATAGTAACTGTTCATGAACAAAGATTTATTGGGCATCTGCTAAAGCAGTCATGGTCCCAGGCAGAAAAGACACACTGGTGAGCAAGACCACACACACCCCTACTTCCAGATCCCTCCAGTCTGGTCAGAGAGAACTCAGATTAATAAACTATACACATACCTATTTACTTACAGCTGTGTGATAAGTGCTATGATGGAAAATCATAATTGGCAATGAAAAATCACAGGAGGTTCATATCTAGTCTGAGATATCAAGGAAACCTTCTCTGAGAAAGATCTTGGAGTTGACACCTGGCAGATGAGGAGATTAGCTGGATGGGTGAGGAAGAGGATTCCGCATGTGGAGGATGGTGCATGGAGGGGCAGGGCACTGAGCCGTGGAGGAACTGGGCAAATTCAAAGGAAGGGAAAAGCCAGTAGGCAGAGGCTCGCAAGCAAAGCAGGAGGGGAGATGGGCGAGAAGCACCCAGAGACGAGCTAGAATCAGACTCCCCGGGGACGTTATGCCCCTCATTAAGGATTTGGGGCTTTAAAATCATTAAAGCCTTTTGGGGAAGGCAGTGACTAGATTACTCTGTGCGTTTTTCTAAGATCATTAGATTTTTCATTTTTAAAAATTTTATTGGAGTTTTGTTGTTTTACAGTGTTGTGTTAGTTTCTGCTGTACAGCAAAGTGAATCAGCTATACGTTTACATATCAGCTATACGTTTACATATATCCCCTCTTTTTTGGATTTAAAAGAGCATTCCTTCAGCAAAAGGGAAACTTTGGATGGTGAAGCAATTCTGAACCTTGACTGCAGTGGTAGTTATGTATGTGATAAGGTTGCATAGAACAATACACATATGTGCATAAACATGTGTGTGAATATAAAACCAGCAACGCAGATAAGGAGGTCTGTGATTGCGTGGCTGTCAATCGCCTGGTTTATAGTGTACTGTGGAACAGAGTGTACTTGGTTCATAGTGTACTTACATACCTATAGAAGTACTGTGGGTATGTAAGCTACCCACAGTTTCCTACCATCGGGGGAAATTGAGCAAAGCGTGCATGGGACCTCTCAGTAATGTATTTTATAGCTTTCCATGTAGTTATAATTATTTCAAAGTAAAAATGTTGAAAGATCTTTTTAAATAAGGAAAACACACAAAAAATTGTCGTCAAAAAGGAGGGAAGAAAAGGGAGGGAGGGAGAAAGGAAAGAGCTGCTGTCAAAGGAAAGAATTGGGGGTGGAGGCAAAGGGAATATAAAGATGCAAGAACTGTTGCCAGGAAACTAGTTGGAAGACAGATGCTGCTGGTGGGAGAAAGGCAAGCATGATGGAGGTGAAGATTTGAGAAGTATTAAAGAAATCATTGGCAGGACCTGCCATGATTTGAAGTTTCAGAATGTGGGAAAGAGAGATGATTAGAAGTAGTCTCAAGATTCCGACCTAAAAAAGGAGGTGAGCTGCAGTGAAACTTACACAGATGAGGAAGACTATGGAAAGTACAGAGGGACCAAATGGAAGAGAGAAGCACTCTGTTTTGAGCAGGTTGAATTTGGGAAGTCTGTGAGATTTGGGGTGGAAATGTCAAGTGGATGAGGTCAAATACAGGGGTTTAGAGCTCAAAAGAGAAGTACGGACTAGACATATAAATTTAGGAGTTTTTGCTAAATGGGTGTGTTAATCACTCAGTTGTGTCCAACTCTTTGCGACCTCATGGACTGTAACCCACCAAGCTCCTCTGTCCATGGGATTCTGCAGGCAAGAATACTAGAGTAGGTAGCAATTCCCTTCTCCAGGGGATCTTCCCAACTCAGGGATCAAACCCAAGTCCCCTGCATTGCAGGCATATTCTTTATCATTTGAGCCACCAGGGAAGTTTTGCTAAATAGGCAGTCATTGAAACCATGAGAATTAATGAAATTATCTAAGAAAAGAGGAAAGAAGAGAGAGAAAGATCTAGGACTGAGCTTTAAAGAACTGTTTGAAGATCAAAAGAAAGAACCAAAGAATCAGGAAGGATGGCTAGAGAGAGGTAAGACCAGCAAGTATGGGTCACAGTGGTTCAGAGGAGGAGAGGGTGATCGGTCAGCTGTGTTGACTGCCAAGGTTCATGGGTTTGTCGTTGTTCAGTAAGGACCCTGAGTGAGGGCATGTTGCCAGAGCAGAGCAGAAGCCGCACTACTAATAATAACACCTTGAGCAGTGCTGCCTTCCCTGGGAAGGAAGGTCAGCACATTCCAGAGCGTGACCTGGAGCCCCACAGCCTGCTGGACACCCCCAAGGGTGGGCAGTGGGGTGGGGAGTGCAAGCTTCAGGCAGCTGACTGCACTCCACAAGTATCTACTGAATGTCAACTCTGTCCAAGACCTCTGTGACCGGTGTGCTGAGCTCTGAAGACATTTTCTAGAAGAGCTTTGGGTCAGTGAACAGTAGCAAGTGGGCTTGAGAAACTCCTGTTGGAAGTCCACCCTCCCACCCCCCAAAAAAATACTTCCCATGGGCTTTCTCTGTGTTCCTGTCTTGAGACAGTCACTAGCCTCCTCTCTAAGACTTGAAACCCAAAGAATGGGAATGGAGCTCACACAGCCTCCACCCCAGGTAAAATGCGAGGCTCCAGGTCTGCTGGTCTACAGTCCATGGAGTTGCAAAGATTTGGACACAGCTGAGCGACTAACACTTTTTCACTTTCAGAGTCGCTTCAGCTCTGCCTGCAGAGCTCCTTCACTCAGAACTCAGACTCGAGTGGGAGAGGGAAGGCAACGATGCAACTTCTCAGCCCGGGAGGCTGAGACACAAAGAGGTAAGTCACCCGAGCTGCCGTTAGCAGGGGCAAACGCTACACCCAAAACAGTTAGCTGTCTGTGCTTGTCTCTACAAACTGGAGAAGGCGCCTCCTTGATAAAACTACAAGGATAAGGCTTCTTATCTACCATGGAAATGACTGGAATAATGCACACTGTTGGACACAACAAGAAGTTTCGAGGAAAACTACCAGAAGCCCATACCTAAGTTTGACTACTAGAATTCCTTATTTAGGTCAGGACAAATTTCTAAAATCTTTGGAACTGGGTAATAGTCTTTCTAATTCAAAGTGATAGTCACTCAGTCGTGTCTGACTCTTTGTGACCCCATGAACTATGGAATTCTCCAGGCCAGAATACTGGAGTGGGTAGTCTTTCCTTTCTCCAGGGGATCTTCCCAATCCAGGGATCAAAGCCAGGTCTCCCACATTGCAGGCGGATTCTTTACCAGCTGAGCCACAAGGAAAGCCCTCAGTCATGTCCAGCTTCTTGCAACCCAATGGACTGTAGCCCACCAGGCTCCTCTGTCCATGGAATTCTCCAGGCCAGAATACTAGAGTGGGTAGCCGTACCCTTCTCCAGGGGATCTTCCCAACCCAGGGATCGAACCTGGGTCTCCTGCATCGTGGGCGGATTCTTTACCAGCTGAGCCACTAGGGAAGCCCTTCCATTCCAAAGGTGGCACAAAATAGAGACACACTGGCAATACAGCAAATTACGGTCACTCACTACTTAAGGGTTTCTGTCCTTGTCTCTTCTGTAAAGTTAACAATCCTTCTTTAATGTGCTTGCTTGGAAATCTGAATTTTCCATATTTCCAGTTTTGTTAAAGCAAGGAATACCTGCATTGCTGTTTAAATATCCTAGTGGAGTGAAGTCACAGAGTCAGACTGAACATGCATGCGCGTCCCAGTGGAGTGAAGGAGTAACATCCCTTCCTAGGTCCCCTGGGTGAGATGATTCAACAGGACATTTATAAGATTCCAATTACCAAAACGGATTTAGAAAGTGGGGTGGTATGCATGAATCATCTTAGCCAGATCATTAAAAAGATGGCCCTTCCTAAGTGTTCCTCCAAACTGGTTCTATCAGGAGGGTTCAATAAATCTGCCCACTTGTTTACTTGGTCCAGTGGTGAACTTTGCATAAAGAGACATTCTAAATCCAGCCCTGTGCTGTGCAAGTCACTTCAGGCATGTCCAACTCTTTGCGACTCCATGGACTGTAGCTGGTCAGGCTCCTCTGTCCATGGGATTCTCCAGGCAAGAGTACTTGAGTGGGTTGCCACGCCCTCCTCTAGGGGATCTTCCTGACCCAAGGATCAAACCTGCATTTCTTATATCTCCTGCATTGGCACTCTTTACCACTAGTGCCACCTGGGAAACCCTACCACCTTCCAAAACAGACCTCAGTCTTCCCTGCAAGCTGAAACAGGGGATGTAACCCCTGACCACTATGTCCAGAGGCCTAGCTTCTGAACAGGGGTTTCAGACAACAGAGATTTGGCTTCAGGGTGCTATTTCGGCAGCTGGGTAGAAAACAGAAACCGGTGCAGTGTGAGAAGCTTCTCAGAAAGAAGACAGTTTGTGAGGTTGGTATGTACGAAATTACAGTCTCCCTAACTTAGGGGAAAAAAGAAGGCAGGAGAGACTATCACACAGAGTGAAGTAAGTCAGAAAGAGAAAAACAAATATCGTATACTAATGCTATATGTGGAATCTAAGGAAAAAGGTGTGGATTATCATATTTGAAAAACAGAAATAGACACACAAACATAGAGAACAAATTTATGGATACAAAGAGGGGAAAGAAGAGGTGGGATGAACTGGGAGATCGGGATTGACTTACATATGCTATTGATACTATGTATAAAACAGATAATTAATGAGAACCAACAGTATAGCTCAGGGAACTCTATTCTGTGCTCTGTGGTGACTTAAATGGGAAGGAAATCCAAAAAAGAGGGGAGGCATGTATATGTATATATATATAGGTGATTCACTTTGCTGTAGAAACTAATGCAACATTGTAAAGCGACTGGACTCCAATAAAAAGCAATTTTTAAAAAGAGAGAGAGAAGGCAGGCATCTGAAAGCAGGAAATGTTCCCTTGCCCCCTGAAGGACATGTCTCGTGTCTTTCCAGAGCCCATGTGCATAGATGCAGAGAATGTTCCAGGGACAGTGAACAGGAGTTGTGGTATTTGAGTGCGAAGGCACACAGACAAATGTCCAAGCAAAACCAGGGTTAGTTTCATATTCACAGCTGCCTACTTCCACACACACTCATACACAGCTACCCACACATATGGACATTTGCAACATTTTAGGGGTAAAATATCTAAATGTACCTTGTTGATTGAGTTCATGTTACAGTTGTGACTTGCACACTAACAGAAGTTACCAGTCAATGTCACTCTGCAGGTACTCAGCACAGTGAGAGAAACACAGTTCATTTTCAACAAACCCTGGGCAAAAAAGAAATCTACAAACTACTATGACATGTGTCTCTTACGTTATGATCCTTATTAAAAGAGTTTTTTATTTCATTATTGCCAATATTTAATTTGGACTAGGCTAAGCCACATCACTGATTAAATTAGAGCTCCAGGAAAAAAAAATTATCTCGCTAGGTATTTGCTGAAAACATAAATAAAACAGATACAAATAACTGTGGAAGTCGCGTGGTCTATTATTTATTCATTGTGAAATTATAAACATCCAATTATATTTTATTACCTTATTTATCAATGTTGAACTCTTAAAAAACTAATTTCTCAGGAAAGGAAAACCTAAATATCCCTGGTTCTCAGGCAAGTAACTGCAAAATTCAACTTTGTGCTCTGCTGTCTCATACCTGGTTTAGAGAAATCATATTATGTAAAATACGTAGGATCAATTCCAACCTGAAATAGCACCCAAAACAAGTCTCCATAAGCATTCATTAGAAAATACTCTGGCTCAAATTTCTAGCAGTTCTCTATATTCATACACACATACAAGTTCTAATATTTACATATTGCAAAAATACATAAGAAGCTTCAGCTATAAAGAATTCATACACAGTGCAATCAAATCTGAATCATCCATGTTAAAGAGTAATTTGAGGAGAAAAAACTATTACTAGCTCACCTGGGGAAACCATCCTACTCCATCAAACCCATTCATTTTCCTTTATTCTCGCTCGGCTTCCCTGTCTCTCTGTTTCTATCTCTCCCTTTCTTCCTTCTCTTTCAATCCCCCTCTACTTTGAGACCCAGTTTGTCAAGAAGAGGGAATGAGGCTCTGAGTCTTTATACTTAGTCTGTAAAGGGGGATGGAGACCGATTCTGAGCAGTCAAGAATTCAAACTTTGTGCACCTGTATTGTGACAAGCTTTTACTCAGGCACTGCTTCCCCATATAGAGTACTTCTCCAGCCCTTTGCAAACCTTCTGCAATGGTCTCAGGCTCACCTCTCACCTGCCTCAGACATTACTTCTAATACTAGGACATCTACAAATCAATGACCACAATGGCGTTCCAGAGATGTCTGCATGGCTCCCTTTTTCTCATCATTTTGATGTCCTTCAACAAAGATGAAGAGGAGAAAGAGAGTAGAAAGGATAAGACCAAAGTAACAAAAACACACTCAAAATAAATGATGGTATATGCCATAGCTACCTTTTGCTGGGCTAAAACACTACCATCAACAAGTTCAACCCATCTTAGAGGTCTGCTTATCCTCTCTCAAAGCTGTCAAACTCAAGGCACACAGGTGCCACACAGGAGGCAAGCCACAGGGACTGTAACTTCAATCATTGTCATCAATAATCATAGAAAACACATTCGTGCAAGAACATTGAAAAGTGAAAATGAAGTTGCTCAGTCATGTCCGATTCTTTGCAACCCCATGGACTATAGCCTAGGAGGCTCCTTCAACCATGGAATTTTCCAGGCAAGAGTCCTGGAGTGGGTTGCCATTTATAAGGAGCGCTTTTAATGGGCTAAACCACTAAGGGCTTCATGGTGCCACTCTTAAATGGCCCTAGAAATTCCCCCAAGTTTTCATGATCAAGTGTGGTCTGAGTAGTCTCATCTATAAACCTGAAGTTGGTCTTTGTAAAGCAAAATCAGGGGGTGGGTCAGCCTTGACCTAGTTTTATATAACTTACCTGACTGGCCCAGGTTGGGACCAAGGCACCAGAAAGATGTCAGTTACCACAGTAATGATCCCGGTGCCTCTAATTAGTCACTGCAGCTGAGGACCAAGGATAATTTATTCATTTGCTCATTCCCTCAACAGTATTTGTTGACTAAATGATTGTGGCAGGCACTCTTCTAGGCACTGGGGACATAGCAGTGGAAAAATCAAAACCTGCCCTCATGGATCAAGTATCACAATTTGAGATACGATGCAGCATCTGAGTCCCTGAGACAAGTCACTTTGCCTATAGCACATTAGTTTTCCAACATATCAATGAAAGGCTAGGACTCTACTATCCATGAAGCTGTGACTCTGTCTATGCCACTCATCAACGCTATGTTTAGAGATATTCTTGATCCAAATTTCGTCCAGCTGGTTGGACAAAACAAGCCTTCTAAAGTTTGCCAGCTGATACTCAGAGTGAAAGAAACTAAGAAGGAAATGTAAACAATCAGTTCTGCTAGAATTTCTGGCAACTCCTCCACTGAAACAGCCCACTCCTAGACCAATACCGTGACAAAAAGCACAAGAAATCTAGACACTGAAAGTGCTCAACTTTTCATTAACTCTACCACCCAACTGGTGCAATAAATCGGGCCTGTACAAATGGACTGCCAGTGAATCTGCAGGCAGCAGAGGCCTTGGAAAAGTTTCACCCATGAGCAATACTAGATCCAGGTTGAGCTGGCTGTGTAGCGGTGGGCAGATATTTCCAGGCAGGGAATGGAAGAAAAGAGTCACCAACATGAGCAACTCAGGTTGACTCTCCTTCTAAATCTTTAACTAGAACTGTAGATTGTAAGCAGTTATCTGCCAAAGTGTTGCTTGTCCCACAGCCGTGCACGGAGGCCAGCCAGAATCATCTTCCAGAGCCCAACATCAGTTTCCGCTGTGAATCTCTGACATTGGCCGTGCAGTTCAGACCTCTCTGGACATCATGAGCATCCAGCCATGGGCCCTGGCTAAAGACTCTGAATTTTCTTTGGAAAAGTAAACCTGAAGAAGAAATCATTGTACAGAGTGGAGATCCTAAAGTCTTCCTGGAGGATTTTATGGCCTCACTGCTGGTGGTAGCAGAAAAGAGCAGTGATTAATCAACACTTGATTATCTGTGATCCTCCAACTGCTGATCTCCCATGAATCAGAAGATGGATTCATGGGTGGTCTAAGTTTTTGAGTTATCTAAGGAAATTTGAGATGGTATTCCGTTTCTTCCGATCAAAAATATTTCAGATCTGTACCAAGTCAAAAGAAAAATGATGCTTGCTTGCTTTTCTGGCCTTTTCCACGTGAGACTGGCAGGCAACCATAGACATGCCTAGAAACAGAAGACTTAGAGTGTGTCCATGACACTTAAACGTTTTGTCTTACATTTTATTTTTTGAAACATTTTTCAGCCCCTAATTTTGAGAGTTCTTCTGGTTTAGCAATTCACTTCATTGTGATGAGGTTTGTACAGAAAAATAGTTCTACTGAATTTGACCTAATTCACTGAGTACTTACGCCTTCCAGGAACTGTACTAGGTGCTGAAATTTCAAACGTGAATGAGGCATGGAGCCCGCCTTGAGGAGCTCAGGTTAGGGAGGTATGACAGGCAGCCTCTGAGATGACTATCAGCAATCTCACCTTCCTGCTCTTCATAAGCATATGCAATTCTCTCTCCTTGAGGGCGGGCTGGACTTACTGATTCACCTCTAGCAAGTATACTATGGGCAAAGTGACAGGATGTCACTCCTAATGTTAAGTTTCATCTTTGACACTCTGTCTTGGGCTTTCTCACTCATTTGCTCTTAGGGAAGTCAGCTGCTGTGTCGTGAGACATCCTTGAAGAGGTTTCAGTCCAATAACCTGGGAGGGAATGACTCCTGCCGAAAACAATGTGAGAGAGCTTAGAACTGGATCCTCTCCCAGCTAAGCCTTCAGATGAGACCATAGCCCTGGATGACAATTTGACTGCAGCTTCACAAGAGACCTTTATCCAAAGGCACTCAGCTTAAACCACACCTAGATTTCTAACCCAGACTAACTATGAGATAATAAACATTTATGTTTTCAGCTGTTACATTTTGGAGTAATTTGTTATACAGCACCAGATAACTATTATAATTTATACACACACATATAAATGGCTATGTGCTATGCTATGCTAAGTCACTTCAGTTATGTCCAACTCTTTGTGACCCTATGGATCATAGCCTGCCAGGCTCCTCTGTCCATGGGATTCTGAAGGCAAGTATACTAGAGTGGGTTGCCATGCCCTCCTCCAGGGGACCTTCCCAACCCAGGGATCAAACTTGTGTCTCTTAAGTCTCCTGAATTGGCAGGCAGGTTCTTTACTGCTAGTGCCACCTGGGAAGCCCATTAATGACTATCATACAATTCAATACGTACTATAACAGGGGAAGAAGTGCTTACAGATGGAGTAGCAGTAAATAATATGGAGCTTGGGGAATGTCACTGAGAGGAGGTAGCATTTAAGCTGGGCCTTGAAGGATGAATAGGAGCTTTCTAAGAAAAATAAATAAAGAGAATTACAGGGAGAGGAAATTGCAAGAAATTGAAAGTGCATGGTTCATCTAGGCAAAGCAGAGTAGCTCAAGAGGAGCAGGGGAAAAGGGAAGTGGCAAAAGATGATGTCAGAGTGGTAAGAGGAAAGATTGTACAGGGCCTCTTATCCAGATATACAGATCTGAATGTGACCCTGAAAGCAGTGAGAAATCCTCAGAGTTTTATAAGCAGGGACCTGATTTGCTTGTACCCATGCTTTAGAGAAGCCACAGGCTTCCCAGGTGGCGTTAGTGGTAAAGAACAAGCCTGCAGGAAACATAAGAGACATGGATTCAACCCCTGGATCGGGAAGATCCCCTGGAGAAGGAAATGGCAACCTAGTCCAGGATTCTTGCCTGGAGAATCCCACAGACTGAAGCGACTTAGCACACGTGCTTTAGAGAGATGATTCTGGTGGTAGGACAGAGGGTAGATATAGTGGAGACAGATCCAGTTACAATATCCATTTATTTGAAAAGCTTTTATTGGACACTTCCAATGTGCCAGGCACTGTGAGAGGTGCCAAGCAGTGAGTAACACAGGCAAAAGCTCCTATTCCTATGCAGCTTATGTTCTAGTGGGGGCACTAGCCAGGACCAGCCTAGAAACAGTGGTGATAAATGTAGGAAGCATTTGAGAGGTAGGATTAATCAATGGGACATGATACCTGCCTAGACACGGGAGTGAGGAAAAAGGGAGAAGTAAAAAGTGACACTGAGATTCTTAGGTTGGGACCCAGGGTAAATGATAACCAACCCTGTTAGCTGAGAAGGAGACAGCAGGCTTGCAGAGAGTAACAATAGATTCAGTGCTGGCATATTGCATTTGTTGTAATGAGATATTCAGTGGAGTTGTCCATGGGAAGGTGAGAAAATACAGGGCTATACTCAGGATAGAGGACCAGGCTGGAGACACAGATTTAGGAGTCATCAGATGTGGGTGGTAGACAAAGCCTTGGCGCTTAGTGAGATACGCAGGGAGAGACTGTGCTGTGCTCAGTTGCCTAGTCAGGTCCAACTCTGTGACCCCATGGACTATAGTCCACCAGGCTCCTCTGTCCATGGGGATTCTCCAGGCAAGAATACTGGAGTGGGTTGCCATGCCCTCCTCCAGGGGATCTTCCCGACCCAGGGATCAAACCTAGGTCTCCTGCATTGCAGGTGAATTCTCTACCATCTGATCTACCAGGGAAGCCCAAGAATACTGGAGTGGGTAGCTTATCCCTTCGCCAGGGGATCTTCCAGACCCAGGAATCGAACCAGGGTCTCCTGCATTGCAGGCGGATTCTTTACCAGCTAAGGTACCAGGAAAGCCCCAGGGAGAGACTACCAAGTGAAAAATAAAAAGTGGGGAATAGTGGAGAGGGTAACCACTGGAACTGAAGGCATGAAAGGGCATCAGGAAGAGAACTCAGGGAGAAAGACTGAGACGATGGAGTCACAAAATGAGGAGAACCTGGAGAGAGAGCTTCATGGCATCCAAGGAAGAGGATGGGGCGGCCACCGACACTAAGGGAGAGGTAAGAAAAGAACTGAGTATTACACTGTGAGTCAGTGCTGAACAGAACCGGGTAAAGTGATCTCCAGGAGCAGCGGACTCTCATTCTTCTCTGGACGACTGGGTGGTTTCAGCATTGCAGAGAGAAGAATTCACCAGTAGATAATCTCACAACATGCTTCTCCTTCCACAGGCTTTGTTCATCAGGCTAAGTTTATAGTGTTTATATGCAAACACCATATAAAACTGTCTTAGGAGTACTGCCTTTATCTGATGCCATTCGTTGGTAGTAAGGGTCATTTTTTGATGTAGATTCCATGGTCAAGGTGAGGCCCTGCTAGAAGCACTTTCCATCCGTGCCCTAGGAGCTGCATCCAGTCCCTGGAAGCCGGTTCATTCCTCCTGACCTTGGATTGAAGCTCTTCAGTCCCAGGTGTCAGAGTCCCGCCTGCAAGGCTGGGGCAGATCCTGGCGGAGGCTTCAGAATCTGGTCATGTGGCCTTGCGTGTTCTCTAAGAATGGTCAGATCCAGGAGGGGTGTTGGTGCCACAGGCAGGAGAGCGACTCTGCAAGTCAGACTGAGCAGTGGGGAGGACGGAAATGATCCAGGCAGTGATGTTGGTGACTATGGTGCTTTTTAAAAATACCCTCAAGTTCGTCAATCCTCCTCTTTTCAAGAGATGAAGGCTATTCCCCAGTCTCTGAATGGGGGCTGACTTGTTTGAACAGACACAGTAAAAAGGAAGTGACAATATGCGACTTTGGAGGCTAAATAATAAAAAGGCACTCAGGTTTCCATTTTGATCTCTTTCTCATTCTCTCTCTCTCTCCATCCCTCCCACCTCCCTCCTCCTTCCCTCTGTCGCTCCATCCCTCTCCCTCCTTGGGAAAAAGGTCAGCTTCTATGTTATGAGCAGCCCTATGGAAAGGCCCACACATGGCAAGGAGTTGAGAGCAGCCTCTGACCATCAGCCAGTAAGGAACTGAGGCCCCTGGCCCAACAGCCTGAGATGAGCTGAGCCCTACCAACATCATGTGAGCAGGCCTGGAGCAACATCTTCAACCCCAGTGCAGCCCGGAGATGACCACAGCCCCATCCAATATCATGACCCCCACCTCCTGAGAGAACATACCCTTACCACCCAGCTGAGCCATCCCCAGATTCCTGGTCCTCACAAGCTGTGACATGAGAAATGTTTGTTGTTCTAAGCTACTGCATTGGGGGATTACACAGGTCACAGATAACTAAAGCAGTGACAAAGGAGAAACAGTAAGAGGTCTGTGGGAAGGCTCCAGAAAACCAGGTACTTGACAGGACTCCCATTTAGGCAAGTCCCTGCCACAGAAGGGCCAGCGCTGGCCTGAACAAGGAAGGGGAGAAGTGGGGTCTGGGGTCTTATCTCACTTCTCCTCCACGTAGGGCTGTTACTTTTTAAATGAATCGTCTTCAAAAGAGCTGATACTAAAAATTAAGACAGTTTATGCAGCAATGTGAGGGTGACTAAAAAAAGAAGCGAATAGGTGTGAAACCTCACTGGGCAACAGGAGCATGTCTGCAGCTTCCTGGGCCCAACATGTCTGCGCGGTGTGGGCCGGAGGGGGACTCTCCACCAGAGAGGCTGCCATCCTGGCCTCTGGGCTTGACCTCTAGTCCCATCTCACTCTCAGTCTGCTCCACCCTCCTTCCACCTTCCTGGGCCCCTCTCTCACCTCCAACAAGCTTTCCATGTGGGTTTCCTGGAACAAGGACCCCCCCCCCGCCCTCCCTCCCCACATATGAGAAAGCCAGAGACTCCCCGGAAGTTCCACAAATGGATAGGAGCAGAACAGCCACCTATAGCCAGTGTGTGGGCTCAAGAAAGCAATGCTTAGACATCTTAATGGTAATTCTCATAACGTTTTCAAGTAAACACCTTTCTACTCACTGGTCTCCTGGGATTCCCCACGCTGATCATGTGAAGCGGGCAGGCCAGATACAAATATGCCTGATTTACAGGTGAGGAAACTGAGGCTCAGAATGGTTCAGGCAGACAGCAAGTCGTGGAGCCAGGGCTAGAAGCCATGTCCTCACAGGCTCGTCCTTCGGACTCTTTCCTTCTCGCCTGTGCCCCGTCCATAGTCACCCAACACAGTCAACACAAGTGTGGTAGCCCAGCTTGAGTTCACCTCCCTACTTGAGGCTGTTAAATCTGACAGCACATCCCCTTTACTCACAAGGAGTTGCCTAAGGCACTGTCAGGTAGGTCACTGAGTTCCTCTTTGCCTCAGTCTCCTCAGTTGATACCACACTAAGGTGACTATTTGCTCCCGAAGACCTTTCTGGGCCTCAGTGTTCCATGCCTCATGCGAAATCCCCCAGGAAGCCAGGCTTGCTCACACAAGGCCAGGCACTGAGTCCTCGCCATCTGGCAGTGACTAATCCTGGAAAACCCTGGGGAAGACTTGCTGTGGAGTGAGCCAATCCAGCCCACACCAAGAGGGCCCGGAGGCTGCAGGAAACCTGTGGACATTACTGGGCTTCAGCACCCGAGAATCTCAACAGAGGTCCCCTGACCTCATTGGCCACAGCTCCTCTGCCAGAAGCTGGGGTGAGGAGGTGTCCTTCCCCTCTCCTCAGCGCACCATCCCATACAGCCCTGCTGGGCCAGTTATCCCACAGGGAGCTACCTGGATGGACAGCCCATCACCACCTCCCCGAGTGGAGCCTCTGAGAGGAACACACAAAGATGTCTGGCATCCAAAGCCAATTTCACATCAGCCCCAGACACCTCTATTATGCTGTCCGTGGATAGGAATGCTCCTTACTCACCTTATTTAGAACAAAAGAGCAGAAAAGGCCCCCCCTTTCACATTCACCAGACTGCATCACAGTCAAGACACCTACAACCATACCTCCCCACTCTGAAGCCACAGCAAGTGTTCACCAACTCATCATTTTCTCTCTTCACCCCCCACTTCCTCCATGTCACTAATCCGCTTTCCAAGTCGTGATGGCAGGAGAATGAAAAATGAGGGTGATGGTGGTAAGATTCAGGTTCCCTGAAGCCTCTCGCCCAGGCTCCTTGAAAGTCCCTGAGGTCCCTGATATCCTTCAACATCCTCAACAAGAAGGAAACAAAAATCATACAGAACCAACCCTACTTAACAGAGACACATCCTTGGGTTCCATGGGAGTACGGCAAAACCCGGCACCATCTGTCTGGCCTCGAAGTAACTCAGCATTTGCTTCCGACCCCCAACACAAAGGCAGCACCAGCTCGGAACTCATCCTGCATCTTTGGGGGGCACTCAGTCCAACTCATAGATCATTTTCCAGCAGCCAAATGCTCATCTTAAGATTAATCTGACTTTTCCTTAGGATCAAACTACTATTTATCCAACAAACTCATGAATGAGAATTGATCTTGCTGTTTATTTAGAAACCTAGAGGGGTTCGATTTACATGGGCTTTATTTTTTTCCTCTGGATAAATTAAGGAGTTGTGCTAGAACAAAAGGAAGCAAATCAATGGTTATTTCCAGTGACCAGCATCTGTCTTCAGATTTAATAGAAATGATGGCCTAAGACACATAGTTTATTCAGTACAAAAATACCCATCGATATTCAGTCAGTCAGTCAGTTCAGTCACTCAGTCATGTCTGACTCTTTGTGACCCCATGAGTCACAGCATGCCAGGCCTCCCTGTCCATCACCAACTCCCAGAGTTTACCCAAACTCATCTCCATTGAGTCAGTGATGCCATCCAGCCATCTCATCCTCTGTCGTCCCCTTCTCCTTCTGCCCCCAATCCCTCCCAGCATCAGAGTCTTTTCCAATGAGTCAACTCTTCACATGAGGTGGCCAAAGTATTGGAGTTTCAGCTTCAACATCAGTCCTTCCAATGAACACCCAAGACTGATCTCCTTTAGGATGGACTGGTTGGATCTCCTTGCAGTCCAAGGGACTCTCAAGAGTCTTCTCCAACACCACAGTTCAGAAGCATCAATTCTTCAGCACTCGGCTTTCTTCACAGTCCAACTCCCACATCCATACATGACCACTGGAAAAACCATAGCCTTGACTAGATGGACCTTTGTTGGCAAAGTAATGTCTCTGCTTTTTATTTTTTTTGTATACATGTTTCAGTGCCATTCTCCCAAATCATCCTACCCTCTCCCTCTCCCCCAAAGTCCAAAATGTCTCTGCTTTTTAATATCGATATTAGATTAATGCAAAAGGAGAGCCCTTCCTGGTACTTTGNCATGACCACTGGAAAAACCATAGCCTTGACTAGATGGACCTTTGTTGGCAAAGTAATGTCTCTGCTTTTTATTTTTTTTGTATACATGTTTCAGTGCCATTCTCCCAAATCATCCTACCCTCTCCCTCTCCCCCAAAGTCCAAAATGTCTCTGCTTTTTAATATCGATATTAGATTAATGCAAAAGGAGAGCCCTTCCTGGTACTTTGCAAATGTAGACAAGAGCCTCGCAAGCATTTGAAGATTCATAAAGTTCTTCTGGTTAGATGGCGATCAACACCATTCCACCACCGGGGAATTAAGGACTGAGTATCTCTAAAACGGCTCTCGTTCACCTGAGGAATAGGTATGAGGGGATATTCATCACCAGAAATCTGACCTACCTTCTGAGAGAGCTAAATAGTTGGCATCAATCCATCCCATGCTGACACCAGACATCATTAATCAGTGCAACATTCTCTTCACCACACTGACAGCAGACATCACTAATCAATGCAACATTCTCTTTACACAGAGACCCTGTCTCCTTCTCCAGTCCACCATGACCGGCCTGTGAGTTCTCATGCAAGAAGAAACCTAGCTGCTACCTCTGAGCGGGAAGCTATTAAGCTTAATAGGTTAAAAGTCTCATGTGAAAATTAACGATTTGAACCTTCAGGAAGTCACCAGCTATTTAACTCCTGTTTCCCTTTCTGTGAGTCAGAGACCCTAATCAAAACCATTAAGACCACAAACCAGATGGTGGCCTTGTTCTGTGGTTGGTCTAACAGACAGAATTCCTACTGTCACATACTTCTGTGTGCACAGAAAATTATCGCAAAGACGCTTTCTAAACAGAAAATGTTTTAAAAGTAGTTCATTTTTTTTTCTACTTCATCAGTTATGAGGTACCAACCCACCCCTCCTTAAATAATTCCAACCTCTCTCATTGCTCACAGTGGCAAGTAAGCTCCTTAGCGTCACAAGCCTCTTTGCTGCCTGGTCACAACTGCCTTTTTTAGATTTGTCTTCTTTCCTGGCCGCTGACTCGACCACATCTACTCCGTCTGCGACAGTCTCACAGAAAAGTACTTGCTGTCACCTTCCCTCTCCCCACCCCCATCCCCCAAACTCCCTTCTTTCTTTGCATTTCACACTTGTGCACACAAAGGTCTCTCTGACCCATCTCTCAACTCCCATTCACAGCCAAACCTATCAAGCAAGGTTTGTTACTCTGTTTGTTACTCTGGTTACATGAAGTGTAGGCACATGGACCAGGGGTATGAGAATCACCTGGGGGCTTGTTAGAAGCACCCACCCCAGACCTATGAACTTAAAAGCTGCATTTTCACAAGATGCCAACAAGACACACTGTCCTAAACTTACTCCCTCCTTTCCTGGGAAACCCCACGCAATCTTTCTCTCTACTCTGACTTCCCTCCCTACCTCTCCATCAACAAGACTCTCACTAAATGAGTGGCTCCATCCATTCACATATGAATAAAAGGATCCATGAAATATGACTTGCCCTTGTGCCCACCCTAGGAACTTCTATTCAGCCTTCAAGTCCAGCCCAAACAGTCCACTTCTGGGAAGACATTTCTGCTCTCTAATGCAGACAAGGAAACCTAAGGGCTGAAAGGAGGCTGGGCAAACTTCCCAATCACACCCAGTGTACCTGCCATGTGGCACCTTTAAGAATGACAGCAGGAAGAGTGCTCACAGCCTCCCCAGAGGCACTCCGTGGCCACTGTCAAGGGCAGAACTCACGGCTCAGATGGGTATGGCAAGTCGAAAGCTGCTTTGTGGATGAGGCGCCAAGCGGGCTGATCCAAACCAGGTTACCTTGTTTGGGTTCTTACCCACTGGGGCGCCCTCTACCCAGTCTCTCAGCCTCCTTGAAGATCGTAGTCTGCCCTCTTTCTTCAACACACGTCCTGAGAACCCACCTCTGTCACTCTCCTGTCCTCGGGAAATTTTTCCTTTTTCTTTGGAGAACAAAGAACGCAGAGAGGACATATTAGTTGCTGCTGCTGCTGCTCCTGCTGCTAAGTCGCTTCAGTCGTGTCCCTATAGAAGTGTCCCCAATAGAAGTTCCTAGGGTGGACTCTTCACGACCCCATGGACTGGCCCACCCAATTCCTCAGGCCACTGCAAGGCCATTCCACTGACCCAGTGGCTCTCCAGCTCCAGAGTACCCTGGAGAGGGCTTGAACATGCAGACCCTGATGCCAGGTCCTTGGGCTACACTAGATGACCCTCTGCTTCCTAGCTTCTTGAGGCTCCTGCACACAGCAAGCTATGCCATGAGGCAGGTGTGCAGGACCACAGACAAGGTGACCGGCTACTCTGACCTTGAATCCATCTTGGTCAAATGAGGGCTCCAAAATCTTTCCTGCCCACCTCATCTTTCTATCGTGAGGACCACAATGATAGGGTATGTGATCCTGCTTTCAGTTCAGTTCAGTCGCTCAGTCATGTCCAACTCTTTGCGACCCCATGAATCGCAGCACACCAGGCCTCCCTGTCCATCACCAACTCCCGGAGTTCACTCAGACTCACACCCATCGAGTCAGTGATGCCATCCAGCCATCTCATCCTTTGTTGTCCCCTTCTTCTGCCCCCAATCCCTCCCAGCATCAGACTCTTTTTCAATGAGTCAACTCTTTGCATGAGGTGGCCAAAGTACTGGAGTTTCAGCTTTAGCATCATTCCTTCCAAAGAAATCCCAGGGTTGATCTCCTTCAGAATGGACTGGTTGGATCTCCTTGCAGTCCAAGGGACTCTCAAGAGTCTTCTCCAACACTACACTTCAAAAGCATCAATTCTTTGGTGCTCAGCCTTCTTCACAGTCCAGCTCTCACATCCATACATGACTACTGGAAAAACCATAGCCTTGACTAGACGGACTTTAGTCGGCAAAGTAATGTCTCTGCTTTTGAATATGCTATGTAGGTTGGTCATAACTTTTCTTCCAATGAGTAAGCGTCTTTTGATTTCATGGCTGCAGTCACCATCTGCAGTGATTTTGGAGCCCCCCAAAATAAAGTCTGACACTGTTTCCACTGTTTCCCCATCTATTTCCCATGAAGTGATAGGACTGGATGCCATGATCTTCGTTTTCTGAATGTTGAGCTTTAAGCCAACTTTTTCACTCTCCTCTTTCACTTTCATCAAGAGGCTCTTTAGTTCCTCTTCACTTTCTGCCATAAGGGTGGTGTCATCTGCATATCTTGCTTTACTAAAATGAAAAACATTCTTTCCCAAGGCAAGGTTTTCCCATTCTTTGGCTTTGTCTTGGCACTAACAAATAACCCTCTATTCCTATTCCCAGAAATTCTGTATTTCTCTCAACCTCAGAGCCTACTGTCAACATACTCTTAAGTGTTTCAGGCAGTCCTGTGATTGTTGGATACAAAGGACATCAATTCATACTGGCCAGTGTCCAGACATAAGCCGTCTTCCTGAGAGCAGTTCTGTTTGCCACCGACCTGGAGGTCTTGTGCATAAACAGGAGGCCTTAGCCTCCCCCTAGCAGCCAGAGAAAGACAACACACACTCCGTCTCCAAGATAAGGCCTTTCAGACAGCAGCACACTTAGAATATCTCCTTTGTGTTAATGAGAACAAACACAAGTGCCCATCCCAGTGTTTGTGGGACTGATCTGATTGGGGTAGAAAAGACGTAAGATGTCATTTTCACTGTGTCATCATGAATCATTGAGGACTTTTTCAGCCTAATTAAACTGGACTTTTTGAAAGATGAGTGAATCCAACAGCCCTAGAACAAGCATTGCTTTTTACCATTTACTATTTTAGTGTTTATTCAATTATTTTTAAGAGGGATATACTTGGACTAAAATCAAAAGAGCACAACTAGTAAGAACCAGCTTGATTATAGCTTACTGAGGATTCCATCAGCTCATGGGTCAAGGGTGCCAACACACTGACTTTGCACTTTGTACCACTTATCATCCTCTCGGTTACCACCTCTCATAAGCCTATAGCCACTGACCCCATATCCATCCCTGAAATCACACCCTTGCATCTACCTGCTCACCCCTTTCTCCCTCTTTCCTACTCACCCTAAATCCAGATAAGCCCAACCCTCCACGGGCTCCATGCTGAACCCAGGTTTAGAAAATCACACCACTGAGCTAACCAGTCTACACTGAGTGGTGACCACAAAACTTGGCAAACCATTCTCCCACATTGTTCCAGCTTCTCAAAGCTCCCAGACCTCATGGCCCTTCCTCACACTCTTCTTGTTGACTTATACATATAAAAAAATACACAAGTAATAAGAATAAAACTTTCTCATCTTCTCCACGTGCTTCCACCCGCCTCCTCGCCCCTGTGCCCCTATACTTGTCTCCTTCTTGATACCGGGAGCAACTCTCCCAGCTCCTACTTGTGCCTCAAGCCCGACTTCTCACACCTTCCTGGGAACTTTGTTCCTTCTATAATTCCCTCTGGAAACATCCATTTCTTTCTTTCTAGTCAATCATTCGGCCAGCATACAAACATGCTGGAAGAACGAGGCGGGGCGGGGGGAGGGGAGGGGGAAGAAAGAAAGTACAGTCTGTTTGTAGGACATATAATAAGTTACCCTTAAAAATGCATTCCAATATACATTGCATACATGCCTGCTCAGTCCCTTCAGTTGTGTCCAACTCTTTGGGACCCCGTGGACTGTTGCCTGCCAGNTACAAACATGCTGGAAGAACGAGGCGGGGCGGGGGGAGGGGAGGGGGAAGAAAGAAAGTACAGTCTGTTTGTAGGACATATAATAAGTTACCCTTAAAAATGCATTCCAATATACATTGCATACATGCCTGCTCAGTCCCTTCAGTTGTGTCCAACTCTTTGGGACCCCGTGGACTGTTGCCTGCCAGACTCCATGGGATTCTCCAGGCAAGAATACTGGAGTGGGTTGCCATGCCCTCCTCCAGGGGATCTTCCCAACCCAGGGATTGAACCTGGGTCTCCCGCATTGCAGGCAGAGTCTTTACCATCTGAGCCACCAGGGAAGCACCAATATCCATGAGGCGCAGACAAATACTGTTCGACACCACTTATACCAGACACTTAGACTAGTCAAACTCCTAGAGTCAGAAAGTACACCGGTAGATGCCAGGGGCCAGAGGGTGGAGGCACTGGGTGGGGAGGGGGGTTGGGGACTCAGTGTTTAATGGGGACAGTTTCAGTTTAGGAAGGGGAAGAATTCAGCAGACAGATGATCGTGAGAGCCACACAACAATGTGGACACGCTTAGTGCACTGAACTGTACACTTAAATATGGCTAAAGTAGTATGTTTTATGAGGCTTTTACCACACACACACAAAATCTAAAAATCCAAATATGCTAGAAGAGCACCCATCTCCCAAGGAGACCCTGACCGAACATCTGCCTCCAGCAAGGGCCCAGGGCCCGCTCCTCCTTTTAGCACAGCTCCTTGGCAGGGCCTACGCTTCCACCTTCCTGGACACTCTCTCCGCAGCACACTCACCTGCCTTCCTCCCGTCTCCCCGCCGTCCTGTCTCAGCCTCCTTTGCTGGACCCTCCTCTTTACTCCAGACTCTTTTCTTTATCTAGTTTGACTCAGTTCCCTCAGATACCATCTCACACTTGTCATTCCCAGATTGATATCTGCAGCACAGACCTCTCTGCTGAGTCACAGACTCACAAGTCCACTGCCCTGGTGGCGGGGAACCCGAAGAACAGAAAGTAAGAACCAAGGTGGCAAAGGACCACTGTGGGAAAATTCTCATCTCCA
Organism: Neotragus moschatus; assembly: GCA_006410615.1. NCBI lineage: Eukaryota > Metazoa > Chordata > Mammalia > Artiodactyla > Bovidae > Neotragus > Neotragus moschatus. The sequence continues at coordinate 2,002,335 of SJYA01001474.1, read as the reverse complement.
GGAGTGGCGCAGACCCTGAAGCCAGGAGGGGAGCCCGCAGCCAGGGGGTTGCAGTGTCTTCCTGGGGGTAGGAGGTGGAACTCACAGAGAACAGAAAGGCTGACAGCACCAGCTTTCAGAACTGCCAGGATGCATTTCAGCTCATAAATAAGAAAAGAAGTCATCACAGGTTCCAGCATCATGAGAACAGAGAGGAGAAAGGGAGACTGGCTGAGGCAAGGACCAGGGAAGGAAGAGAGGAGATACAGAAAGAGGTGAGAGACGACGAAGAAGGAAGCTAGAAGGAACGAGTAAGAGAATGAAAATAAGAACCTAGGAAAGATATTTGGGTCCTTGCTTATTCAGGAGACACAACCAGAATTCTAGCTGAATTTTTAACAAGATGCAGAAGCTCAATTCTCCGAGTCTTCCCTAGAGGGATATTAGTCTGATTACTACTAATGGCTACCATTTATCAACGCGCTTCCTGGGTGCTAGGCACTCTGAACACAGGCCCTCATTTAATTCTTAAAATGACCTGCGACTCGGGTGTCACTGTCCCCATTTGATGGAAACTAAAGCTCAGAGCAGTGAGGTCATTTATTCAGGACCACCAGAGGCGAGATGCCGACCACATCTTACCCCAACCTCCCTTCGGGTAACCACCGGGCCAAAGGAAGCAGGAGTGGGGAGAGACCTTCTCCTGATGCACAGAGTCAGGGGGTGGGGGTGCGATGAGCAGCCCTCCGGGGTGCACTGACCATCCAGCAGCTCCCCAGGTCAGAGGCTGCCCACCTGCACCGAGGTCCTGCTTCCCTCTCCACCACAGGCTGTCCCCTGTCCACTCTGCAGGCTGCTTGGCGAGGGGGGCGGCCAGGGTGAAGGGGGGTGGAGAACCTGAGGGCTCCGCAGGGTGGTGTGAGAATCTGGGAGGACAGCTTGTCCCAGCCTGGCAGCTAATCTAGGATGTGGGATTAAAAGCAGTCCCAAATTATCCTAGGGCAAAACCAGGTCAGGCCCCCTCTAAGAGTTAAAGGTGAAGAACTGGAAGGGCTTAAAAGGCAAAGGAGTTAATTAGCTCCCTGAAACCAAAAGGGGGAGAAACCGAGCTTAAAGAAAGGGGCAGCTGGAGGCGGGGGGAGAGAGTGCTCAACTGGGAGCACTGGGCGTCCAGGGCCTCATGCCCACTGGCCCCCCCGGGAGCTCTGAGGTCTCTGCAATGACTCTCCCGTGTCTCCACTTCCTCCTCTTTTGGATCAGGTCTGAGGCCTCTGCACCCGACAGCCTAGGACAGGGTAACATGGGGACCAGCACAACCTCGTCTGAATCGGGCCCAGAGGGTGGGACAGCGGGGCCTGACTCTGGAAGTCAGAGCTGGGAAAACAGCAACAATTCTCAAATCTCGGCAGGTATGCATTCTGCAGGAGCCCAGACCCACCTGGAAGAGGCCTGTCTACCTCTGACCCAGCCGCGTCTCCATCTGCCTCTTCAGCCAGGGATAAGGTGGACGGAGCGGAGGGGTCGGGGGAGCACGGGGGCGAGTGGACAGAGAGGATGGAGGTCATGCTGGGGAGTAGTTGTGGGGCAGGGATATAAACTGCCACCTCCCCTCCACCGACCCCTGTACCAGTGCCTGAAACTTCCACCACCGAAGCGACCCCGGGAGCTTAAAAACCTGACCTCCAAAAGGCCGCAGTTAAAATGCAAACTAATCTCTCAGAAAGGAGAGGCTGATGTCACGTTTCTGACTTGCTCCACCAGAGCCTCTGACTGTCAGCACCAGAGTGAACCTTGGACCACCTGGTCCAACCCTTTCTTTAAAAAATACAAGGAAACTGAGGCCCAAATTGTGAAACCATGGGCCCCAGGTTGCAGGGCACGGCAGCAGCAAGGCTGGGACCCTCACCCAGGCCTACTGTCTTTTCACAACGTAGATGGGCCCCTGGGAGCATCCCCCTGAGGGGGACTGGCGTCCTGCTTCCTGCTGCCCCTCTCTCATTCATTCACCGCTGCAAACAAGAGCCCCTGGGACCTCACCAGCTGACTCCTCCCAGACTCTGCCTTCCGGAAGGATGAATGCACATCGGAACCCCGCGGCCAAAACATTCCTGGATACCATCCACTCTGCGTCCTGTTCCCTTTTCAACAGACTCCTGGGAGATAGAAGTTTCCAGAAGAGAGAGCTCTAAGGCTTTCACAGATGGGGTACGTGACAACGGGAATAAGGCAGGAAGACAGGGGGATGGAGGAAAAATGTAATTTTTTTTAAGGTCATATTCTCACTAAAATGGCACCCTGGAATTTTCAAGATCCTCTGACCAACACCAGGTTGGATTCCTTAGTTACAAAGATGGAGATTGAGTTGCTTTGGAAGCAGGTCAACCAAATGAGGCCCAGGGGTCTTAAAAAGAAGTAATGAAAGGGAAATAAGTCCCAGGAAAGGAGAAGTTCCCTGCCTAGAAGAGAGAGAGAACGCTCTGCTCCCCTCCTGACAGGCTCACAGCCACCTAAAATGGTCCTACAGAGCTGCCCAGCATGAGGAGCCTGCCCAGGGAAGCTGGCTCTTTGCAACTGCCAGTCTGTAAACCTGCATTCATTAGCATATGCCTAAACCCACAGAGCTGGCCAGCCAGTGGGTAACAGGATCCCAGTGAGGATGGATTCACCCTGGAGCCAATGAGACTCTGGTTTCTACAGAAAAAAGTCAGGTTCCTGGAGGAGGCTGGGGAGAGGAAAAAAGAATGAACAGAAAGGAAAGAGGAGGAGGATGCGGGAGGGTCTCCCTCCCTGGGCAATGGTTAAAAAGGAAAGAAAGAAAGAAAAATGGCAAGAAAGAGCACAGCCTTTGAAATCAAATAGACAAATGCCTTTGCTGAGTTTGGAGCAAATTAGTATTTAACTTTTCTCCACTTCAGTTCCCTCAGCTTGTAAAATGGACCCAATGTCACAGGTCATTAAAGGGGGTAAGGAAATTAGAGAACCAGGTGGCTCTAATGGAAAAGACTCATCCTGCCAATGCAGGAAACACGAATTCAATCCTCGGGTCAGGTAGATCCCCTGGTGGAGGAAATGGCAACCCACTCCAGTATGCTTGCCTGGAGAATCCCGTGGACAGAGGAGCCTGGCGGGCTGCAGTCCATGGAGTCGCAAAGGGTCGGACACGACTGAGCGCGCACACACAATGACATGCAGTTGGTGCTCAGTGAGCCTGGTCTCCCTTCTCTCCTTAGCATCCAAAGCCAGCCCCACCTGGTCCCGGGAAAAGCCCAAGCGGAGACTCTCGTCCAGTGAGCCCTGGACAAGGCACAGGGGCCTTCCGGGGAGGAGAGTGACGGTCCCAGTGGCAGTGGGCTGATCCATTTGGCCAGCCGTCCTTCGCTTCCTTCTCTTCACATTCTGGGAGCCCTGGAGTGCTCTTCCCTCAAATGAGGCATGCAGCAGAAATGAGCTGTGATTAGCACAGTGGAGAGACCAGGATGGTGCGGAAGCAGGGGGGAGCAGCTGCAGACCTTCCTGGAATTAATGGAGAGGGAGCAGGGAGGGCAAGTTGCCGTCTCTGATGCTCTCTCCCTGCGTCAATCACCAGGCAGAGAGACTTCTCCAGAAGCCAACCTTCTCAGCCTCTGCGGGGCCAAGCCCGCTCTCGGGCCTGCCTGTGATAGACCTCACTCACCATTAGAGGCAGGCCTGGGGTGTTCTCTGCGAGGCACACAGCGAAATTTCAAGCCAGTTTGCAGGTGCTATAGGTGGATGCATGAAACTCCCAGAACATCGCACTAGAAGCAGTTAGAACTCAGCCCGGAACACTGGCTACAACAGATTCCCGGCGATGTTACAGTCTGAAGGCAGACGAAGGGGTGAAAGAGTTTGGTGAGACGGTGCTGTAAGAGGCCCAGGTGCTACATCAACGTTGAGGGATGGGAGCGGGAGGGGTAGATCCAGAGGCTGCCATCGAGTCATTTTATCCAGGGAAGGTGGATACTCTTCTATTATGGGTTTCAATTCTGTGCTGTCAGATAATCGGTTTTTTCTTTTTCTTCCCCCCACTATGTGGCATATGGGCTCTTCGTTCCCTGACCAGGGATCAAACCTGAGACCCCTGAAGTGGAAGCACAGAGTCTTAACCACTGGACCACCAGAGAAGTCCCAAGATTACACACTTTTTTTTTGGTTTTGGCCACACTGCACAACTTGTGTGATCTTAGTTCCCCGAACAGAGATCAAACGTGGACCCTTGGCAGTGGGAGAGCAGAGCCCTAACCCCTGGGCTGCCAGAAAACTCCCCAAACAACCTTTTCAGTCCAGGGCTCTTCCACTTTTAGCTGTGCCTAAAGCCAAGGCAATTGTCACTGAATATTACAGGCAAGTGACAAGCATGCAAATGCTCTCATGGAAATATCAGAAAGAAGACCTGGAAGCTCAATCTGGGCCCTCCCACTTCTGTGTAGATTTGGCCAAGTCATTCAACCCTTCTGAGTTTTGGTCTCTCATCTGCTAAGTGGTCCAGGGCTAACCCTGCCCAGGCTAATAGGAAGATTCCATGGAGAATGTGATGGCTGTGGCTTAGGAAGAGCCAGCCATCCATCCTTGGCCACTGTGGCCCATGGTCTTTGGACTCATAATCCATATTCCTCATAGCTGGCTACAACTCTTCCAGCCTTGGGGGCCAGTGAGGAGCCTGTCAACAAGATGAAGTGTGGAGTATGAACCTGGGATAGAGACACAGAAGTGGGGACAGGAGATTGCAGCCTCACAACTTCTTGATCCTCCAACATGTAAATCAGCTAAGGGTATCCAGATAATGGTACCGAAAGGAGCTTCTACACACAAACAAAGGCCATGGCCAGAATCTAAGCCTGGGTTCCTTGATTTTCCTCACTGACCTTCCAGTCTAAAGGGTACCTATGCAAATAAACCCTTTCTCTAACTTGACTAGCAAGACAAATATAGATCTTGATCCCAAATTTCAATTGGTCTCTAGGTACAAGGCTCTCTTGGGCCAACTAGCCTCTCGGGATATCCCATACTCCTCTCCAAGTGCATTGCAAAGCAGTCAGTAGTATAACAGCAGGTTCTCTGGTTTTGGGATATACTTAGTGGAAATGCCCACAGAACAATTTGATACCAAGCAAGATGAACTTTTCATCAGCTGGACAGTGTCACACAGAAGACAAGACATACTGGGGTTCTGTTACAAGTCATTTCAAAGGAATTCTGATCACCTCTTTTCCCCATAAGTGTTCAGTTCAGTTCAGTCACTCAGTCATGTCCAATTCTTTGCAACTCCATGAAGTGCAGCATGCCAGGCCTCCCTGTCCATCACCAACTCCTGGAGTTCACTCAGACTTATGTCCATCAAGTCAGTGATGCCATCCAGCCATCGCATCCTCTGTCATCCCCTTCTCCTCCTGCCCCTAATCCCCTCCTAGCATAAGAGTCTTTTCCAGTGAGTCAGCTCTTTGCATGAGGTGGCCAAAGTACTGGAGTTTCAGCTTTAGCATCATTCCTTCCAAAGAAATCCCAGGGCTGATCTCCTTCAAAATGGACTGGTTGGATCTCCTTGCAGTCCAAGGGACTCTCAGGAGTCTTCTCCAACACCACACTTCAAAAGCATCAATTCTTCGGTGCTCAGCCTTCTTCACAGTCCAACTCTCACATCCATACATGACCACTGGAAAAACCATAGCCTTGACTAGATGGACCTTAGTTGGCAAAGTAATATCTCTGCTTTTGAATATGCTATGTAGGTTGGTCATAACTTTTCCTCCAAGGAGTAAGCGTCTTTTAATTTCATGGCTGTAATAACCATCTGCAGTGATTGTGGAGCCCCCCAAAAGAAGTCTGACACTGTTTCCCCATCTATTTCCCATGAAGTAATAGGACTGGATGCCATGATCTTCGTTTTCTGAATGTTGAGCTTTAAGCCAACTTTTTCATTCTCCACTTTCAATTTCATCAAGAGGCTTTTGAGTTCCTCTTCACTTTTTGCCATAAGCGTGGTGTTATCTGCATATCTGAGGTTATTGATATTTCTCCTGGTAGGATCCTACAATTGGGACAGGGTCAGAGGCAGTCTAGTGGGAAGTGTGTACAAACCCAAACTTCTTGACATGCGTAGGGAGGCTCTGCTCACATAATCATCTTAAACATCATATTCTGCTGCTCAAGAACTCAAAACACCCCTGACTTTCTCCCATTCCTGATTTTCATTTGCTGTGGATAAGGCCCACCACAATGCAGATGCTACTTATATTACTAAGTCTTCTCACTACAGCTCAGGACCTCCCCCATGCCCTTTTAGGCTCATCTTTCTGGGCTTCAAACCTAGTGTCACTAGCACCTCTGAACTTTTGTTCTGGCATTCCCCACTATTGCCATCAGCTGCCCGCCTTCTCTTTGCCCACCTGACTCTACTCATCTTTCCATGAAGACCTACCTCAGCCTGCACTCTGCTGCTGCTGCTGCTGCTACTGCTAAGTCTCTTCAGTCGTGTCTGACTCTGTGCAACTCCATAGACAGCAGCCCACCAGGCTCCCCCGTCCCTGGATTCTCCAGGCAAGAACACTGGAGTGGGTTGCCATTTCCTTCTCCAATGCATGAAAGTGAAAAGTGAAAGTGAAGTCGCTCAGTGGTGCCCGACTCTTAGCGACCCCATGGACTGCAGTCTACCAGGCTCCTCCACCCATGGGATTTTCCAGGCAAGAGTACTGGAGTGGGTTGCCATTGCCTTCTCCACTCTGCTGATACTTAGATTTTGAACCAACTTGACACAAAATTAGGTGGTCTTGTCTTAAATAATATACTAACCACCTGTCTCTTCTCCTTATGAGCAGAAAAGATGTCTTATACAGTGAATAGAGTCGCAGGGCCAGAAAATCCTCAATTAGAAATAGCAGATGCTACCAGTTGTGACTGCCATATCAATTCCATCTCCCTGAGCTCCAGTTTCCATCTCTGTGAAATAGGAATGATGATCTTAAGTTGAAAGGACTAAACATGGCCTTCACAAGCTAACATCTATAAGAAGCCCACTGATGACTAGCACATAGCGTTAGTCATTCAGGTGTGTCCGATTCTTTGTGACCCCCATGGACTGTATAGCCCACCAGGCTCCTCTGTCCATGGAATTCTCTAGGCAAGAATACTGGAGTGGGTAGTCATTCCCTTCTCCAGGGGAATCTTCCCAACCCAGGGATTGAACCTAGGTCTCCCTCATTGCAGGCAGATTCTTTACCATCTGAACCACCAGGGAAGCCCTTACAGCACATAGAAAGTATACCCCAAAGTTTGTTTCAATTCCCCTTTGCTCATCTTCTATGTCCTGCAAAACCTAGCACAGTATTGCCACACCGAAGGCATTCGATAAATGTTTGATTAATTGATCAGTAGCATAAAACAAGCCAATAACTAGAGGGTCATTATGCAAAGTAACAATATGTGGTCAAAATGCATTGATCTATTTTTCAATTATAGATGAAATGTTGATGTCTAGGGAGGGAAAACGGTCTATTTTAACTAAAGAAGTTTCAAGATTTCAAACCACCAGCCAAGGAGAAGTTTCAGTGTAAGTGTTGATGCTAGCAATTCATCACGCCCCTCCTCCCCCACTTCTTACACAAGTCACCTCCATTTCCAACCTCTTTTATACTTCTGGACCACAGAAAGTTGACTTCACCCACTAAATGCAGTACAATCCTTGCTGCTACTTTAAATCAAATACCAAACAAAACTAATCTATAGGCGTTCTTATCTACGTTTAGAAAGCATCCTGATCACCCCCTCTCCCAAACAGAATTTTTATATAATACATACAAATATAAAATTAACCTTCTCTTCTAATAAGACCTTTCTTTCCCCACCAAGCTGGGGAGAAGAGAGTACACAACCAGGAATGTCACCAAGATCATTCAACCAAAATCCAGCTGCGAATAATTTCCAGGCCCTATGAGCAACTTTGAAGTCCATGTGCCAAGGCTGACACTGAACATGGTGGGGTCCAACCATGAGAAATGGGAATTCAGATGGAGTTTCAGCAGAGCCACTTTTACTTGCTGGCCTTTTGGCCTTCCTGTCCTTTGCTGCTGCTTTTCGCTTCCTTTTACCCACACTGGGTATTTCTCTGAAGGAAAATGCCTCTCGCCACCGAGTTCACTCTCCAGATGGTGTCTCACACTATCAGAACAAGAAGAGTCCCCATGCAGGCTTGGGACAGTGCTCCAGGGGCATAGGAGCAAGCGTAGAAGTGTATTTTAGTTAGTAATCATAATAGGCACTCATGAGACTAATTTTGCCCTTGTCTCCCACTCCTTGGTGGTGAGTCAGGCACTCTTTCAGGTTGCCCAGCTGCAAGTCAAAGCATTGCAGAGCCAGGTTGGCCCCCAAGAGGTAATCTGGTCCATTCCCCTAATTCTACACAGGAGAAATGCTTGACTAGCAGCGGGTTCTCTTTCAGCCTCAATTGTCAAAAACCCTCGATGGCAAAAGAAGTTTGTCAATTTGTTTAAAGGCCCAAGGTATTCCTCTTGTCCTCTCTAGAGACCAGAAGCAACTGGTCAGTCTCTTTTTTCTCAATGATACAAATAATGATGGTTGTTAAATGACCCATTAATCTCTTCCTTGAGTTAAACAAGCCCAAATCCTTTAACCTTTTCTTAAAGGATTTATTTCCCACCCCTTTAAACATGTTGTTAATAATTGCATCTTTTGATTTTTCCACAGTTCAGTTCAGTTGCTCAGTCGTGTCCTACTCTGTGACCCCATGAACCACAGCACGCCAGGCCTCCCTGTCCATCACCAACTCCCAGAGTGAACCCAAACTCATGTCCATCAAGTCGATGATGCCATACAGCCATCTCATCCTCTGTCGTCTCCTTCTCCTCCTGCCCTCAATCTTTCCCAGCATCAGGGTCTTTTCCAATGAGTCAGCTCTTCGCATCAGGTGGCCATAGTATTGGAGTTTCAGCTTCAACATCAGTCCTTCCAATGAACACCCAGGACTGATCTCCTTTAGGATGGACTGGTTGGATAAGCGACTCTCAAGCGTCTTCTCCAACACCACAGTTCAAAAGCATCAGTTCTTCAGCCCTGAGCTTTCTTTATAGCCCAACTCTCACATCCATACGTGACCGCTAGAAAAACCATCCATAGCCTTGACTAGACAGACCTTTACACAGTTATTTTCAGCTAATTTGAACATGGTGGCATCAAATATTAAAGGGGTGGAAAAATACTTCCCAGCCCTTGTCCAGTATTCCCCATATAACACATCCTGGTATCATGCTTACTTAAAAATAAACAACACGACACTCCTTCAACTAATATTCCACTAGGACTTCCAGATCCTTCTCAGCTATGATTGTGCCTTGCCAGGCGATCACTAATAGCACAGTCAACATAACTGTTATCAGTCAGGTTGGTGCTAAACCACTGATGACCACTGTTATCACCTCTCGTCAAGTATTTTCTACTCTGGTATAAGGAAATATCTGGTGTAAGCACAAAAGGGAGGGTGCTGCTCACACCATGTTTATGTAAAATATAAACAGGATTTTCTTTTCTTTATTTTTAACTGGAGGATAATTGCTTTACAATATTGTGTTGGTTTCTGCCATACATTAACTTGAGTCATAATAGGATTTTCTAACTTTTGGTCTGAAGACTCTTTCTCCTTCCAGTCTATGCCTAAAAACTGACAAGTGGGTGAACTCAGATGTGCTCACAGGGCAGAGCTTACAGCAAATGGAACTAATATACAACCTGCCCAACTCGACCCCTGTCTCTTTTAAGGAAACTTGCAAATAAGTAGGGGAATTTAGCAATAAGCACCACTAAAAGGTATCCTGAGATCTGAAAGTTACGTATGTTTCCAAACAATTGAGCTTCTTCTAGCAAGGGCTAAAGAGGACATCGTGGATAAATTTGACATGGATGCTACCACTTAGCATGCCTAGCTCATAGACTACCCTTCAGGATAATCTCCTACTCAATTTGTAAGGTTTTAATTCAATAGGATGCCTAGCATCAGGAATCTGCTCCACCATCCAAGGAGGGAAACGATGTCTTATCAGTTCTTTGGGGATGTGAAGTTAAGAAGGTGGGCGAAGTCTCCTGATTCTGAATATGACCATGCAAGAGTCTGAGTTCCTAGGAAGAAAGGTATCACAGTAACATCCTCAATACCCCCACGATTAACAATGTCAGAGAGCCACACAGTCACAGAAGAACCAGTAGTCACCAGAGAGAGACCATTTCTCTAACTACAGCAACTCCACGCCTTCCATGTCAGGTTCTACTAAATGCCCTTTATCATTTATCTGATACAGATGACACTGCTGCCTACGTTCACCAGGCCCGTAGGCACCATCCGCACAAATCTAACTCTTTTAAAGTTGGCCTTTTTTCCTACTTAAGTTACCAGAGATGAGCCATGTTAGTCATCATGTCCCCAGAGTCTCTATTATATATGACTAGTACATAGGCTGGTTGGATTCTTGACAGAGTCTTTAGGTAAGCTCTGCACTGCTGTAGTTTGTATTTGGGACTCAAGCTGGAAATTCTGGTTTCCAGAATTTTAGACAGCTCTCTAAAATCTTGGGATGGAATTTTGGGCTCTGAAACATTTCTTCACATAGATCTCAATACAGCAGACATTGCTGACCCTGGAATGCACTCTTAGCTCTTCGCCTGATGATTTGAAATTCTTTTCCTCAGTCCTGAGACCTGGAAAATACCTGAAAATTATCACCACCCAACTTAACAGTATAATAGTTGCTCTCTAAATCAGGACCAGCAAACAATGGCGCCTGAACCAAGTCTGGTCAGCTGCCTATTATTGTATATAAAGTTTTATTGGAACACAACCATGTCCATTCATTTACATACTCACTCAGGCAGCTTTCACGCTGCAACTCCAGAGCTGAGTAGTTGCAACAGACGTCTGAACTACAAAGTCTGAAATATTCACTGTCTGGGTCTTTACAGAAAAAGTTTTCAAACCCTCCATTATAAACCCAAGGAAAACAAATTGCTTATTCGGAATAATCTTCTTTCCACCCTGACAAAACAAAACCAAAAAACAACTGCGACCCAAGTGACTAGTTTTTGCATACTGCTTTGCATAAAATGGGCTTCCCTGTGGCTCAGATGGTAAAGAATCTGCCTGCAATGCGGAGACCTGGGTTTGATCCCTGAGTCAGGAAGATGCCCTGGAGAAGGGATTGGCAACCCACTCTAGTATTTTTGCCTGGAGAATCCCATGGACAGGGAAGCCTGGTGGACTAGGCAGTCCATGGGGTCACAAAAAGTGGGACACAACTGAGCAACTAACAGAGTTTCTTCACTTTCACTTTGCATAAAATCTGGTTTGACTCTCTTACTAAGTGTCCTCTGAAATAAGATACATAAAAGATACAAAATACTTACAAGAGAAATCTAAATAAAAATTCTAGAATGATAATAATAATATATAAAATACACTTAATATGTTGTTGTTGTTTTTCAGTCTCTAAGTTGGATGCAGTTCTTTGCGACCCCGTGAACTGCAGCATGCCAGGCTCCTCTGTTCTCTATCTCCTGGAATTTGATCAAATTCATGTACATTGAGTCGGTAATGCTATCTAACCATCTCATCTTCTGCTGCCCCCTTAATATAAATATAATATAGTATCAATATGCTTTATATAATAAAATAATTATACATAATATATATATCCCTCCAGAATTTTTGTTATTTAAATTTAAAAGTATTTTACATCTCATGATATATGATATGAAGTCATTTCAGTCATGTCCAACTCTGTAACCCCATAGACTGTAGCCTGCCAGGCTCCTCCATCCATGGGATTTTCCAGGCAAGAATACTGGAGTGGGCTGCCATTTCCTTCTCCAGGGGATCTTTCTGACCCAGGGATCGAACCTGGGTCTCCCACATTGCAGGCAAACCCTTTACTGTCTGAGCCACCAGGGAATCTCATATGTAACTTATTTCAGAAGACGTTTTGTAAGATATTATATATGTATAAATATGTTTTATTTAAATCAAAAGAAGTTGTTGGTTTGCTGGTTTGGGGATACAATAAAGTGAATTCAGTTCTAATCATATGGAATAATTTGAAGTTCTTAGAAAAAAAAGGATAAAAGGAATGTGATATAACAGATAATTCATCATCAATAATAATGTGAAATAAAAAACATATCTTTAAACTTACAGCTGTGCCCAGAGTTTTAAATGAGAGATCTTCAGAGGGCTGGATGGGGGGACATTTTTTCCTGGAACCACATCCTGAATCCCTAACACTGATGAATAATGAATGACCTAGCTCCATCCAGAGGGCCACCAAAGGACCGTTCCCAGCATGTAACAGGTCTAAGCCAGGATACCACCAGACGCACTCACAGGCTAAGTCAAGGGTCTGCTCTCATGGTGGAGTTTGGTCCAGGCAACCTAACCTCAACTTCTTCAACTTTCACCACCTGGCTGGAGAGCTACCCTAAAGCCTTCAAAGGGTATCTGCTACATGCTCACATTTTATTTCCTCCACACAAAGTGGAGTGTTTTCAATTTACAACCAACATTTTAAAATGGGGAGATCTCCCAAATATTTACAAATTCTGGCCCCTCTTGGAAAACCAGAGGACCTGGGTACCCTGGGATCACATCCTTGCAGGCAGCACCACCTTGAGCTGTGGGAGCTGCCTCATTCAGAGCACAGGTGCTCTCAGGAGCTTTCTGGCTCTCCATACCCCCCACCAACCCTCTCTGTTATCCCCCCTGTGCCCAAAGCTTAAGCCCAAAGCATAAAGCCTCCCTGGCACTGTTCATTTTCTCATCCCTGGCCTGTTTCACTCATTAAAGATACCTTCCCTGTAGGCATCTGAATTCAAACCCAGAGCTAACTCTTCATACAAATTAATACAGTGGGTTGGCAAAAATGCTTGTTCAACTTTTTCCAAAACATCTTACAGAAAAACCCCAACAAATTTTTAGGTCAACTCAATATTTCCAGATGAGTGAGGAGAAATGACTTCTTTTTCTCATTCTCTGGCTCACATGTACACGTTCCCCCACCCTCCTGGTCAGTGACCACCAACAGACCGAAAGCATACGCGTACTTTGCCGTCAGACATTTAGAAAAGGCAATCTCTGTCTCATGACTCGCCATTAGAGACATTAGATTCTGCGGGGTCTCCTCTGTCCTTATTTACAGCTCCATGCTAGATATCTTGTCCCTACGAGCATCCCAAAGACAGTCTCTACAGAGAAAGCCTTTAGTCATGAAGTAAAACACACTTCATATGGGCTTCCCAGGTGGGGCTAGCAGTAAAGAACCTGCCTGCCCATGCAGGAGACAAGAGAGACGTGGGTTTGATCTCTGGGTGAGGAAGATCCCCTGGAGAAGGAAATGGCAACCCACTCCAGTAATCTTGGCTGGAGAATCCCATGGACAGAGAAACCTGGCGGGCTGCAGTCTGAGGGGTCACAAAGTGTAGGACATGACTGAAGCGATTTAGCGCTAGTACAAAACACACTTTAGGTAGAAAGTATTTGCCCATCAGAGGCAAAGTACCCTCTTCTAGGGTACAAAGTAGAAGAATTTCAGGTGCAAGCACCTCCCTCCTAAGAAGACATTTAAATCCCTTGGTAACCTCTGAATTTAGGCATCTCAAATCTGAGTCACTGTAGGAAGTGGGCGGGCTTCCCAGGAGCACTAATGGGAAAGAACCTGCCTGCCAATGCAGGAGACACAAGAGATGCAAGTTTGATTGCTGGATTGGGAAGATCCCCTGGAGGAGAGCATGGCAACCCACTCCAGTATTCTTGCCGGGAGAATCCCATGGGCAGGGGAACCTGGCGGGCTACAGTCCATGGGGTCTCAAAGAGTCGAACACAACTGAAGGGATTTAGCACGCACACACAGGAAATGGGTAGTGTGTAATAAATGATCAAAACTTCTACTCCAAGTATCTATAAACATATGAACAGATAAAGAAAATGTAATATATACATGCAATAGAATGGTATTCAACCTTTAAAAAAGGAATGAATTCTGACATGTTAGAACTTTGAAGATATGCTAAGAGAAACAAGTCTGGCAAAAAGGACAAATACTGTATGACTACACTTAGATGAGATACTTCAAATAATCGAATTAATAGAGACAGAAAGTAGAATGGTGATTGACAGGAGCTGGGGAGCGCGAGATGGGCAGTGTTTAATGGATATAGAGCTTCAGCTTGAAAAAGATGAAAAAGTTCTGGAGATGGATGGTGGGGATGGTTGCACAACAATGTGAATGTAATTAATGCCACTGACCATACACTTCAAAAAGTTAAAATGGTAAATTTAATAGCATGTATATTTCACCCACAGTAAAAAGAAGAAAACCCTAAGGAGGGTATATTGGGGGGAATATCCTTTTTACTGCTAGAGAAATGTATAAAATCCATAATGTCTAAAGGAAGATGGAACATGCTAGCAGCAGCATCATGGTGTCCTGTTCTATCTCCATCTGGCCTGTGTGTGAGCTGGCAATGCTCAGGGGGCAAATCTGGCCTGAGAGGCTGGCCTGGTTCACTCTGACCTAGAGGACCCATCAGAGAAGTGTCCACCTCCACACTCAAGGAGATACTTATCTTGGGTGGGGGACAGGTTTACAGCTGTGCCAACTGGCAGCTTGGGGAGGCTACACCACTACCTTGCAAGAAATGAAAGCATTAACCTCTCAGCTTTTCCCAAGCACACACTACATCATGCATTATTGTGCAAAACTATCTTAGCACAGGGTGTGACAGCAACATTGGAGGGGGATCTGAAGTCAGTACACATGACCAAGCTCTCCATAGCTCCATTTTGGCCATGGAGAGCATGGCAGTGGCTGTGGTGATGGTGGGTGGGTAACAGTAACTCTGGACTCAAAGCTCGGATGCTGGTACCAACCCTGGACATCGTTCACTTTCCAAGTCACCACATGTCAGCCAAGCCAGTGGCAGCCTCTGTTCTGGACTGTGCTTCTAAACAAAACAATGGGGCTCAACAGATCCTGGGCATGCGAACGGGCAGAATCCTTTCAGGAGCCCCTACTATAGGCCAGTGTGAAAATTGAACTCATGGAGGATGAGGATGGAAAAGCAACATTTACAGAGATGCTATAGGAGCATTGGAAACAGGCTTTTATTTTAACCAAAACTTACACAAACTCGATACAAACCCTACATTATGCAAAACTTTATCACAATTCTACGTATGTTATAACTTGTGGGAGCTAGTTGGAGAGTGGATTATTATTATAATTATTATTTTGATAAAGGACATTTTCTATCAGAAAATGTCACAGAAAGGACAACAAAATGATTTAAAAAAAAAAAAAAAGATACTCTTGGTGATCTCCCCCAGGGACTGGCCTTGAACGGACTGGCAAGAATTCTGTGCCCCTCCAACTCCCCTCGCTAAGGTGAAAGAGATATTCTTGGGCTCAGAACCATCCCCCTAACACTGTCACTCAAGACTTTTCCTGCGAGGAATATCCAGCGTTAGATAGTACATTGATTATTTTGACTCTGCTTGGCAGTGAGGGAAACTCAAGAGCCTAAATGTATAAGGCCGGGAGCAAAACCTAGTGGCCCAGCCAGTCACCCCAGCTCCTTCACTAGGCCGCAGACACAATGGTGAATGTGTTTCACAGGTCACATTCACGTCCACTAACATGGCCGTAAAAGGACAGGTCACCCGCCTTTCTCCCCATCAGCAACTGCGTGTGAGCTTTCCACCCGTCAGGCTGGCCTTCCTCGCCCTTGGGGACATCTAGAAGCCAGGTCAGCAGAAGGCTCGCTTTGCAAGTTGTCAGGGAATGGACCCAATATCATCCCAGCAAATGCTTATTTTTTGTTCTCTTTTTTCCCTCCTCTCTCTTTCTTTCTTCACTGGGTTATTTTAAACAAAGCTGTCTGTGTTTAAATCTGTTGAACTTGCAGAGATATATTTAATCGCTAGATGGAATTCCTTTCAGAACTAGGCCTCATCAGACACGAGAACCAGGAGGCAGGCTGCTTCTTGACATCAGATAAATGGGGCTTGCCTGGGGTGAGGGGAGAGTTTGTTTGTTTGACTGTTTTAGTGGGGAGCGGAGAGACTGCTGATAGCCCTTGTGGCTAATTTATTTCAGTCAAGTCTTAACACATAATCAAACACTTTCAATAGACTTTTGAAGAAGGAAAAAAAAAAAAACTGATCACTCCTCACTTACCACTTCCAACTTGCAGAAATAAAAATACCTAAAGAACATACATGAATGGCTTTTTAAAAAGCCTGAGAGAGCAGAGTTGATCTTTATTCTCTTATTAAAAATGTGGGGTATTTTTCCTTAGAGTTAATATGCAGTCTTTATTTTACAGTAAGTCCTCTATTGATTTTCATGTCTTCACAAAAATTGCTTTTAACTTTTAAAGTTGAAGGTACTTTAAACAAAAATACTGTGCCACATCAGCACCTTTTCTTTTAAATATTGAAATAAATAAAATAGTTAACTCTTTTTCTTTTTCCCTGTAAGTCTGTTTATGTTCAGTTATTTCTATGGTAGAGTGATTCCAGTCTGACCTGGATATTTTCTCACAGACACTTAAAAAAAAAAAAATGTAATGGAGAATTAAAAAAAAAAAAAGTCTTCTTATTGCACAAAGTGAGGCCATTCCCGAGACTTCTCTGAGCCGAGCTGAGTTGCGCTGGAGGCTTGTCCACAATCCAGGCTCCTGTGTTGGCGGAAACACATGCGCAGGAGGGGGCCAGGCAAGGGAAGAGGAGGAGGAGGAGAAGGAAGAGGAAGAGGAGGCGCTGGTTCTCGCGGCTTCTCTCCACCTTCTTCAGATACGGCTTGCTTGAAGGGTGCCGGAGTCTCCAGGTCAGAGCGTTGACTGCAGAGGGAAAGGCAATGAAAGATAAAACAAAAAACAACAGCACAGGATAACTGCCTAAAAAAAGAAAGATTTCAATTTAAGGAAGTGGTGGAAATGAAATGAATTGGGGGGGGGGAAACGGAAACAACTAACAATTTGCCACACGACTGAGGTCACGCTATGCACAAAGAGCACGAGACTAGCTGTCCCTCGTGCCGTCATTCAACACGGGCAGCTCAACATCAGCCAGGAATAGGAGAGGTCAGCTGCTCCTGGACAACAGAATGACACGAGAAACAGGCATGGCTGGACTTTTAATTCCTAGGTGGCGTAGCAGGCAAAACTGAGTATTAGCAAAATGCGGCTCAGACAGTAAAGGGTCTGTCTGCAGTGGGGGAGACCGGGGTTTGATCCCTGGGTCGGGAAGATCCCTGGAGAAGGATATGGCAACCCACTCCTGTATCCTTGCCTGGAGAATCCCATGGACGGAGAAGCCTGGTAGGCTACAGTCCACGGGGTCACAAAGAGTCGGACACGACTGAGCGACTTCACTTTCACTTTACTTTTTTCTCCTCTACTTAGAAATGAAACAACCTTTTTCCTCTTGAAATACTCCAGAAGGACCATTATGATAGAATCTGTCACCTGTCACTTAAATGGAAATGAGTAGTATCTATGGTACAGGACCAGTAGTAGTCACAGCAAAGCCCAACGGGTGCCCCATTTGGTCTAAGGTGAAAAGGACACTGCTTCATGCATACGCTCTCATCCCCAACCCTGCCCCAGGGTGTCAGAGAAAATCAAGCCAAGATATCTGTTCCAGTCCTCAACTAGCCCAGTGATCCGTGGAGTCAGCCTTGGAAGTGGTGGCAGTTCATACCAGGTGGGTCCCTTTAGCCTGGATGGGAACCAGCGGGGCAAGGATTTTGCTTCTAGCTGAAATGAAGTCTGCCAGGTTATTTTGGTCTTTGGAATGGAGTAGTCGGCACAAAGGAATAAGCAATAACACCAAGGACTATCACATTTTACCCCAAGAAGCAGCTCCTGAGGGCAGAGATGGGTCTCCCCCTGGTGTCTAGCTCACTCTGAGTGGTGAGAGGAGAGGGGAGGGTTCACCTGTAAAGCGGCCAAGCCAGCAGGGAACAAAGTTCAAAATCTAATGAGCTAAAAAAACCAAATGAGCTGCTCAGCCTCTTCCACGTTGCACCTCCCCTTCCCATCCCCCATCACTTCTGGTACCCAAGGCATCACTGGTCAGATGTACAGGACTGGATTTGATGCACTTCCAAAGCCAGGACTCTATCCATCCACCGATGCTTTTAAAGGGAGACTGAGAAGGGCCTCATTTCCACCTTCCGCCAAGCCCTCCCTATAACCCTGTTCCTGAATCTTTCCTCTGCATCCCATCGCATCCCACTGCCCCCTTCTTGGAACTGTTTCTCTGCTGTCCCTTCCCAGGCTCCCCTCCTCACCCTCCCCTGTGCTCATCTCTTCACTGTTCCATCTCCTCCAGCCCCTTCACTCCAGTAACAGAACCAGCTAGCCTTTCTGGAGAGCCCCCAGAGAGCGCTTGCCAAGTTGGGCATCCATCAGACTTTCACCCTCTGCCAGGAGTCTTCCAGTCCCTTCCCCAGTGGCCCAGATCCCCACCCACCCAGCTTTGTTTCATTGCTTGCTTAGTGAGTCTGTCTCATAACCACACCTACATCCTTTCCATTTCCTCAAATTTTTACCTTTGACCCCCCCAACACACACACACAAACACACTCACACACACATTCTTCTACCCTAATTAAGCCACCTAGAAAGTAGTTGGTTGGTTCCCAACTTTTTGCTCCTACATCCGTTTTCTCTCTCTGGGCCAATGTGGACCACTGGGAATGTCCTGTTACATCTCAGCCTTCTGCTCTCAGCCGCCTTAAGGTGGCTTACTTTCCATCACTCCACAGACATCCTACTTGCCTCTCACCCCATCTTCATGTCCTCATTCTCTCTCCCTCCCCCCCCACCACCACTGCCTCTGGGGCTCTCATTTACCTCCTTCACTTGACCAATGGATGCTGCGCCCAGCTATGGCTTCAACTTTTCTGCCAAGAGAATTTCTTGAGCATCCACTGGGCATAGAAGGAGACACTAAATCCTTCCACTGATTAGCTCAGAAACGTAGCTCAGTTCTGTTTATCTCAACAAACAATTATGGCACAATGGTGTTGGGTACTGTCCAAGGGACATGTACGACATCATTTTGCCCTCAAGGAAACACACAATCTGTTTGATGAGAAAGACTACCCAAAAAAATCACAATATGTTTTGATAAGCACTAATGCTAGGGACATACATGGACAATAATGCTAAAGAACAATACATAAGCACTTTTTAAAAATACTGTGATTTTTGTCGTTTTACATTTCAGGCTGTAATTCCCAGTTTTGCTTTTACTCAGCACTATCTTCATTCTCTCTCACAATAGACACCCTTGCCTATAGATTAAATAGCAATAGTCAAGCTACAGCTCTTTGTTGATCTGGATGACTTCCTCCCAGAAAATCCCCCTGACTACTGTGACTCACAGCAAAAATACTCACATACCATCCCGTGAAACTCTTATATGTTTTTAACTACTTACTAGTATCTAGTTTGCCCAGCTAGATTCCAAATAAATCCACTGACCCTGTGTTTAATTTCATCCTATCCTTCACAAGGCTGAGCTGCTATTACTCAGTCCCTAGCCACTAAATGAATGAAAATATTATACTCTACATACTAGCTTAAACCTCAGCTTAAAGGCAAAATGTCTGAGTCACTCATAATGGAGTGAATCAATCATGAATAGAGTCTGTAGACTGTAGTACTGCATCAGTGTGAATTCCTTGGTTGTGATCATTGTACTGCGGTTAATTGAAGAATCTGGGTGAAGAGTATATGGAAAATCTTTGTATTACTTGTGTAAGTTTGTAAGTATGAAAAGTATTTCAAAACTTAAAAAAAAAGTTAAGTCTTAGTTACTGGCGAAGGGCCAGTGTTAAAACACTTTGAAAACCTAATTGCAAATGCTTTTTAGCCAATAATTTAGTTCTGACAAGGATCTTCTGTCATTCTCAGCTGTTTTATAAATCAATCAAGTTGAACAATTTTCCGTATACAGTTTTTCCTATTTTGAGTAAATGGTCAGAAATCACTTTTATTAAGCACAACAGAATCACATAATTCAGTGTTTCGGTGTTAGAAGTACTTGGGTATGTGACCAAAACAGAGTCTGAGGTCTTCACTCCCTGCCACCTCAACCCCTCCACCTACCCCACTCTGATGTCACCACCAGCAATCACACTGACCATCAGTCAACCTCAGTTCTTTGGGGAAGTTCATGAAAACTTAGACACTGCCACCTCTCAACAGGACCCTAAGGGGATAATAGGATGGGATTTAGGAGTTTGGTTTGGTTTGGGTTGGGTTGGGTTGGGTTGGTTTGGTTTGGTTTTTACAGCGTCAGATGCCTCCTTTCAATCCAGTGAGGTCTTGAGTGAAAGACCTCAAAGCCCTTAACTGATCGCACTCAAGAGAGACCGAGACACCACCTACTGACCCTAGAACTTCAGACCAGTCATTTAACCTGATCAAACCTTAGTTTCCTCATCAGCAAAATGGGTATAAAGAAAATCTATTTTATCTCATGGGGTTGTCTGAAGAATCATGATTAGGTAATGTTGATTGTGTATTGTGATAGGGTAAGGAATGTCCAGGGCTTCCCTGGTGGCTCAGATGGTAAAGAATCTGTCCGAAGAAATGCGGGAGACTTGGATTTGATCGCTGGGTTGGGAAGATCCCCTGGAGAAGGGAATGGCTACCCACTCCAGTATTCCTGCCTGGAGAATACTCCAGTATTCATTCCTGGTGAATTCCATGGACAGAGGAGCCTGGCAGGCTATAGTCCATGGGATTGCAAAGAGTCAGACATGACTGAGCAACTAACATATACAAGGAATGTCCATATCCTAGGGATAGAGAAACCATGGCAGAGATTCATGGAAACAAACTCACAAAGGGATTGAGTTCAGACTTTGCTACTCTAGGCTTCTACTCAAAAAATGCCTCACTCAGAAAATACATGGCACAAGTAACTTAACTTCCAGAAGTCAACAAAATCCCCCATAGAAAAATTCCTAACACATGAGTCTGCTCATACTTTAAGTACAAGTTCAAGATGATATTCATCAGACATAACAGGAGGCATATTGGGATAATGTTAATTAATTTTATTCCACCATGAAGTGAGAACCTCCAAACAGCCTTTAGTTCTCTCCCTGAGTAATGATCTTGCACTCCCTCAAGTGCTATATAAAGGCAATGCCAGGCTGCAGCCCATCAGGTGCAAAGAGAGATGCAAGGTAAGCAGGAAGACTTAAAGGGATAGTATTGATGGGAACATCATGTTTTTATTAAATCTTTCTCTCTAAAATACCAGTAGCAAATCGCATTAGTGACTTTAAAGTACCTTTAAAAAAATTAAATGCAAATTTCCCACTCCCAGCATTAACAGTGATTAGAGGGTCTGCTCTCTACATAGTCTCAGTAACAGATCTAAAGGATTAGACTATCTTAGGTAGGAAAAAACAACAGGTAGACAACAACGATAATCACCTTTAGAGAAAGAGTTCCCCCCAGGGGTTTTGTATGTTGCAACAAATTTAAAAGGTTCTACTATCTTTGATTCTCCTATCTTTGGGCTAGGATTCAGAAAATTAGGTGACATTTCTGAAGGATTTGGGGTGGCGTTTACTGAGCTGAGGACAAAGAAAATTAATCAGACCATTTTCATCCTGTTGACTCTAATTTATTTTGTACTAATATTTGAGTATCGACACTTAACAAAAGCAACAACAAAACAATAGATGTGCTGACGACTCACACAACTCTTGCAATTTCTGAGGATGCAAGAAAGTAGATCTTTGTCCCTAATAGGCATCGGGAGGGAATGTCTAGAAATGGTAGTTTAGAAGATGAGCTCTCTGTAAAGTTGTGCACAGAATTTTAATTGGAATTATCTTTGGGGGATCTAACTGCTTACTTGTCAGTTTTGAAATTGCTTTTAATAAGACTGATTACCTTTTAAAGTTCTCAGGTGGACCTGAGAAAAAGGAAGAGAGATATATCTATATATACCTATATTCCATATAGGGAACATACAAGGAGCAATGCAGAACAATATTAAAAGTAAATAGTATAAGTGCTGGAGTCAGGTAGCCAAGGATCAAAATCTGGCTCCTTATTAGCTCTGGGACTTCAAGAATATTCCTTAATTAACTAATCTTCAGTTTCCTCATCTGTAAACTGTGGGTAATACAAGCACCTACCTTACAGGTAGTCAAGAGGACTAAATGAACAGTTCCAGGGAAAACAGAACAAAGCCTGGCATATAAATGGTTTGCCATTGCTATATAAAGAAAGGAGGATAAACTATAACATCAACCATCAAGGCACTTGAAAGCCAGGACAGCCAGCTTCCTCCTCCTAAGCTCCCTTTTAGAGTTTTCTTCGTTCCACTTAAGACATCTGCCTCCAAACAATGTCCATTTCCTTCTCTCAAATGTAACTCAGTCTCTCTGGGTTGATCTTTCCCGATGAAAAGTGAAGGACTTGAATTTGATCATCTTCAAAGTCCCTTCCGGTTCTTTTCCTGTTTGTTTATTTTTTAAGATTGTAAATTCTGATACTATAAGCAAGATGAGATAAGATACTCAAGTAATGCTAAGATGCATGATTACATTCACCTTTGCTACATCAACTAAGAAAGATGAGGACATCTACCACCCTAAACAAGAGACACTGAAGATCAAGTTATGTCAGTAAAACAAACAGGTGAGCAATAGCCATCCTCAGATAAATCTCTGCATGGGAGTTTGTTTAGACAGTTCATTCACAGTTCCCCTTCAGAACCCCAAGCTAGACTCTGAAATTATATGAACTTTCATAATTTGCTTTATGTGAGTTTTTTTTTTTTTTAATTTCAAGTTCAAAGTCAAGCTGTCACTGAGAATTTCAGGACTACAAGCAACTACAAGATTTCAAATGACCATAGAGATTGGTTGGATACATTTTTATTAGTGTAGAAGCTCATATTTTACCAGTGGGAGCAAGTTATAAGTCTATGAATCCAATGCCCGAGTCAAAGTAACCCAACAGATGAAGTAAAGGGGTAAAGAATGACAGCAAGAGCAGGTTGTAAGCCCCTCAGCAGAAAGCAACTGGAGCCAGCTACGCTGGCTTTTCCCATGTGAGCATGCAGCGACATTACAGCGTTGGGGGTTTATGCTGTATTTTCTAAGAACAGGGCCACATACAGATCAGGCAGACCATCTCCCAAGTGGGTGAGGTAGTTACTCTCATTCTCTCACTACTGAGCACAAACGCCCAGGAAAGCACTTATGTATTTAAAGCAGGAGAAAAGTGGAAGCCCTTTCTGTCTCAGGCTACCAGAAAGGGACGCATAAAGAGTCCATTTGTGGGTTTCTTTACTTGGTCCTTGCTTCTGTTGGGTTGGTATATTAGTTTAATGAGAGGTCTAATTCATGAGGCTTTGCAAAGGCTGGATTGTCAAAGCAGATCCTTCCAGACACTTACAGCCTATTGCCTGGGTGGCCTCTAAGGTCTCCCAACCCAAGCCAAGGGGCAGTGCCTACATCTCTGCGCCTACACTCTCAGGAAGGCTGGAGACTCTGACCACGCTTAGGGGGGAATTCAGAATCTTCACATCAACTGGGTTAAATGTTGTACCTAATCAGAGATCTTCTTTTAATTGGCACCTAGAGCAAAGAATTCCACCCTAGACATGCAGTCCCCTCACTCCTACACCAGGACAGTAGCCAACTCCAACCTCAGTTCCCTGGATTCTGCTTCCAGGCGTAGCCAAAGGAGGCAGTTAGCCAAGCACTCCCCTGGCCGTTTCTCTTGCAGTTGGAACCCCCCCATTCTCCACACGGAGACCCCTAGGGTCCAAGCAAGACTCATATCCCACACCTAGGCCCGGGCCCACATAAGTACGCATGCACACAAAGACAGTAGGTGGCTGGGTAGAAAGATGCTCCAGGGGCCACTCCCACATGAGTAAGGGGGTCCAAACCCAGAAAAACAAAAGACAAGTCAGAAGAGGGGAAAGGAAAAAAGAAAGGAGGAAGGAACATAAAGAAAACAAAACAACCAGGATGGTATTCCCTCATTATAAGACAAGTCACCCAGAACGTACCTTTGGACAAGGACCGCACAGCTGTTATCCTTGGGACTGGTAACGAGGTGGATGGTCTTCATCACCCCAGGGAACTTGAGCAAGTGTTGCTTTGGTTTATTTCAGGAGATGCTATTGGAAACATAAAACAAAGTGCCTGGAGGGCACTATAAAAAATAGAAACATGGGAGACTCGATCATCCAATGGGTATTTATATGTTTTTAGACAGGGGCGAGGGGAGAGGGAACTCTACGGTGAGGTAACGTTCTTTCTTCCATGAGCACAGCCTCAGGTGGTTTTGTCACTGCTGAGTCCGTGACTTTCTGCTCGAGTCCATTCCTGAGTTTGGAAATCACTCTTTGCCAGGAGGAAGGCGAGGAAAAAACCAGCAACAACACAACAGCAGCTCTGCTGATGGAGGAAGAGGATCCCGCAGGCGCTGCTGGTTGGGGCCCAGGCACTGGACGGAAGCCACACAGGGGCGGCCCGGCTTCCCAGGCGCTGCTGACCTTCTTGCAGACCTTCTTGCAAGCAGGGAGGAAGATGGGAAGGTCGCGGAGGAGAAGTGGGGAGGGGTCTGCTGTGGGGAGCCGCCGATTCCACGGGGTACAGATGGCGCCACCCTCTCCGATCGAGGACCTCCTCCTGATGGGGTCGCCTTGGCTCAATCCTCCCCCACAGAGGCTTTCTTCTACATGGAATATTACTTTCACTTATTTGATTTCCCTTCNAGAAGTGGGGAGGGGTCTGCTGTGGGGAGCCGCCGATTCCACGGGGTACAGATGGCGCCACCCTCTCCGATCGAGGACCTCCTCCTGATGGGGTCGCCTTGGCTCAATCCTCCCCCACAGAGGCTTTCTTCTACATGGAATATTACTCTCACTTATTTGATTTCCCTTCTCTCTCCCTCTCTGTCTCAAAAAAAGGAGGTCTACTAATATTAGCTAGAATATATAATCTTTTTTTTTTTTAACATTATTGGTTATTTGTTTCCAAACCCGATATTCCTCCTCTCTTCATTTTGCCAATAAATAGGGAAACTGAGGAAATCAACTCTGCTCATGTCAAAAAGATTCCCCCCCCAAAAAAAGAGCTAATCCACCTAACTTCCCGTATCTATGGAAAATAAATAGTACATCACAAGGCCGTCTCTCTGAAGGACTGTTGATTCTGCTCTTTCGTTCTGCTTCCTTTCAGTAGTTTGTGCTTCTGCTGTGCGTACCCTAAACAGAGGGAAAGAGGGGAGGAACATGTGGAAGGTGAGAGGAAAAAGCCAGGATGAAGGGGAAATCTAAACTGTCTTTCACTTAAAAAAAAAAAAGGGCCAGAACAATGGCCAAAGTCACAAGGTGATGGCTAATCGCCCAGAGAGTCTGTCCCGTGCATTTAGCAACTGCCCTTTTTATCAGCTGTGGGCGAACCCCGGCCACTGCGACGTCCTCGGCAGGAGCGAGGCTCTTCCAAATCGTCCTCGTCAAAGCCGTGGAAAGTTGAGGTGTCACTTTCTGACGTGGAACCGAATAAGTCCTCCGTGGTGCGTGCTGCGGCCGCTGCCTCCTTCTCCTTCCTGCCTTCTCCTCCCAAATGAGCTGACATGTATGATGAATATATCAGCACATGGGTTAAGCAACAGACAGCATCATTAATATTCTTATTACATTATTACAGTGTTATTCTTAGTAGCAAGATCATACATCATCCCACACCAAAGGGATTGACTGGGTGCGTCACCTGGTGACAGGGGTTTGGGGTAAGAGGACAAAGCCAACATTTCCAAGGAAAAGGGTTCTCTCCTCCCCAGAAAGGCATCATCTCTACTACAATATATTTGTCCGCAGCTCTGATAGCGCCAGATTCAACCACGATCTTTTGCTTTCTTCTCTTCGAAGGCACACATTCACATGCACGCTCGCTCCACCCGCCCCAGACAATGAGTTTTCTTGGTGGTTTTTAAGCCTGGTTGGTATTTCTTTGGTGTTTTCAGTTGGTGTTTCTTTGCACAATGTTTGTCCTTCATTTTGACAGTCAGCTTTACAAAGGTACTACTGTCAGATAACCCGGTCAAGGTGGTTAAGCCTCCATCCGTTTTATTTTTATTTTTACCCGTTTCTAATCCCATTCTTCCCAAACCCTTTCAATTCTGCCCTTACAACATGTAGTTCACTTGCACTGAAAGCGAAAAGAAGTTGGAAAGTCTGATAAGTGGTAGGTATTCAAAGAGCCTCTCATTTTGTTTACCCCTGGAGGACATGTCTGTGTCCTGCACCCACACACACGCACATTCACAAACACACTTGTGTGCACACAGGCATGCAGGCACGTGAACGCACGCTCCCACTCTCAAACACGCCCAGGTCTAAGTTACTCCAGAAAGTCTGGGGTTATTCAGTCTAACTCAGAGCACTCAGAAAGTGGGAACTAAGGGTGGCAAAGCTGAATAAAGGACAGTATCCTGAAATCTATCAAACTTGGGTACAAACTCTTTCATGTTCTAAATGGGCCCCAGGATTGCCCCCTATTGAGGTCACAAGGCTCCACTTACAGTGTCAGTTTCAGGGATCTCATTTTTTCTCCCAGGAAAGGTAGGTAGTGGAGTAGACAGGAAGGAAAAGACAGCTTTCCCGAGCTCCACCCTCTTCCTTGGAAGGACTCCAGGGAGGCCCTAGAGAAGTATTCACCCACCTGCCTTCACAAAGCATATCCCATGGGCTAATGCCACCTGTTTATTCCCCAGGTGTCAACTATTTCAGGAACATCAGCGTCAGACCTAGACTAAATTATCCACCAAAACTAATCCTTGGCAAATGCAATGAGAACACCTAGGCTGGTATAAAATGGCCCCCTGGGTCACATAACAGACAGATCCTGGGAAGAATAAGCTGAGTTAAGGCTGTGGGAGAGAGAGGCTTTGGATAGGAAAAAACAGCTCCCCACTTCTGGCCCCCCATGGATCACATTCAAGTACCCCATCTTTTGTAGGAAAGGAAGAGTGGACGTCTCAGCAGTTTTCACTGAGAATTCTGAAGCTGCCCTCTCTAGCCCATCCTCAGCCCACAGCAGTCCATACACTTCTGACTAGAATATTTTGCCACCAAGTAACTCTGTTTCTGGTGGTAGAGATTTTGTCTGATGGCTTTCTCTTTAAAAATGCTGAACTGAATTTCATTTGCTTCGTTTTCCTTCTGAGTCTGCTTCATTTTCGAGTGTCTAAATCCCAGAGTCCACTATCACATGGGCCCCCTTGTCTAAGCTGGCACCAGTTAAAAAGTTCAACATTAGGGATCACATTTGCCAAGTAAAGAAACTGACATAACTGCACAGATGGGCCACCCTGTCAGGGTCCTTAAGCATTAAATATGGGGGGGGTGTGTGCAGTGGAAACTACAATGTTCTTCCAGTTACTGATTTGCCATCTTAAACCTTAAACAATCCAAAACCAAATATTAAAGGACTAAAAGCTAAAGTCTGCGGACAGAGCCAGGGAGGAATTGAGCTGCTATAGTAAAGCCAGGTGTGGTCATCTCAGGCCCTCTCTCAGGACTAGGAGTTGAACAGATGCTGGGTAGAAAGGTGAGAAGGAGCCATGACTCCCAGCTGCTGGAACCAACCACTCAGCAGAACTGAATTTCATCTACCAGTTAGCAGATGAGGAGACTAAAGGTGAGTCTGAAACCTTCCTCCCTGCCTTGCACTTGAGCCTCACTACAACACAAAACAATATGAAAAGCCAACCATGATCCAGCATGAAAAAAGCAAAACAGAAGCCTGAAGACTGAACTCCTTTTAAGAACGAAAGAACAAAACCAGGTTTAGTCTTTGAACAGATTAAAGATGAAAATTCAAAACATCCCAAGCCTACTCCAGACGAGTCCTAAGAACACCTGCCCTTTTGCCTCCTTGATCTACCAGGCTCTCTTTGGTTTTCCACATGAGAAATGGGATGAGTGGCCAATGGAGGTGGTATGTATGCTGCTACCCAGAAGCCTAGGGGTCTCTGACTCCCCCACAACTCCAGGTGTGGCAGCTCTCTCAACATTCACGTCTCCACATTCTTCCAGTTTGCCCTGGGCACTTCCACAGAACAAACACGTCTTTTTGTGACGTGCACATGACCCGATGCAGGAAGCACACCGCCTCTGTCTGCGGCTGTTTCCACACTGTCTCACCGTCGTCCATAACAACACACACCAAGAAATATCCACCTCATGGAAAGTCTGGACAGACACAAGCCCACACCTTCTTTCCCTTTTCCCTGGATCCCAGAGCATAGATTTTAGTTCTTAAGACTCAAGAAGGAAAAAACAGTCAAAATAATCTGAAAATCCCCCTGGCACTCGAAAAATCACCACCATCACTTCTGGACCCACCCCTCGGTCCCTGTCCCCGACAAGATGGCAGAGGAATGAGAGTGGAAGAGGTCCTGGGCTATGGGCACACGATGAGAGAAGGGGCCACACTCACCAGAGCGTCCACAGTCTGCACAGGATACCAGCTCCTCCGGCCTCCCACTCTTCTTGTTCATGTTGGAGCCCCCCAAGCAGAAGTCACAGTAGTTATTGGGAATGACTGTCCCATCCGGTCCTTTCTGGGCTGTGGAAACATTTTTTAAAAAATCCAGTGTCAGGCTGAAG
Source organism: Neotragus moschatus (assembly GCA_006410615.1). NCBI lineage: Eukaryota > Metazoa > Chordata > Mammalia > Artiodactyla > Bovidae > Neotragus > Neotragus moschatus. The sequence goes on along the minus strand of SJYA01001474.1, from coordinate 1,973,618 downwards.
TGAGTCTACACTGGCCCCTCTTCTCCTGCTGGTGTGGCTGAATCTGCTCCAGAAAGAATATGAGGTTTAGAATCCAAGGTTTGGTTGCAACCAGGCTGTTTTCTTGGGCCAGGTTTTATGATTCTCCTCCGTTCAATGGTACAAATGTCTTGCAAGGCATTCAGAGCCGAGTTTGATTTTTGCAATATTTGTCAGTTCTGTGTTGGTAGAGAAACAACCCTTTTCCTCGGATTGCATCCCTGGATCACTGAAGCATCCAGACAGCCTACGAGTCAAGTGAACCCCTCTCATCCCTGAACAACTGGCCCTCAGGGTCCAAACATCAGATGGCAACCATCAGCGGTGCTGTGACTACAGGGAAACAGAAAGGCCACTCCCTAGGCCTTGCCCTACCTAGGGAAAGAGGCTCCTGTTTAGGAAATAGTCCTTCTGTTTCTGAAAAGGAAAACAAAGAAGCAAGGATGAGGGAATCATTCCAGGAAGGACCCTGAAGACGTTCTTGGGGACTCTGATACACATGTTGGCAGGTATATAGGTGTCCACTCTTGTTCAGCCCCATCCATCTCCCTAAAGTCCAGACTCATTGGTTATGGCACCCAGGACTAGTTAATCAGCAGATCCCTAGAATCAGAACTGGACACTTAGCTCAGTCTCATACAGGTCACCAACCCTGAATAGTCATTGGAAAGACTGTTGCTGAAGTTGAAGCTCCAATACTTGGGCCACCTGATGCAAAGACTCAACACAGTGGAAAAGGCTCTGATGGTGGGAAAGACCAAAGGCAGAAAGAGGGCAGCAGAGGATGAGATGGTTGGACAGTGTCACCAACTCAATGGACATGAACTGGAGCAAACTCTGGGAGGTAGTGGAGGACAGGGAAACCTGGAGTGCTGCAATCCACAGGGTCACTAAGAGTCAGACATGACTTAGCAACTGAAAAACAACATACCAGACATGGAGTGAATGGTGAGTTAAGGAGCATGTCTCGAGGCTTAAGATTTTCACAAGGCACCCTCGCTGAAAGGCCTTACACAAAAGCAAAGGAATATCTTGGGACATGATTTTTCAAAACAAAGCTTGTGAAAACAGCACATGTCCTCAAGCACTGAAATCTCAGTTTCTAAGGGCTGGTTTAAAAGCTTTGGACAGATTCTTTGTACGAGGAGAAATGCTTTCATTTTCCTTGTTTTTCAGTCCCTATTGTGGCCACTTCTTTGTCATATTAACACTCTCTGTCTGTGACAAAGAAGAGAAGTCTCTCTGTTTATGGGATCAGCCTAACCACAAGGGTAACTTCCTCCTCCCCAGTTCCAACGTCTGCCACTATCTTTCATTATTCACTGGCTAACATTAATCAGGGTCCCGTAGGGTACAAATCTGTAAAAGGAAGCAGATATGTGAGCAGAAATACCATCCAGACAGTAAGTGATAAACGGATTCACCCTCTTTAATATGATTCCTCCTGGCCTCTGCTTCCTCCATGCCTCTTCTTTGCCTCCAGGAATAGAAAAACTTACCTGGGGAAGGCGGAAGACAAAAGCTCGCAGAATTACATTATAGAGGGTTAATCCATTTATCAGTTGCTATTTGGATTGTTTAATCAGTTTCTAAGTCATTGATTTTCATCTTCAGGGAGGCAGACAATTCTCTGCAAGAAAAGTGGAGGCTGACTGGGGTAAACAGAGAAGGGGGCCACACCCTGTGGCCTCCAGGAATGTGGGTTTTTCTTCATCAGTCACTGCATCTCAAAGACAGATGTGCAGAATACAGAATGGCTTTGCAAATAATCTCCAAAAAGCAAGATGTCTGCAAAAAGTTTACTCTGCCTGTGAAATTCATTGCCCAAATCCAGAAGGAAGTCCCTTTCTTCTTCTTCACTCAATTGCCACCTTAACCATTTTTAGAACTCTCTCAAGGAAATCCAAGTATGTTTATGAAACAAATAAACTCAGGGTTTCTTCATTAAGCAATTATCATGGAAATCAATCAAAAGATGAACAGAAAGAAGTGGGTTATTTCAAATGGAGGGGTTGAGTGTCAACCAAAGCTAAGTTTCATGACTGGTATGAACTAGATATAAAATGTGGAAATGCCAGTCACAACTTAGGTAGCTTCCTGCATGATGAGAGATCAAAGAACTCCATGTATATCATCACATGGAACCTCTCAGGAGGCCCAGGCTCATCACCTTTTTCTTTCCTGCTCTCTTAGGGACTCCTTTTTATGTCAGACTTCTCTTTCACAGAATCTGTAAGCAACCAAAGTGAAAGTGAAAGTTAAGTAGCTCAGTCGTGTCTGACTCTTTGCGATCTCATGGACTGTAGTCTACCAAGCTTCTCTGTCCATGGGATTTTCCAGGCAAGAGTACTGGAGTGGGTTGCCATTTCCTTCTCCAGGGGATCTTCCTGACCCAGGGATCAAACCCAGGTCTCCTGCATTGCAGGCAGACGCTTTACCCTCTGAGCCACCAGGAAAGCCCGTAAGCAACCAAAGGACCTAGTTTTTCTCCAACATACCATATCCCTTGTGATCTGTCAAAATGAAGACATAGAATATAGAGTATAAGAATGCCCAGAAAGGGACTTCCCTGGTGGTCCAGTGATAAAGAATCTGCCTTCCAGTGCAGCAGATGAGTTCAATCCCTGGTTGGGAAGCTAAGATCCCACATGCCACAGGGCAGCTAAGCCCATACACCTCAACTAGACAGCCTGTGTACCACAAACTACAGTGCCCACATGCTCCAGGGCCCATGAGCCACAATTAGAGAGAAGCCTCTGAGCACAACAACTAAGACCCTATGCAGCCAAAAACAAAAAAGAAAGCCCAGATAATTCTTTACAGTTTTTACCACCAACAGACCATTGGTAGAACACCATATTAAACTAGGGACTTGAACCGCTATTACAGTAGGTGAAACATTGTCCTATACATAGACACACAATGAACGTAAAGACTAGGATTGTCTCATGAGAAGGGAACAACAGGTTGTGCCTACCCACTTAGCCCCCTGTTCAACCACTTTTTGAGAAGATAAAGAAGCAGACATATATGACAACTACAAGACGCTAACATATCTTACCCTGATGCTTTTCACATACTATTTCATTGATTCTCACAACATTTTTGTGAAGTAGGGAGCATCTGAAAGATGAGGTAACTGAAGCCCAAAGAGATGAAGGGGCTGGCTTCAGGGCCTAGTTAAGATGTGGAGGAAGCGGGGTTCACCCCCTAGGTTATCAGTGTTCCCAGAGACTCTGTCTCTAATCACTCTTCTCTGCCTCCAGGAAGTCCAGAGCCAATTCTGCATATAAAATATTTCATAAGTCTCTTTAAAGTCAGTGTGATTCACCCATTACTTTACTTGGGAAGCCCAAAGCAATAAAAAGTATTGAGATTGGCCTGATAAAAGCGGAAATTCCCTTTGAACTTATATTTAATGTCTCTACCACAGTAATCCATCCCGGTGGCCCTGTTTATTGTCACAGACTCCATGAAAACACTTCTCCAGAGGATTCCAGAGGCTCATGAAGGAATTTTTTTTTTTAAGTAAAGCTCACACCATGGCATTATTGGCCTTTGGCCTGACCCATCCATGAGCAATTTCCTGGCACCATCTATGAGGTCATTATAAAAAGGATTTTACTATAAATAGGAAGCTTGCCCAGACCTTGTCAGTAGTATTTAAATAGACATTCTGCTTCTGCTTATGGGAAATTGAGTCCCGCTTCATAGAACAGGATGACGGGGAGGCCTACTACCCGAGTGGTATGTCGATGGCAGCGTCTGCGATGATGGATTTGGTTTTCTGTTGATTAATGTTCATGGGCTGAGATCATATAAGCGAAACAAAGAAGCTGCTGAGAAAATAAAGTGAGCCTTGAGAGCGCTTCCCTCCTGGCTCAGATGGTAAGGAATCCACCTGCAATGTAGGAGGACCCAGGTTTGATCCCTGGGTTGGGAAGATCCCCTAAGGAGGGCATGGCTACCCACTCCAGTATGTTTGCCTGTAGCATTCCATAGACAGAGGAACCTGGTGGGCTACAGTCCATGGGGTTGCAAAAAGTCAGACATGACAGCGACTAACATTTTCTAACACTTTGAGAGCTCAGGGTTTCACCTAGGAGGTGAGGGGGGGAAGCTTTATTTTATTTTATTTTATTAATTAAAATTTTCCATCTCAGGTGTACATGAGTTCCCAATCTTGAACCTCCTCCCACCTCCCACCCGGGGGAAGCTTTAAAAAGTTCAAAGGAAAAAAATGGAAATCAGGAACAAAGTTCATGAAAAAATGCCCAACAATAATAATAACAGAAGGTGGGAGGAAGTATTCAGATAAAACAAATCAAGAGAAAGGAAAAGCCAGGTCCCAAATAATCCCACCAGCACACTGGGGAAAGGGTGAGCCGTCCTTCAGGAAAGGTGTCAGAGCACACGAGCACATCACAGGACTTCTGACTTCAGCCAGGACACGTGGCAAGGGCAAGCAAGGCCCCGAACCTTCCACAGAACTACCACCAGGACAGGGCTGTCTGGCCCCTCTCTTGGTCTGATTGCTGCAGTGACGCACCTGCCACTCAGGAGAAGAAAGCGTGGAGGCCACAGGCTGGCCACCAGCAACAACCCTTCACCTGCTTCTGCCGAGACCAGAGCCTCCTCCCTAGGGTCCTAGGGAAGGAGGAAGCCAGCTGGAAGTTCAGGCTCCTCCACGGCACATCCACAAAAGCATGACTTCACATCCTGAGCAGATGCTCCGACCGCCTGCCAGGGTGCACAGCCTCGGGGCTGTGTTCGGTGCCCACCACCCAGCCCCACCTCAGCCCAGGCCCGCAGCTGTCCAGCCAGGACCAGCTAGCAGGACAGTGCAGCTGCTCAAGGAACCCAGGGCGGGCAGGGAGAAGAGCCCTCCAGGAGGCGCTGTGTCTCTCCACGCCCCCCCCCACCCCTCCCTCGTTCCCCCACCCCCCTCCCCGGCCGGC
>SJYA01001474.1:1939408-1955373 GCA_006410615.1 Neotragus moschatus | reverse complement strand
TCCCCAGCATCACATTTCAAAAGCATCAATTCTTCAGCCCATAACGTTCTTTATGGTCAAACTCTCACATCCATACATGACTACTGGAAAAACCAGAGATTTGACTATACAGACCTTTGCTGGCAAAGTGATGTCTCTGCTTTTTAATACGATGTCTAGGTTTGTTATAGCTTTCCTTCCAAGAAGCAAGCATCTTTTAATTTCATGGCTGCCGTCACCATGCACAGTGATTTTGGAGCCCAAGAAAATAAAGTCTCCTTTTCCTATAGGATGACAACTACCCAGCCTGGCAGAGAAGACACTTAAAGCTGTGGCCCTTGCCCATGTTTCCACCATTTCTCCAATGCCACTGTCAAACCCAACTACTACCCAGCATGTTGTCTGAATGCAACATGCTGTTTCACACCTCCGCCCCTGTGCACACAGTTCCCTGTGCTTGGGAAGCTCTCTCCCACCCAGTCAATTTCTCCTTGTTCTTCAAGGGCTAACTTGAACGTCACCTCCTCAGGGAAGCCTTTGCAAACCCCCTCATGTTTTTTAAATGTTCTAATGTTCTGATGCTTTCATTGCCCTGCAGGACTTTTTAAAGCCCAGATTGCTGGGGCTTCACTGGTGGCTCAGTGGTAAAGAATCTGCTTGCCAATGCAGGAGACATGGGTTTGGTCCCTGATCCGGGAAGATCTCACATGCTGTGGAGCAACTAAGGCTGCATGTGCCACAACGATTGAACCAGTGCTCCAGAGCCCTGGAGCTACAACTACTGAGCCCGCACACCCTAGAGGCTGTGTTCTGCAGCAAGAGAAGCCACCAGCAATGAGAAGCCTGCGGCCCCCAAGTAGCAAGTAGCCCCTGCTCGTCACAACTAGAGAAAGCCCACGTGCAGCAACAAAGACCTAGCACAGCCAAAAAATAAATTAAATAAATAAAATTATTTTAAACACACACAGATTGCTGACCAGCACCCTCAGAGTCTGTTTCTGAAGGTCTGGTGGAACCAAAAAACTGCATTCCCAGCAAGTTCCCAGGCGATGCTGAAGTCACACTTAGAGCACTGCTGCCCTTGGAGTAGAAAGCGTGCAGTGCTCTTGAGCCCTTGGCTTCCTTCACCAGACTCTGTACAAACCCTATTACACATTCCTGCTCATGACTGCGTGCTCTTCAAGGGCGGGGACCAAGACAGTCTTTGATACATGGTCATTAAACCAACAGATGGACGGGTGGATGGATGGATAGATGGATGAACGGACCGCCTAATATACTAGACTGAATTTATTCACACAGCTTTCTCATCCAGGTCCATGACCTCAGAAATGCCCATACCCACACCACCCCCAAAGAAAGGTACCTTGAAAACATCGTCTAGAATAGATTACCACTGTGCAAAGAAGATAAAAAGAAATTCAAGAAGAGCTTTGACATTGTGAGCCTGTGCAAAGGAGTTTTGAATTGTAACCCAGTGCTGTTTACCAAGGTGGCATTGATGGAGTCACAACAGGACACCTCTGAGTGGCAGCTCTCAGAGTCTAAACCTGCCCAAATCCCCCCTCCATCTATTTACATAAATATGGTCTGTGTGTGTGTGTGTGTGTGTGTGTGTGTATCTGTCTGTACACATATAGGCACACATGTGCACACGTGGTGATTGGCATTTGTAGAAAGTAGATGAAAGCGTCTAGTGGTGGTCTAGTGGCTAAGATGCCTTGCTCCCAAGGCAAGAGGTGTAAGTTCGATTCCTGGTCAGGGAACTAGATCCCACATCAACTAAAGATCATCCCACAATGAAGATCAAAGATCCTATGTGCCAAAACTAAGACCTGGTGCAGCCAGNAGAAAGTAGATGAAAGCGTCTAGTGGTGGTCTAGTGGCTAAGATGCCTTGCTCCCAAGGCAAGAGGTGTAAGTTCGATTCCTGGTCAGGGAACTAGATCCCACATCAACTAAAGATCATCCCACAATGAAGATCAAAGATCCTATGTGCCAAAACTAAGACCTGGTGCAGCCAGATAAATAAATAAAATATTTGTTTAAAAAAGAAGAAGAAAGTAGATGAAGGTGGGCAGAGAAATATTAATAGAAGAAGTAGGAAGAATCCAGCCTCCTACAGAGAGGAGAAGGGTGGCAGCTCAGGCAGGGAGGACCTCATCAGAAAAGTCCTATCTGCCAAGGAGGGGTGTCTGAGCTCCACACAGCCCTGCACTGCCTGGAGTTGAGGCAGAGAGGGAAGGGCACATAGCAAAGGGGACAGATGTGCTGGGGAGGCAAGCAGCACATATTCAGGAGAAAATGCGAGCCTAGAAGAGGGACAAAGGCAGCAGAGCTGGGAGGGGCGGGAGGACAGAGGAGTGGCAGCACAGGGCAGCACGCGGCGGGGGGCGGGGGCAGCCAGAGCCAGCTCTGGCACTCCACTCTGCCCTTTCAGCAACGGCAGGAGCAGGGGCGAGCAATGAGCTTTGCTGGAGACGCAGCTGGGGGGATGCACAAGGGACAGCAGGAGGACCAAAGTCAAAAGGTCTCTGCGGCTGCAGGTGGTGCAAAGGCAGATGCCTGTGACATCTCCGGCATCTTGAAGGGCGGCTTTTCCCACAGGCCTGTGCTCACAAGCAGCTGGGGTTCCCCTGCAGCTCTGCTCAAACAGGGAAAAGTCAGCTCCCACCTCGCTGGCATCCAGAACCTTTCCTGGGGGGGGCAACTGGAGATGAACCTCCCGGATGGAGCACTCCTGCCTCCCTCCCCCACTCCAAAAGCCTTGCCAAGGGAGGATCACAGGCTGAGACCTCGGAATGCTGCTGAAGCTTGTCACCTTCAATTCCCCGCACAGCCCCCATAGCATTTAGGGGCAGGATGGATGTCCCACCCCTAAACAGTGCGGGCAGCTAATGACTGGGTATTGATGATGCTGGCAATTAGAGCGCAGGAGAACACGGTGAGGGGGCCGCTCACCAGGGACGTGTGGGAGGGAGCAGAGCACACACTNTGACATGCGGAGGAGAGCACCTCCTGCCTGCTTTCAGCTTCTCTCCAGATAACAACAGCTGGTGAGAAAATAAAGGGTTGGGCTTGCACCAGAAAAGAGATTCACGAAGGGCTTGAATTCTGAAAGAGAGTGGGAATTAAAGAAGGTGCTATGGTCTGAATCGTGTCCCCCCCCAAACTCACATGTTGAACCCTAACCCCCAGGATATGACTATATTTGGATCTAGAGCCTTTAAAGAGATGATGAAAAGGCAAAAGTTAGAGTGAGACTGTTAGGATGGGCCCTAATCCAATCTGACTGGTGTCCTTATTAAAAGAGGAAATTTGGACACACAGAGACCTCAGAAGTACATGTGCACAACGGGATGACCACATGAGAGGCAGCAGGAGGGCGGCCGCCTGCAAACCAAGGAGAGGGGCCTCCAAGGAGACCCACCCTGATGATACCTTGATGTGGGGCTTCCAGCCCCAGAACTGTGAGAAAACAAACCACTGGTAAGCCAGCCAGTCTTTGGTACTTTGTTGGGGCAATCCAAGGAAACTAAGACAGAAGGCAATGCTACAAGGGGAAAGTGGGTTGGGGGTTAGGGGAGAACCCAGACTAGTCCAAAGAAAGATTTTGGCCAACATGCGTTCCTTATTTCAAACACTGGCTGAAGGCAGTCAGTTCACATCAATTGACTGAGCTGACTGACTGACATGCGCAGGAGTCACCCTCAAACTCTAGAATCTGAATATTTTTCAAGGTCTGACCCCTTGTATTACATTGACTTGTTTGCTATAGGAAGCCCTACCACAAAATATTCTGAACAAATTAAAAAAAACACATGGCATGTCCACAATTATTCCTCACCCCATGATCCTAGAATGACTCTCATTTTGAACCAAGCCCTAAAGATCCCATCATCCCATCCCATCCTGAGTTTGGGGTGGGTCCAGAAACCATAAAGAATGTCGTAGAGGGAAGTCACTTGGTGAATGCTAAGCCCTTTGCGAGTCTCTAATTCATAACTGGAAGCTGAAGAAGGAAAGAAAGAATAGAAATGGAAACACAAATTTCAGAATCATTTTGGCTCTCCAGAGCCCAGCATCCCCAATGACAAGCACACCCTGGTCATGTTTGCTGACTGAGGGCTCACGGGAAGAGCATGGACACTCTAGGGCAGTATTCTTTTTACCCAAATTGTGACCCTATGAGAGCCAAGATGATGGATCAAGAATATCCCGTGTCTCTTATGGCCAAGGAGACATTTGGAAGGTCTGTCTGAACTGACAGGGCTTTGCCCAACTCAGATTAGCAGCTGTGAATGGATCATCTGGAGCTGGGGGAAAAGACTGCCAGGTCTGGCATTTGACGATGGCCGGGTAAAGAGGCTTCCCTTGGCCTTAACACTTACCTTCTGTCCTCTGGGAGCAGAGCTGGGTGTACCACCCCTGCTCAGCCCACTCTAAGCCCGGGGCTCCACTGACCTACAGGGGTATCTGGGAGGCTGAAATAGCCAGCTCATCACAGGTCATTGAGACCAGTCCACAGGTGCCAGCAGACAATCCCACAGGTGAACAGAAAGGAAAGCTTGTAGCCCTGCCCATCCACCTTACCACCCACCCAACCCAACACCTGGGAACTCACGTCTGTGGTTCTCGTTTCTGTGGTTGGGTGGGGACCGGGTCTCCTGGTCTTGGGCCTCATCCCCCTCCTCGCTGGCCAGGTGAGTGTGAGCGTAGTGGTAGCTGAGTCCCGGCCGGTTCTTGTAGCGCTTGCCGCAGACTAGAAAGGAAAAGAAAAGGAAAACAAAAATGTCAGCAACATCTGCAGCCGCTGCCGTCAATCTCCCAGGCAGTGGCTCATCCATCCACCTCAGAGCTAGTTTCCTTAAAAAAATAAAGTCTCCCACTCCCAAAACCCCTCACCCACTGGACAGAACCAACAGCGCTATAACAGCCTGGACCCAGGTAAAGAAAAACCCCAGAAGTTGAACTGAGTAAGAGCACCATCATTTCCTAGCTGTGAGACCCTGGGAAAGTCACTTGCCCTCTCTGTGCCTCAGGTTTCTTCAGAGGGAAAATGAGAATCATAATAGTACTTCACTCTTGAGTTGTTATGATGAGTTAATCTCTGTGCAAAGCACTTTAGAACAGAGCTGGGCACATGGGAAGGGTGATCGTTATTATAACTTTGAAGTTAAAAGGTGTTAGGAGTCTATTTTGGCTTCCCAGATGGAGCTAGTGGTAAAGAACCCGCCTGCCAATGCAAGAGATGTAAGAGCCGCAAGTTCAGTCCCTGGGTCAGGAAGATCCCCTGGAGAAGGGCATGGCAACCCACTTCAGTATTCTTGCCTGGAGAATCCCATGGACAGAGGAGCCTGGTAGGCTATAGTCCATGGGGTCGCAAAGTGAGACTCGACTGAAGCGACTTAGCAGGCACGGACTGGAGCCTATTTAATTTAATCCAATATCCCGTATATAGATGAGGCGAGCGAGGCCCAGCAAGGCTAAGCGCTGTGCCTGGGAACACATAGCCAGTTACGGATGAGCCAGCCACCAGAACCCAGGTCTCCTGGACTCCTCTGCACTTCTCTTTCTGCCACCCTCTGGTTGACTCTGTATGAAGTACAAACACTTTATGTGGNAATATCCCGTATATAGATGAGGCGAGCGAGGCCCAGCAAGGCTAAGCGCTGTGCCTGGGAACACATAGCCAGTTACGGATGAGCCAGCCACCAGAACCCAGGTCTCCTGGACTCCTCTGCACTTCTCTTTCTGCCACCCTCTGGTTGACTCTGTATGAAGTACAAACACTTTATGTGGATCGTATTTTTGATGTATCACTCAGTGATCTTTGTGCCAGAAAAACACATTCCACTTCCACCATGAAAACCATAAATCCGAGGCATCCTTGGTAAATGTGCTAGCCAGGAGCTTGTGTCCTTGATGGCCCAAGGAGTCTCTGATACCCCAAATCTCTAAAGATGTGTCCTGGTAGGCCCTACCACTCAAGCAGTCAGAGACAAGGACAACAAGCAACACAAATATGGTTTCTTGGGGCCAAAAAGATGAAAGGGGCAGCTCCCTTGGTTGTCTGCTCAGCACACAAATGGCTAAGACTAGACCACTATCACCCCGCTCCCTACTACAAAGCCCAATATCCCAGCCCCTAGAGGGACGGCACTTCTGGTAGCAGAAGTCTTGAGGGTCTTCCAGTAAAAATCCTGTGCTAACCCTCTCATCTTGCCCCCACCTCTCCCCAGGAGAGCAAATCCCACCCAATCTGCTGGACCAGCTGAAACTGGCAGCTTTAAGAGACTCTCCCTTCACATGCCTGGGTTATAGCTGTGAGAGTAAACACTTCACAAGGTGGAAAGAGCACAGGCTTCATCATCAGACATGGGTTCAAATCCCACTTCCACGTGCCAAAGCTGACCAGCTGCATGACCTCCACAGTACAGAGAAGACCTGTGACTCAATGCTCTTACTGGCCTCCCTTACTATTTCTGGTGGGGTTTCCTTTCTTTCCTGGTGGCTTAGACAGTAGAGAATCCGCCTGCAGTGCAAGAGACCTGGGTTCGATCCCTGAGTCAGGAAGATCCCCTGGAGAAGGGAATGGCCATTCACTCCAGTGTTCTTGCCTGGAGAATTCCATGGCCAGAGGAGCTTCACAGAGTACAGTCCACAGGATCTCAGAGTGGGACACAACCGAGCAACTCTTTTTTCCCCTTACTTACTAGATTCTCTTGGGTTTTTCAAGTATTATAACCTTCAGCAAAAATAGATGATGTAATCTCTTCTTTCTCATATATATACAAACTATTTTATCTTCTTAGCTTAATTCATTTGGAAGAATCACCAAGATCATATTCTAAGACAGCAAAAGTAAGTTTTTCCTAATGTAGTAAAATTGCAATTAGGGATTCACTGTTTAGAATTCACTGTAAGTGACTAGGTTTTATTCTCTATCAAGTTTAAGTAGTTCATCTTTTTCCTGAGTTAGTTTTATTACAGGAGAATTTTACCAGCTGGCCTTTCAGTATCTACTAATATATGAGGCTACTTTAGTTTGTTGATATGGTGAATTACATTGATTTCCTAATGCTTCCTACTACTGAGCCATTCTTGCATTCCTAGAAGGTATCCCCTTTGATCGGAGTGTATTATCTTTTTGATATACTGCTGCATTCTATTTTTTAATTTTACATCTACACTCAGACTTGAGATAGGTCTATAATTTTTTACCTATCTTTTATCTTGCTTTTCAATCACATAGTTACATTGACTTCCAAAAATGAATTGAGGTCCCTGTGAAATTGAATAAGACACATAATCCCTATGTGAGNCAACAAGAGAAGCCACTTCGAGGAGAAGCCTGGAGAGCATAACTGGAGAGCTCTCCATTACTGAAGAGCGGCCCCTGCTCGCTGCAACTAGAGAATGCCCGTGCACATTAATGAAGACCCAGTACAGCAAAACTGAATACATAAAATTTTGAAAAGGAAAAAAAAAAAAGGAGCTCCTCATCATTGACAAATGAGAGAAGTGGTGTCATAGCCACTTGAGGGGTGGAATCAAGGTAGATCAAGGGAGTCTACCCCCAGATCCTGCTTTTGGTCCCGAAAACGCTCCCTGGGGCCTACCACCCAGAAGACCCAGGCCCTATTCTGACACTGGCCCAACTGGAAAGAGTTACAAGCCCACNAAAAAAAAAGGAGCTCCTCATCATTGACAAATGAGAGAAGTGGTGTCATAGCCACTTGAGGGGTGGAATCAAGGTAGATCAAGGGAGTCTACCCCCAGATCCTGCTTTTGGTCCCGAAAACGCTCCCTGGGGCCTACCACCCAGAAGACCCAGGCCCTATTCTGACACTGGCCCAACTGGACAGAGTTACAAGCCCATCAGGTTTCTAGAAGGGAGGCAATACAGTGAAGTCAAGGGCCAGACAATCAAAACTACACATCAGTGGGGTGGGGACGGTAGGGGACAAAGTTCTTGCTCATATGGAGACCAAGTTGAGACTGACAAGACTCAGAAGTGAGTCAAGTTCCCAGGAGGGCTTCCATCACATCTGCGTGCCTTCTGTCACTAATCTATCCTAATAACCCAGTTAGGGGTGGGAGGTAGAATGATTTTAATAGATTTAAATTGAAAAGGCTCAAAATTATGTAAACTATTCCATTTCACTTCAGCTATAATTACTACCTGATTCCAGCTTGCCAACCTGACACCAGGAAGTCGTCTGTCAACAGTGGACAGGGCCTCACCTCATAAATAAAGCGTGCTTGCTCATTCATTTATTGTTAAAGCATGTTGTTTCCTCCGCTTTCAGGAGCACCAAAGTCTCTTCCGGTGTGGAGCAGGATGTATTTGTTACTGTTGTTGTGTAGTCATTAAGTCGTGTCCAGATCTTTGCCACCACATGGAACGCAGCACTCTAAGGCTCCCTGTCCTTCACCATCTCCTGGAGCTTGCTCAAATTCATGTCCATTGAGTTGATGAAGCTGTCTAACCATCTCACCCTCTGCTGCCCCTGTCTTCTTTTGGCTTCAATCTTCCCCAGCATCAGGGTCTTTTCCAATGAGTCGGCTCTTCGCATCAGATGGCCAAAGTATTGGAGCTTCAGCATCAGTTCTTCCTATGAATATTCGGGGCTGGTTTCCTTTAGGATTGACTGGTTTGATCCCTTGCACTTTAAGCGACTCTTAAGAATCCTCTCCAGCACCACAATTTGAAAGCATCAATTCTTCAGCGTTCAGCCTTCTTTATGGTTCAACTCTCACATCCATATCTGACTACTGGAAAAATCACAGCTTTGACTATACAAACTTTAGTCGGCAAAATGATGTTTCTGCTTTTTAATACACTGTCTAGCCTTGTCATCAGAGAAGGTGATGGCACCCCAACTCCAGTACTCTTGTCTGGAAAATCCCATGGATAGAGGAGCCTGGTGGGCTGCAGCCCATGGAGTCGCGAAGAGTCGGACACGACTGAGCAACTTCACTTTCACTTTTCACTTTCCACTTTCATGCATTGGAGAAGGAAATGGCAACCCACTCCAGTGTTCTTGCCTAGAGAATCCCAGGGACAGGGCAGCCTGGTGGGCTGCTGTCTATGGGGTCGCACAGAGTCGGACACGACTAAAGCGACTTAGCAGGAGCAGCAGCAGCTTTGTCATAGCTCTCCTTCCAAGGAGCAAGGGCCTTTTAATTTCATAACTGCAGTCACCGTCTGCAGTGATTTTGGAGACTTGGAAAATAAAGTCTGTCACTGTTTCCATTTTTTTCCCCATCTATTTGTCATGAAGTGCTGGGACCAGATGCCATGATCTTCATTTTTTGAACGTTGAGTTTCAAGCCAGCTTTTTCACTCTCATCAAGAGGCTCTTTAGTGTCTACCCATAGAGTAGTATCATCTGCATATCTGAGGTTGTTGCTATTTCTCCTGGCAATCTTGATTCCAGCTTGTGTTTCATCCAGCCCAGCATTTCACATGATGTACTCTGCATATAAGTTAAATAAGCAGGGTGACAGTATACAGCCTTGACGTACTCCTTTCCCAGTTTGGAACCAGTCCATTGTTTCATGTCTGGTTGTAATTGTTGCTTCTTGTCCCACATACAGGTTTCTTAGGAGAGAGGTGTAGTGGTCTGGTATTCCCATCTCTTTAAGAATTTTCCACAGTTTGCCATGATCCACACAGAACCAAATTCTCTATCAGTGTGGAGGAGGGCATATTGGCCAGCAGTCTGTGCAAAGATGTCTTGGGGTGTGTCCGTTCTGGAGCTGGAGAAACAGGATTCATACCCCAGGTTTAGCATTAACTAGCTGTGTGACCTTAGATAAGTCCCCTCACGTCACCTCTCTGAGCTTGTTTCTTTTCGGTAAAGTGAGTTCAATTGTCCCTGCCTCTCAAGGCTGGCACTGGGATTTATAGAAGTAATGTATATAAAATGCTTAGCACCGTGCTCTGCACACATAAGCACCCATTAGCAGACGCTATCACCATAATCAGAAAAGGCTGGGAGCAAAAGACAAGTGTTGGCGAGAAGGTGGGGAAGTCGGAGCCCTTGTGCACTGTTGGTGGGAATGCCAAATGGTGCAGCTGCTGTGGAAAACAGTACAGTTTCCTTAAAAAATTAAAACTGGAACTACCATTTGATCCAGCTGTCCCACATCTGGGTATTTATCCAAAAGAGTTGAAATCAGTATCTCAAAGAGATATCAGCACTCTTAGGTTTGCAGCATTTTTCTCAATAGCCAGTATGTGGAAACAACCTAAATGTCCATCCGTGAATGAATGGATACAGAAATGTGGCACACACACAGTGGAACACAAGTCATCCTTTAAAAGGAATATTGCGTTATTCAATGTGCAATAACATAGACGAATCTTAAGAACATTGTGTTAAACAAAATAAGCCAGTTCTAGAGAGACAAATGGGCTTCCCCAGTGGCTCAGATGGTAAAGAATCTGCCCACAATGTGGGAGACCTGGGTTCCATCCCTGGGTCGGGAAGATCCCCTGGAGGAGGGCATGGCAACCCACTCCAGTATTCTTGCCTGGAGAATCCCCACGCACAGAGGAGCCTGGCAGGCTACAGTCCACTGGGTCACAAAGAGTCGGACACGACTGAGCGATTAAGCACAGCACAGCACAGAGAGACAGGTATGGCATGAGTCTATCTATATGCGTTATCTAAAGCAGCCAGATCCAGAGCATCAAAGACCAGAATGGTAGTGCCAGGGGCTGGTGGGGAATGGGTGACAGGCAATAGCTAATTCACGAGCATAAAGTTTCCATCCAGCAAGAAGAGCAAGCTCTAAAGACCTGCTGTACAACGATGTGCCCCTACTCAATAGCATATAATGTTCACTTAAAAATTTAAAGAGGGTAGGTCTCAAGCTAAGTGTTTTTCCTACAATGTAATTAAATTTAAATTAACTTTTTAAAAATTTCTTTAAAAATAGAGAAAGAAAATAACTTCACAAATCACTTCTATTGTGCCCTGCAGAAGGGCAAATGGGTGCACTGTTCCTCCCTAAATGACTGAAACTTAGAGACAAATATTCTCCCTCTTCCTAAAAATCATCCCGTCACCACCATCCTCTTTCCCATGATGCTCCTTGAACATGTGAAAGTGAAAGTCGCTCAGTTGTGTTCGACTCTTTGTGACCCATGGACTATACAGTCTGTGGAATTCTCCAGGCCAGAATACTGGAGTGGGTAGCCTTTCCCTTCTCCAGGGGCTCTTCTCAAGCCAGGGATCAAACCCAGGTCTTGCGCATTGTAGGCGGATTCTTTTCCAGCTGAGCCATGAAGGAAGACCAAGAATACTGGAGTGGGTAGCCTGTCCCTTCTCCAGGGGATCTTCCCAACCCAGAATCGAACCAGGGTCTCCTGCATTGCAGGCAGATTCTTTATCAACTGAGCTATCAGGGAAGCCCCACGAAAATGGAAAAGTAAGTCTCTCAGCAGGAGTCTGGCGTAGTGACGCAAAGAGAAAATCCAGAGCTGGGAATAGTTAGGAAGCAAAGTGGCAAATGCCGAAGTGATCTTAAAAATACTCTAGTGGCTCAAACCCAAGGATTTCTCACACAGATCTATCCTCTGTCATCATCCTACCTATAAAAGGGAATAAATTATATTACTGGGATTTAAAGCTATTGAGTAAATTAAAGTCAACTGCTGGGTTGCTGAATTTTATATTAGACTACTGAGTTTTATAACAATGTTGAAAGAACAGGAAAGATTCTAAAGAGAACAACTAAAACAGAAATGCAAGCCAGTGACACACTGCCTGGAGGATTCTCGGAGCCTCCAGAACGTTCAGATGCGAAAAGCAGGGAATAATAAAAGGGCTGATCAGTTACAGGCCAGAAGCCTTCGGATCTGAATGAAGTAGAAGAATCATTCCCAATATTCCTAAGTATCCCCTGAGAAGCTCTCAACAGAGGCAGGTTTAACAGCATCTCGGTTATCTTTGCACAGGTCGTCCAGGCCCACACTCTGACCAATACCAAGAGCCCGTCCTGCAGCGTCTCCTGCAGGTACTTGACTGAAGGGATTGAACACTCTCTCCCCTTCAGCAAGAGATTGAAAGGGAAGAAACAGAGCTTTAATCCTGAAGCTGGCTAGACTTTCAGGATAATTAATAGAGATTGGTTACTTTCTGGAAAATGAAGCACTGGGTAAAAAATAAATTATGTTTAGATGATTGAATATTTCCCTGAGATGGAATAAATTCAAGGACTGAGTGAAAGGTAACAAGTAAACTATCTATCACCTGAAGTTAGCAGGTAAGATAATATTTCAACCACTCATCTTGAAATGGAACCTTGGACCGAGAACAGAGCAGGATGACTGTATAGGAACAGATACCAGGAAGGGTTAAATACAATCATACCTGAAAAAATAGCTACAACTACTCCACAGAAACCTCAGAAGAGGCAGTGGGGTCCAAGGTGGCCTAATATTTTCATAAATAACTCAAAATATGCAGTGGGGATTATGCAAATCAAACCACACACAATACAAAAATGGCAGGGATTGCGAATCTGTGAAGAATGAAATTTAACTACTGGGCACTGTCTTTAAATTTGCCTTTATTGAATCTTGTATATTGAAGTCACACATTATTGTATCTCTTTATGGAAACTCAATAGGGCCGAATGCAGAGTGATTTATGGAGGAAGGAATAATCAAATGCATACGTAGAAAAGAGCACACACCTGGAGAGGCATTAGCCCCGGGGGTCAGGACAGGCACCATGTGGGAAGTGGTTGAGCCGGTGCACAGCGCGAGAGGGTGGCCAATTACTTCTGCTCTCTACAGATGCGGGTGGTGGTAGCAGCCAGTGTGTAAAATAAACAAGGAAATGTGTCTGTTACTCTTTGAACCATTTGGCCTTGGTACTACTTTCAATGAGAGTGCTGAGTTTAAATTAAACCTGGAAGGGGATTCAGAGCAGGCCAGCACAGAAATTATGCGATGTATTCCTAGGTAAACCAAGAATACAAGGAGATGTTAAGAGGGCCTCCAGCACAGATGAGATGCTACATGTTGCCTACTGGTTGGGAAAAGATGCACAAAACTAAGCGGGCCTGTAGGAAAGAAAAATTTCAGCTCCTATTAAGGGAAAAAACCAATCATTTAAAGCACAGTTGGAATCATGGAAGAAAGGGCAGCTTATGGTAACACCATCCCTGGGGACATTCGAGGAGTTGACCAGACACCTTTCTACTTAGGATGCATTAGAGATTATTAAAAGCATTCCCTGCTCAGATCGGGGGTGGGAGGTGGGCCTTGCGACCTCTCCAAAGGTCATTCCTATCCCAAAGGATCACATGTCTGAAGGGCACCAGATAAAAATAAAGTCTATTAATCACTGAGCTGCCACAGTTTGCTAAGAGAGCCAGACTAGAGAAGGGCATTCCACGGCAGACCTTGTTCCATCGAGGGAGGACCTTTTTCCATCGAGGGAGGAAAAAGGAGGCCTGTGTAGGCAGAACCGACTGCAGAGACTTCCAGAAAGGCTGTAATCAGGCCTCCCAAGCACCACAGGGAACACAGGAGGAGGAAGAGACTCCCCGGAGAGGGGAAGGGGAAACCGCAAATGGCAATGAGAGCCCCTAAACAAAGCCACAGGAGCTGGGGGAGAAGGGTGTGAGCCAGGCCAGGTGGGGACACCCACAAAAGGCACGTCCTGGATTTAACGCTAAGGAGGCAGACCTCAGAGACAAAGGAGCGAAGACAGGAACCGAGGGGAGGATGGAAAGGGGTGCACGGGTGTGTCTGGGATTATTATGGGCTGGGAACCTGATGAGAGCTGGAGAGACAGAGCAAAACGTAATCCCACTGTCTGTGGAGGCAGAAAACCACCCATGAAAAGGCAGGCTTTTAAAAGAGGAATGGAGCTGCAATGCCCCAGTTCCTAAGCAGCTCTTGGCATTCTTGATAGCTGGGCTGCTCCAGCCAGACACAGCAGGAAAGCCTGCTGCTGGGGTGTCTGAAGCACCCTTCCCAGCCCTGAACCAGTCTCCAGAGGGGCTAGCATGCTTGGGCTTTTATGTGTCAGAACAAAACTGAATGCCTTCCAGGAAGCAAGACCTAGGAGGAAGCAGGCACCTCCCGGCACTGCCAAGAGACATCAGACCCCCATGCCCTGCTCCCTCCTCATCCTGAACCTGGGTCACCAGGGGATGGAGTAGGTGTTGCCTTGCAGGACTCGTCTCAAGACTGTCATCTACACCGTGTACTAAACAGTCAAATGGGGGTCGTGGAGTCTGAGTTCTTCTAGCAAAATGTTCTCCAAACAGCTGTCACCCCACAAGGCACAGAACAACTTGTAGAAATTGACCAGCGAAGAGGAAGGAAACGCGCNGTTGCCTTGCAGGACTCGTCTCAAGACTGTCATCTACACCGTGTACTAAACAGTCAAATGGGGGTCGTGGAGTCTGAGTTCTTCTAGCAAAATGTTCTCCAAACAGCTGTCACCCCACAAGGCACAGAACAACTTGTAGAAATTGACCAGCGAAGAGGAAGGAAACGCGCAGCACCCCCGACGCACTCCCTGTGCCCCACCGGCCCGTCTCCCTGGGGGTTCCTGCTTTCATAGAGACCACAAATACTGGCAAGCGGGTGGGGCGCCCGAGGGACCACTGTGCCCAGCCCAGCCTCAGTGGTCCCACCACGGCCCCTTCTCGCCCATGGCAGAGCTCTGCGTCCTTAGAAAGAAGGCAGGAAGGGAAGATGGTCAGGGAGAGCGGTTTCGAGGGCCGCCCCTGCCACGAGCGAGCAGATGGCACCCGNCACACACACACACACACACACACACACACACACATTCCCTGGGGACATCATAGCGGAAAGGCCTGTACCCTAGTCGCGTGATGTACACCCTCTCCCCAAACACACACAGTTCACAATCAACAACCACCTGCCAAGCTACGGTGGCCACCGCCTCCTTGGTTGTCTCTCTCCAAAACAAATTACAAAATTCCCCCTCCCTCCTCCCCTCCCCTCCAGGGAGCTTTCCCGCCTGGCCTCCCCCCACCCTCCCATCCCTGCACACCCCGCCAGCTAGCAGCCCCCTCCCCTCGCCCTCATTACGCAGAGTTGACCCCAAGAAGGAGCTCTGCGGCCCTGGCAGCCACCCCCTCCCCAGGCACTGACAGGCCTCCCTCCCTGCCCACGTTGAGGGTGGTCACCCTCAGCTGCCCGCACCCCCCCCCCAACAACGTCCCCTCGGAGAAGCCGGGGACAGCTTGACGGGTGCAGCCCGCAGCCCTGTCACAGCCGCCTCGGAGCAGGTGAAAGCAAGTCAAGCAGAATGACAGAAGCAAAGGCAGGCTCGGGGAGGGGGCTCGGGAGACTAAAAATACTTCCCACCCGCCCGGGAGGAGAGGAGGGGAGCCAGACTGGGAGCAGGCCGAGGGGGAGGGGCCCCCGTCGAGAGCCAGGGCTTGATAACGCTCCCACTCTCTCCCTGCACCTCAGTTTCCTCAACTGCAGACAGGGATCGTGGCTCCAGGGCATCAGGGACACGGGCCAGGGATGCCTCCATTGGCTGGTACGTATGTATGTGAAAGTCACTCAGTTGTGTCCAACTCTTTGCCATCCAGGCCAGAAGACTGGAGTGGGTAGCCTTTCCCTTCTCCAGGGGATCTTCCAACCCAGGGATCGAACCCAAGTCTCTTGCATTGCAGGCAGATTCTCTACCAACTGAGCTATCAGAGAAGTACTCTTCCAGTCTCCTGCAACATATCAAGCCTGGAAACTCAGAACCTACTTGTCTTGCTCACATGTCACCTCCTCAGAGAAGCCCTCCTGACCAATGCATGTTCACTCATGCTTTCCATCCTCCTTCATGTCACAGCACTTGGCATTATCTGGCATTATCCTGGGCTTCCCTGGTGGCTCAGCTGGTAAAGAATCCACCTGAAATGCAGGAGATCCAGATTCGACCTCTGGGCCAGGAAGATCCCTTGGATGAAGGGAATAACTAC
>SJYA01001474.1:1881515-1936643 GCA_006410615.1 Neotragus moschatus | reverse complement strand
CCTTTCACTCCATATCTTAATCCAGGGGCATCAGTTAGCCCTCGAGCTGCTCAAAGAGCTCACCACCTAGGGTTCTACCTCTGTGTTGCCCTCCCCAATGCATCCTGCATGATACTCAGGCTCAGGAGGCAAAAGGAGGGAAGGACAGGAGCCCGCGGTCATCCATTCAATCACACACTCAGTCACAGCCACCCGAAGCCCACGGATTTACCCAATGATATCCTAATACCAACCCTACCACGATCACCTCATGCTCAGGCTACATCCCAGTCTTTGTTTTCATTGATCCCTGTCATGAATCAGCCTCTACTCTGCCCAGCCATATCTGGTCCATGCTTTAGCTTTGTCAACATCCCACTCCTCCAAGAATCTTCCCCTTGCCACACTACAGAGTGAAGCATCAGTCTTAAAGTCAGACGGACATATCTTTAAACACTAGCGTGTGTTTTTGGACAAGTTACTTGTCTAAGTGTCAGTTTTCTCAGCTGTAAAATGGGCAGAGCAACATCTTTATCGCAGAGCCGTTATAGAGCTAATAAGGGGGTGTGAAACCACAGGGGACAACACTAGGTCTACAGGAAGTACTCAATAAATTATTTCCCATCCTTGCCCCGTTGATTTCTCTTTCCTCTGAACTCTTATTGCATTTGGTAAGTTCACAGTCAGAAGCCTGCTGCTTTCTAATTGTATCATGACTATTAGCATTTTCTCCTCAATTTAATTCCAAGGTCCTGGAGAGCAAAGATGACACTCCATATTTTATTATAAGCCCTGGCACTTAGTACTATGCAGGGCACACAGCAACCAAAGTTCTTTCGTATATACTACCTCAGTTAATTCCTACAATACTATCTGAGTTTAACCGACTAATATCATTCCCATTTGGTACTTGAAGAAACAGGTTCAGAAAAGGCTCATGACTTGCCCATAGTCACAGAGCCAGTGGAAGAGGGAGGCCCAGGTTTCCAGAATCTGTTACAGAAGACTTTGAGACTGATGTCCATAAAAACCACCCTCCCCCTCTGAGAACTGCCCATCTCACTCCACTGCTCCCCACTCCACCTCCCATTCACACACTGGTGGGCCATGGGAGCCATGGCTGCACCACTCAGCCCTGCCCCACTGGCTACCATTGATTGGCTGACTCAGAAGTAGACACATAACCCAAGCTGGGCCAATCAGATTCTACCTCCAACAGACTTCAAATTGGAAAATAGTGACTCTAGTTAGTACAGGTCACTTGAACTAGGGACCCATAAGTTCAGGAACTATGGGGCCACATGCACAGAGAAGCAGAGAGAAGAATAAAGAAGGAAGGAGTAAAGACCAGAAACTGCCTGGGTTCCTTACTTTTTCCCTGTCCTAAATCCCTGCCACCTTCTGGTCCTTCCTGAACCTTCAAAAATTGCTCAAATCTCAAGCAATAGCTCAACAGCTTTTCAAACACCTCCCATTTTTGCTTAACCTGTCAAGTTTTCTACTGTTGAGCTTTCTACCTGTTGAGTTTCCTACAATTGAAAGATTCTCCGCTAGGATAGATTCANACCTTCTGGTCCTTCCTGAACCTTCAAAAATTGCTCAAATCTCAAGCAATAGCTCAACAGCTTTTCAAACACCTCCCATTTTTGCTTAACCTGTCAAGTTTTCTACTGTTGAGCTTTCTACCTGTTGAGTTTCCTACAATTGAAAGATTCTCCGCTAGGATAGATTCAGTCCCAAGCAGAGAGTTAGTTGCTCTATACCAGTTGTTCTCAAATAATGGTCCAGGGATCCTTGGGAGTCGCTGAGACCCTTTCAGGGAGTCTCTGATGTCAAAACTATTTTTGTAATAGTACTAAAGTGTTATCTGAAAGTTTTCACTCTCATCCTCCCACAAGTGCACAGTGGGAGTTTTCCAGGGGCTACACAACACAATGATGTCATCAGTCTATTTGCTTGTGTACTCTTAAGTTTAACATTTTTCTGTTTCTGTTTCTAATATGGGGCGTATCACTGGTTATAAGCCGCCAGAACAACAGCTTTAGGGGCTCTCAGTAATTTTTGAATAAAGAATCCCTGAGACCAAATAAATGTTGCAAACTACTGTTCGACACTCNAGGTATGATAATGATGCCTGTTAGAGATATACATTAAGATATGGCACAGATTAAATGAAAAAAAAAAGTCTAGGACTTGCATTGAAATAGCCCACATACCAAAAAAAAAAAAAAAAAAACTACACACAAAAAAACAAACAAACTTACAAACCAGGTGAAAGTGGGAGCAAAGAAAAGATAAAACAAGAATGTCAAAGCATTGATCATGGAGGAAGCGGAGCTGCGGCATCAGCGGGTGGCCCTGTCCAGACTGAGAAATTCCAGCTCCTGTCCAGGTCAGAGCACCGTAGCTCAGAGTGGGCACTGCTGGGCCGCCTGCACCAGTCAAGAACTTAGGAACCTGCTTACAATACAGCCTTCCAGGCCCGGCCCTGGACCTCCTAAATCACAACTCCTGGGAGTGAGTCCTGCAAATTTGCATTTCGATAGGCTCTCCTGGTGATTCTGATGTGTGCTCAGACTCAAGGGCCATGGGGAATAGAGAGCCTTCCCCTAAACACCACTCGACGCAAGCCCAGAGGACATCTAGGACCAGCCTCTCATCCGGGGAGGGAGTAAGCATCCGCCCAGAGCCTGAAGGAGTCAGACCAGCCTCAGAGCACTAATTCTCCAGACGGGAAGCAGCAGCTCATCCCCACAGCGCCCGCTCCACCAGGTTATTTTCAGATACTCCTGCAGACCCCTGAAGGTAACCACAGACAACCCCTTTGGNCCAAAAAAAAAAAAAAAACTACACACAAAAAAACAAACAAACTTACAAACCAGGTGAAAGTGGGAGCAAAGAAAAGATAAAAGAAGAATGTCAAAGCATTGATCATGGAGGAAGCGGAGCTGCGGCATCAGTGGGTGGCCCTGTCCAGACTGAGAAATTCCAGCTCCTGTCCAGGTCAGAGCACTGTAGCTCAGAGTGGGCACTGCTGGGCCGCCTGCACCAGTCAAGAACTTAGGAACCTGCTTACAATACAGCCTTCCAGGCCCGACCCCGGACCTCCTAAATCACAACTCCTGGGAGTGAGTCCTGCAAATTTGCATTTCGATAGGCTCTCCTGGTTATTCTGATGTGTGCTCAGACTCAAGGGCCATGGGGAATAGAGATCCTTCCCCTAAACACCACTCGACGCAAGCCCAGAGGACATCTAGGACCAGCCTCTCATCCAGGGAGGGAGTAAGCATCCGCCCAGAGCCTGAAGGAGCCAGACCAGCCTCAGAGCACTAATTCTCCAGACGGGAAGCAGCAGCTCATCCCCACAGCACCCGCTCCACCAGGTTATTTTCAGATACTCCTGCAGACCCCTGAAGGTAACCACAGACAACCCCTTTGGNTAGGACCAGCCTCTCATCCAGGGAGGGAGTAAGCATCCGCCCAGAGCCTGAAGGAGCCAGACCAGCCTCAGAGCACTAATTCTCCAGACGGGAAGCAGCAGCTCATCCCCACAGCACCCGCTCCACCAGGTTATTTTCAGATACTCCTGCAGACCCCTGAAGGTAACCACAGACAACCCCTTTGGCCTTGAGCGTGAGGACTCTGGAGGACCACCCCAAATGCCTGAGAGTGCCACTCAGGTTTGGCTCCCTCCTCTCAAGTGTTGCCCTCATATTTTTATTCCGTCCACTATGGATTTCCCATCTGCCATTCCCCAGGCTTCTGGCCTTTTCTTGACGCATTCCAGACCCACACACCTCCAAAACTCTTGCCACACCTGCCTGGGAACCACCAGCTATGGCCCCGCCATGCTTTCCCAGTATGCTTCTGCTCTCTGCCTGGTGAAAGGTACGCCAGAGCAGTACCTGTGACACTGGGGAGCCCTAGGGACAGGACACTTTCAGCTTCTTCTATGACTGAGGAATGGGGCCGGCAGCCACATCCTCATCTTCTACCCTCGCCCAGACCTCACATCCCCTCGCTGTGCCCTCTGCCACTTCTCTCCCTCTGCTGCTGCTGCTGAGTCGCTTCAGTCGTGTCCGACTCTGTGCAACCCCATAGACGGCAGCCCACCAGGCTCCCCCATCCCTGGGATTCTCCAGGCAGGAACACTGGAGTGGGTTGCCATTTCCTTCTCCAATGCATGAGAGTGAAAAGCTAAAGTGAAGTCGCTCAGTCGTGTCCGACTCTTAGTGTCCGACTCTTAGCGACCCCATGGAGGAGCCCCACCAGGCTCCTCCATACATGGGATTTTCCAGGCAAGAGTACTGGAGTGGGGTGCCATTGCCTTCTCCGTCTCTCCCTCTAGCCAGCTCTAAACTCTGGCAGGTTAACACCTGGGATCAGAGCTCTTCTGGCGGTTTCCTCTCTGGGTGTTCTGCGAGGAAGACCATGGATACACTCTCTACCCAGCTGCAGTGGGATTCTGAATCTGGGTCCAGTTGTCTGGCAGGCCCCCTGCCTCCCTGATCTCTTCCCTCCCTCCTGGTATCCCCAGCTTACCCGTCCCCTGGTCCGATTCTTCCGCTTGGGAATATCCTCTTCTAAATCCTCTTCTTCATTTCCTTCTTCTACATTTTCATCATTTTCTAAAACCCTCTGAAATAAGAAGAAAATAGAAACATTGAAAAATAAAGCACAATGGAGAAATTCCTCAGGGGGTAACGTGGAGGGTGTTGTGTTATTTTTTAGCACAGTGAAGATCCTGCCATGGCTCAGCCTCCAAAATACTGGCCAAGAGTCGGAGCTCCTGGCTGTACTGACTCTCTGTCCCAAGATACTTCTAGCCAAGTCCTCCCAGAACACCGACCTTTTCAACACTTTTTGCCCACAAAGTGTTTTCTAAAAAGAGAATACTCTAGTAAGGGTACTCTTCTACGTAGGCCCAAGATGTCTGGTCAAAACTTCAGTTCAGTTCAGTCACTCAGTCGTGTCCAACTCTTTGTGACCCCGTGGACTGTAGCACTCCAGGCTTCCCTGTCCATCACCAACTCCTGGAGCTTGCTCAAACTCATGTCCATTGAGTTGGTGATGCCATCCAACCATCTTATCCTCTGTCCTCCCCTTCTCCTCCTGCCTTCAATCTTTCCCAGCATTGGGGTCTTTTCCAAAGCTTACTTTAATGTAATTTTCCTTTTGTTCCTCAAGGGCCACCTCAAAGACATGAAAATACGTCTCTCTTTTCCCTGGCACTCTGGAATTCTGCCTAGTTTGATGAAAANCCTCCCCTTCTCCTCCTGCCTTCAATCTTTCCCAGCATTGGGGTCTTTTCCAAAGCTTACTTTAATGTAATTTTCCTTTTGTTCCTCAAGGGCCACCTCAAAGACATGAAAATACGTCTCTCTTTTCCCTGGCACTCTGGAATTCTGCCTAGTTTGATGAAAACAAGTAACTTCCTATCCATCTGGCCAGAATTTGACATGACTGTGTTATTCCTCGTCTCCCATTGTTATGTTCTTTTAAGAGACATGGATTGTCGTTACAGCAGTTATAATAGAACTTCGATTTAACTCTCTCTCCAACAGCCCTGCAAGTCACACTGTAGCAGAGAAAGCCAACTTCCATTCTACAGGTAAACAACCTGAGGCTGAAAACAGTTTCGACTGCTCAAGATTATGTAGCAGAATCCACAACCAAAGCAAGGTCAGGTCCATCGGCTCAGTGTTTCCATTTCTCTCCTAGCTCTTGTGTCTGAGAATTCCAAGGCATATTATGACACTTCTTGGAGGACCTGAGCACCTCGCTCACTTGGTGGGAGGCAAGAAAATGGAAACCTGTATCTCCAGGTTTAAGGGAGAGATAAGAGACTATGGCAGAGGACCAGCCTCCCTTCCCCCAGGGTAGAAGTGGGATAAGGGGAAGGGGAGCCCATGGATTCCATGTCAGGGGTCTAGAGCTTCTCTGTCAGCTGACTGTGTGACCCTGGGAGAGTCATCATTGATTCATGCCTCAGTTTCCCCAGTTACAAAATAGGAACTCATTCATTCAGTCAACCAACAAACATTTATCTGGGGCTGACTACACGGTAGGAGCTGTCCTAGATCA
Organism: Neotragus moschatus; assembly: GCA_006410615.1. NCBI lineage: Eukaryota > Metazoa > Chordata > Mammalia > Artiodactyla > Bovidae > Neotragus > Neotragus moschatus. The sequence goes on along the minus strand of SJYA01001474.1, from coordinate 1,930,580 downwards.
GCCACAGCGTGGCTACAGACCTGGCCCCAGTGGACTCTCCAGCCTAATGCAGGGAAAACACATTCAAACAGCATAGATAGCCATAAAATCACAACTGCTATGGAAACAGCAGCAAACAAGTTCAAGGCGCTGTGAGAGGCTGTTAGAAAGAAACTTTACCTTATCTGAGGTCAGATAGGGCTCACCTGGGGAGGTGAACAAAGGGTGTTGAGATATAAAGGATGAACAGGGACTAGCCTTGGGAGCAAGGACCGAGGGGAGAAGAGGAGGGAAAGTACTCCAGGCAGAGGCATCAGCACGAGCAGACGCCCAGAAGCAGGGGGGTGAGCACAGCTTGTCCGGGAGCACAAGGAGGCCAGTGTGACCAGCGCTCAGTGGCCGGGGGAGAGACTGGCAGAAGACAATGCTGGAAAGGTGGGCAGCACCGAGTCATACAGGACACCAGCATCCAGCCATCCTAGGACATCAGCACACCAGCATCCACACCATGATGGTGTGACAATCACACAAGCTATGAAAGGGCTTAGGAGGCAGCATGCATGGTACTGATTTCTAGTATCACCATCACCGTTCAGGTGGCCTCCTGGGCCATGCCCTTGGCTTGCCCTCAAAGCAGGAAGCCCAGGAGTGAGTTTCCAGTGACCTTCTCCCACTGCCTTCTTGTCAGAGCGTTCCATTCCCATCACTGCTGTGGTCAGGATATTGCTAATTAACCAAATTCTCCCAAAGAACTCAAAGCAGGTATAGCAAATCCTTCTCTGGTTTCTCTTCCAGGTTCATATGGGAAACCATCAGCTGATAGCATTGAAGCTCTCTGAGCCAACCTTAGACACCTACAGAGAAGCAGCAGCAGCAGCTGGACACAACCTCTGGCCCGCAGCTAGGGAATGCTGGTCGCGGCCCAGCGCAAGCAGCCCAGCCTCTCTGCACCTTGGCTTCCTGAACCATCAGGGGGAAGACCAGTGGGACAGTGACAAGTCAGGTGCTCTGCAGCCTTCAGTGAAAAGATGTGGCAGAAATACAGGGTGTGCTCTTGCTGTTTGTAGAGCCACCTTGCAAACTTTCTGGGTGTTGAAGTCATTTAATCATGGTGAGTTCCGAGTGTCTTGACTCTAAAGGTCATTGCCTCTGGCATCTCAGTGCAATTCTGACTCCATTCGAATTTGTTTTATTATGAAGGTGTTTATTACCCACCACATAGACTCTAGGTTAGAAGGCAAAAGCTGGGGAAGGCGGTTGCACTTGTCCCCAGACACACTGCACAGTCTCAACGCCTGGGAGGACACTGACTTCTCCCGCCCTCTTCCCATCGGCCTCCCTGCATCCCTAGACCCTCTGGTCTGAGCTTCAGGCCTCACATGTGACGGTGGCGTTTCCCGTGCTTCTGCGTTTCCTGCAACGTGGCCCTGACACCAGAAGCCTCTTTACACAGCACAGGAGGAGCCAGGAGCTCCTCACAAACAGAACTCGTATTCGGAGCTCAGGAAGCAGAGGAGCATCCTGTACCAGGAGACCAGGGAGGTGGTGTCCAGCTAGGGACGCAGCTCAGCCCCATGGCACACCCGCACTCCCTGGCCAAGGGCATTACTTGGAAAACAAACACATTTTCAAACAACTTTTCTCCCTGAGACTCTAAACAATCTTTACGGTGATGATAATGATCATTTGGGATTGTGCTTTTTGGCTTTTTTTAAAAGGAAGATTTTTTTTTTTTTTTTTTTTTTAGTATTTCAGAGGAATTCTTCTTTAAAGACTCCGGTATCACTGCAGGCCCNACGGCACGCACTCCCTGGCCAAGGGCATTACTTGGAAAACAAACACATTTTCAAATAACTTTTCTCCCTGAGACTCTAAACAATCTTTATGGTGATGATAATGATCATTTGGGATTGTGCTTTTTGGCTTTTTTTAAAAAGGAGGATTTTTTTTTTTTTTTTTTTTAGTATTTCAGAGGAATTCTTCTTTAAAGACTCCGGTATCACTGCAGGCCCTGCATCCAGTCTTCTTTCCACACAGCAGCCAGACAGGTCTTCAGGAAACACAAATTCACTGCCATGGTTAAAACCCCTCGAACGGACTGCTTTTTCATGTCCCATGAAATCACGAGTCTCTTCCAGGTCTGGCCCTGCCTGCCTCTCCAGCCCCATCCTGGGCCCTTCCCTCCCTGGCACCCTGCTCCAGCTNCCTGCATCCAGTCTTCTTTCCACACAGCAGCCAGACAGGTCTTCAGGAAACACAAATTCACTGCCATGGTTAAAACCCCTCGAACGGACTGCTTTTTCATGTCCCATGAAATCACGAGTCTCTTCCAGGTCTGGCCCTGCCTGCCTCTCCAGCCCCATCCTGGGCCCTTCCCTCCCTGGCACCCTGCTCCAGCTGCACCAGCTTCTGTTCTTTCAATGCAATGAGCTCAGATCTATCATGAGAATCTCAAGAGCACCATTCCTCCGCCCAGAAAGCCCTTCCGCAGGTCCCTCGCTTTGCTGACACCTTCTCCTCCCACAGGACTGGGGGATAGCCCTTGTCTGCCTTAGGACACCACCTAGAATCTGTCCCTCCTTTAGACGGAGCCTTGGCGCTCTGTTCTTCTCATGCACTTATCCTGAAAGGCAGCTGTTTGACTCATTTACTTGCTTTCCATCTATACGTCACACCAGAATACAAGCACGAGAGGTGGGGACAGGTCTCTCCTTGGTTTCCCTGTTTGCCCAGAAGCCAGCACAATGCCTGCTGGGAGGAGGCCCTCAATAAATTTTGGTGGAATGAATGAGTGAAAGGAAAATGAACAAAACGGTTCCTTTGCCACATGCATACTTTATTTTAATAATCAAAGTCAATGAAAACATGTGCACTCATCTGGCTTTTGGTCCTGGTTTTGGCTTCTAGCACAGCAGATGGCAGCCCCATGCTCTGCACACAGTAGGCTTTCAGTTTACATCAGGGATGAGGGCGATGGTGATGATTCAACAACGGCAACCTGCACGTTGGCCTGATGCTGCCCGAGAAGGGCTCAAACACACCTCCAGCTCCTGTCACTGGAGCATCAAGACTTCTGGGCAATGGTTCTGTCCCTCTTGCTGACTTGGGCAAATTACACTAACTGCGCAAAAATACTCTTAACTGGCATTACAGATGGGACAGACGGTGACTTCAAAGACCTAAAAGTCCAAAAACTGGGGTATAATACATGAAGAGTGAAAAAAGCAGAAGAAGAAAAAGAAAATACTAGGTGCTCTAAATGCCAGGGGTAAAAAGAGAACTAGGGGGTGGGTGTGATCAAGAAAGGCTTCACGGGGAAGGTGCTATTGGGGCNTTTTTTTTTTTTTTTCCCTACTCATTCCTAAAGGACAAAATACTATCCTATTTTATGAATGTATTCCCTGTTTAACTAGTCCCCTGCCGAAAGACCTGCTGGTTGCTTCTGTTCTCCATTTGCTGCTGTTGTTACAAACAATGCCACAATGGACAACCTTACCCATTGGGAGTCCATATTTATAGGATAAAATTTTCTAGCCACAGAATTTGTAGGTCAAAAGGCAGGTGATTTTTAAATACTAACAGGCACTGTGCATGAACCTTCAAACAGGTTAGACCCAGCTCCACTTCCGTGTGTAAAAGAGAGCAGATCCCTAGCTTCTCATCTGTTACCTTCAACTGCCCCCCATTCCCATGGAGGTCTGCCTCCATCCACCCAGTTGACTGCCTCCACCTACTAGAAATTTGCAGCAAATTCCCCAGGAACTCTGTTCAGTGGTTCTACCCTGAGTCACACTCGAAAGCACAGACCAAAAAATAAATAAATAAAACCCAGCTCTGAGACCAAATCAAATGGAATAAAAATAAGAAAGACTCATTTTGAAATATTGTCCAAGTTGATTCTGTGTTTTGGGAGGCCATTCCCCCCCATAAAAGGGGAGAGGTCCTCTCAGCTGAGGACTGTGTGTCTTATAAATGATAATGGCAGAGCCTCTCAGAGGTGGCAGGTATTACCTATGCAGGGACTCCTGCCAAGGGGACAGAAGGGAGCTGAGATCCAGAACGTGCCTCGTAACCCACCAGAAGGGGCATCATTTATAAATGTCTGCCCAGCCAGGGGATCTTTTTCTCCTTTTGCACAAAGGTGCCATACGGGTGAGCTGAGGCTCTGGGTGAAGGACCTTTTCTGAAATGTTGGCTTGTGTGTGAAATTCAAAGGCAGACATGTGAAGCCTCCAGGAAGAGGGAGGCACATTTTTTGGTCATGCTGCTTCATATTCTCTGGATAGGCCCTGATGCTTTGAGGTTCAAGCCTGAGGCTCCTTATCGCTGACTCTCAGATGCTCCCCTGGCATCCTTACTCACAACCTACAGCCGCAGGCTGGTGAGGTGGTACACATCCTGAGAGCCAGCCCTGGCCTGGGGGTACACACTCAGAACAGGATACAGAAATGACTGACATTGGCCCAAGGTTTCGGGGGTTTTATTTTTGTTTTTAGTAGGCTTAAGAGTAGGTCTGATTACCCAGAGAGGGAACAAATTCACATGAGATAGATCTCTTGTCATTTGCAAAGTTGTTGATTCCAGCCCTGGATTGTTTATTCTCAACTTAGGTGCACGTGTGGAGGAGCCATTCTGCCTTGAGCGGGCCTGACTTGCCTGGGGTCTTCTGCCACTNGGGGTTTTATTTTTGTTTTTAGTAGGCTTAAGAGTAGGTCTGATTACCCAGAGAGGGAACAAATTCACATGAGATAGATCTCTTGTCATTTGCAAAGTTGTTGATTCCAGCCCTGGATTGTTTATTCTCAACTTAGGTGCACGTGTGGAGGAGCCATTCTGCCTTGAGCGGGCCTGACTTGCCTGGGGTCTTCTGCCACTGGAGGATATGATTATACCTCTGAGGGCCCATCCTCCACCAGGCTGGTGCTCATCCTTGCAGGGAGGGTCCTCTCCCAGGACCCTGGCCGTCTCTGAGGCTGGGCCTTCACCAGAGGAGCAGCCACCTTGGCATCTACTCCAAGCATGAGGACTGAGCCCAAGGAAACCTCTCAAAGATCACAGATACAGACATGGTACTGCTGGGCACGTGGCTACAGGACTCCGCCCTAGGGGCCTTCCTTTTCCTTCCCCTAGACCCAAGGATGGGGCAAGTCCAAAGTCAGTCGTGACCCCAGCTGCTCTACGTTCAGCTTCCTGGAGACCCACGTGCCTGAGTACATGTCTGTAGCCAGAAGGACCAGACACTGGTAACATAGCTTCTTGCCTCAGTCCCACCAACAATGAGACTCTAAGTCCTCAGATACACGCTCCTTGGCTTTGCCAGAAACCTGACTTTCCTGACATAAAATGGGCTTATAACCTCTCCCTTCCTTCTTTCCCTCCCAGGGCTATGGTTAAAGACCAAAGGAAGTGGCAAATGATAAATGAAACTGCTTTGTGTGTGTGGGTGCTGGTCGCTCAGTTGTGTCTGACTCTTTGCAACTCGATGAACTTTAACCCACCAGGCTTCTTTGTCCATGGAATCCTCCAGGCAAGGATACTGGAGTGGGTTGCCATTTCCTTCTCCAGGGGATCTTCCCGACCAGGGATCAAACCCAGGTCTCCTGTATTGGCAGGCAGATTCTTTACCATCTGAGCCCCCAGTGTGTTATAATGATGATTCGACCAGAGTGCTCCATCTGCAGGTGGCTCTGATGGGTGGAGTGAACATAAACCCAGTCAGTTAATCAGTCCTTCCAGTGATTTCTCCAACACAGATATTGAAGGAGACTGTCTTTCTGCCAGCTGTGTTGAGTGCTGAGTCTGGGCTGCTAGTGGCCACCTTGCATTCCCCATGAAGAGAAGACAGTGTTAGAGATGGAAAGAGACACACAGAGCCCCCACTACAACATCTGAGCCCCTGGATGCAGCTGTGCCTGAAGCCCAAATCCACTCTGGGATTCACTGTTATGTCAACCACTTCCCTTTTTTTGCTTAGGCAGATTCAACTTGAATGTCTGGTATTCACGACGGAAGAAATTTCAACTATCTCTTGGATGCACTTTTATAATTGATATATTAGTTTTCTAATCATAAAGTTCTTAAGGGAAAAATCTTGATAACTTTTAAGTTAGTACACCTATCAGCAACATGAGGAAGCAGAAGCAGCAGTGAACAGAGAAATCAGGCAACCTGGATTCTCTGCTGGTTCCCATGGGAATTGCTGTGTAAGTTTGAGCAAATCTCCCAACTTGTCTGAAAGTGAAAGTCACTCAGTCATGTCCAGCTCTTCGAGGCCTCATGGACTATACAGTCCATTGTATTCTCCAGGCCACAATACTAGAGTGCGTTGCCTTTCCTTTCTCTAGGGGAGCACCCCAACCCAGGGATCGAACCCAGGTCTCCCATGTTGCAGGTGGATTCTTTACCAGCTGAGCCACAAAGGAAGTCCAAGAATACTGGAGTGTCTGGACCTCAATAAAATAAAGAATTGGAGTTAATGATGTCTGAGATGTTTACAGTGCTAAACATTTTTGATTCTATACAAGATAATCCAATTAATCTGATATAAAGTAGTCTTAATAAAGGTTTTTTAAATAAACATTAAGAATAAAGACTTTCAAAAAGAATAAAGACAGCAGTTTAAAATTGATGTCAAGCATTTAGTCCATGGGGTCACAAAGAGTCAAGACAGGACTGAGTGACTAATACTTTCACTATATACATGTAAAATATTCATTGCATCACTGCTTAAATTGGAAAAATATCCCTGGTGGCTCAGACAGTAAAGAATCCGCCTGCACTGCGGGAGAACTGGGTTTGAGCTCTGCGACAGGAAGATCCCCTGGGGGAGGGCATGGCAACTCCCTCCAGTATTCTTGCCTGGAGAATCTCCAAGGACAGAGGACCCTGGCAAGCTAGAGTCCACGGGGTCACAAAGAGTTGGACATGACTGAATGACTAAGCACCTGAGAGATGAAAATTGGGAACAGTCTGGGTAGACTCCAGGAGTTGGTGATGGACAGGGAGGCCTGGCATGCTGCCGTAGGGTCGCAAAGAGTCGGATACGACTGAGTGACTGAACTGAACTGGTTAAATAAGTTGCAGTGCATTCATACAATGGAATATCGTGTGATTATGGAGAATAAATGAAGAAATTCTTTACATATTGACATGGCCAGTGCCTGAGGCACATTTTTAAGGAAAAGGGCAAAATGCAAGGTGGTTGTGCTGCATGAAAAGAGGAAGGGAAAGTCATACAGATGTAATTTCTGTGTGTGCATAACCTGTCTCTTGAAGAATCCCCGAAGACTGGTACCATGGATGCCTCTTTGAAGCCTGGGCCTTATTTTTCACTATAAAATATATCCTTTTATATCTTTGGGATGTGACTGCATTACCTACTCAGTTTTTTTAAATTTTTAATTGAAAGGGTAAGAAATGGCAAATACTATTACATATTGCTTGTTTGATCCTTATGAGGAAGCTACAAGGCTGGCTAGGAATCCCAAGTACCGCTGTGCTATTTACAAATGCATAAACACATCCAGAGGGTTCACATACTCCAACACAGAGACACATCCAACCAGCGACAGACACCCAGATAGTCCCCTCACTCAAGTCTACACAGCTGATGGGCATGGGCTCACCTTCTCATTATAGCACCTACTGCAAAGCTCTGATTAGGGTGAAATTAAAATGGGTCCAGGTAAGGCTCAAGTCAGGGATTACCTCATCACTCATCAGACCACTTTCAGATCTGGAATAAGAGAGGAGGGACCCAGCACCTCCAAAATAAATTGCTCATATTCATAATTGTTTAATAACGACATATAGGTGGTGTGGAGTCGTGCCATCCTGACCTGTGATCCAGCCACCTGTAAATCTTCAAACTTCAACATGTGTTCTGGGGATGCAGTCCTTGGGACTGGATAAAATGCAAATTCTAATTCAGGAGGTCTGGGGTGAGGACCAAAAGCTCCCAAGTGAGGCCTATCCTGATGGTCAAGACCACACTGGGAGTGTAATTCTAGAACCATACCAGCTAACATGGGCACCACTAGCCACCCATGGCAGTCAAGCACTGAATACCGCTAGCTTACAATGAAATGTGTTAAAAGCTTAAGATGCACACTGGAATTAAATAACTATACCAAATAAAGAAAAATATCTCATTCATAATTTTTATCCTGATAATATGCTGAAATAATATCATGAAATTAAACAGAATCTATTGTTAAAAATTACTGTCACCAATTGTCTTTTCCTTTTTTCTTAATGTGGCTACTAGAAAATGTAAAAAGATGCCTGTGACTCATAATTCTGCTCCAGGAGGCTTGCTTCTCCTATAACCTGCATCTCAGGGAGTTTGGGACCACCTCAATCATCACCCTGGAGTGTCTGCAAGGGTCTGTAAATGAGGCAAGGCCATTTGAGAACTGGGATGGACCGCCTATCCCTAACAAATAAAACTTTTGTACAAGTGAAATCTGGGTTAGAGTGAGCAGACTGCTTATCAATGGAACTGTAAGAAAGCATCTGAACAACTGGTTTAGCAGAGATTTTGCAGAAAAAAAACTCAGCCTCAGGAGCCAGTGTGGAAAGGCAGGCGTGAGGTAATATTGCCGAACAGCCACCCCTGCCAGGTCTGTGCTGTTTGGGGACAGTGGAAGGGGGCAAGTCAGCTCTGCCTTCATTCCACTTAACAGCATTGTTGCCACCATCTTGGGTCCCATCCAGCTCCGGCATCCCTCAAAGCAGAGGTTCCCTTAAAGCTAAGGACCCAGGGCCATCACTTGGCCTTGCTGCAGCCCACAAGGTCTGAAGAGCCATCTGTTCAGAAGTGTAGTAACAGACCAGTAAAGAAACTAACCAACTCTTTCTGCAGGACCACAAAGCCATCAGTGTCACCTAGAAGCAAATCTGAACTCAAGCTCTTTCATTTCTATGTCCAAGATGGGTTCCGTTTTTAGTGACTGGCCCTTCTGGCGTAAGATGCTCCATTAGTTCACTCCCAGTGAGGTGGGAGAAGGTGCCCAGGGCCCCGTTCTCCTTAGATCACAGTCTGGGACTAGGCTTCTTTACTTGAAACCCCAGGAAGCTATCACCCAGCCCCAGATAGCTGCAACTCCTTCAGCTCTGCTGGAAAGTCGTTCATCCTGGGCCTGTTCCCGCTCTGCATCTGCTTGCTTTCCTCTCCTGGGGTAGCAAGAGAAAGACAAAAGGAAGGGGAAGGCCTGAGACCCACCCCCAAGAGGGTGAGAAGTTTGGGGGTCTTGGCTGGGGGACAGGTGAATGTATTTATTCCTGAAAGCGCCGTGTGNCACTAGACCCTGGTCTGTTCCCAGAGAAGAGGGCAGGGAGTGGAGGCTGAGGGCAGAGGAAGAGGGCTGAAGACTAGTTAGGTGATCTGCAGATTCAAAAGCCTGCCCGACGCACCCCCCAAACAAACCAGCAAGTCAACTGACCCACCCCCACCATTAGAGAGAAAAGCCTGACATCAGAATCCCCAGAACTGGAACCACGGCTGACGCAGAGGAGAATCAAACAAAACATTTGCCGAGTGAGTGAGGGAAAGAATATGTTCCAGTTCATTTTCATGGAGGTCACAACTCCGTCTTCTCTAGATGAACATGGCACGTGACAACTGTTAGAGACAGGCAGCCCCCCATAAAAGGGGCCCTTCCTAGACCTCAGACCGTGGGCGCAAAATATCAGGACCCTTTTCCCATCTTCTGTCTTCTGTTCTGGGACTTTCAAAGTTAATAGAGGGCTCCCCTGGCAGCCCAGCGGTTAAAATTTCTCCTTCCAATGGCAAAAGGCTTGTGGGTTCAAGCCCTGGTCAGGGAGCTAAGATTTCACACTCAAAAAACCAAAACATGAAACAGAAATTATATGGTAACCAAGTCGATGAAGGTTTTTCAGATGGTCCACATCAAAAAGTCTTTCAAAAATTAAAAATGATAAAGGCTAAGAGAAAAACTGTCTTCGTTTTTGCATTTTTTAGAGAAAAAATCTACAAAAGTTTCACTGTTATACCTCCATTCATTCAATTTTCATCTGTGTTGTCATCTCGACCCATACACTGGTTTGGGTCCAGAGAAGAGGCAACTACTCCAGCATTAAAGGAGACAGAATTCTGCTTTGTTTGAAAAGTGAATGAATTTATGATTCCTATAAATGGGTACATTGAGGTGGAGTCCCTTCCAGATGTTTTAGCCACTGCTGGGGCCGGTGTTCCCCAGGATCCCAGAGAAGGCCAAGTATAAGGGCTGGCCTGCTGCTCCATATCCCAGAACTGGCCCCATAAAATCCCCCCTCATCTTGGATGAGCAATTCTTAATCCAGGCTGAAGCCAAAAATCACCTGGAGAACTTACTAACACCAATGCCCCAAACCATGCTAGAGGGTGTGGGGGGGAACTGAACACCTCTTTGTTTCAACGCACTTTATAGACTGTCATAACATCTGACAAAGAAACTCTGAATGTCTACGCACCAAAGAGTTACTACTTGGATGTTCCCTTTGATGTACCAAGACCAGTCTAATCATTTTTCCAGTAGGGTCCCAAGGTTTCCTGTATTTTTCCCAAGCCATTATCACTAACTGCTTGCTTACTAGACCGTCATCCCCACTGGTTTAATAAGATGCAAGGTGGCAGGAGTCATGTCCATCTCAAGTATCCCCAAAGCTTAGCACAGTGCCTGGCATTCTCAACCAGAATGATTGAGTTTCAGAAATACAGGAAGTGGATGACCCTTGGCTCCTGCTGTTTCTGACTCCAGGAGACTCCTCCACCCGCCTCCAAACCATCCAAGAGGGACCTGTTGCGCTGAACACAGAACCCGCCCCCCCCACCCCAAGAAGGGAGTCTCTGAGCTGTAGGCTCCTTCTTGCCCCACAGGCTGCTTCCGTGGTATTTCCACTCTGGCCAAAAACAGGTCTGTGAAAAGGAACTGGTCCTGACCAGCACACTCAGAAAGGTCTAAGTGACTGTTGGTGGAAACCATTAGCCCTTGTCCAAGTCGTCCACCCTCCCTGAGGCGGCCACCACCACACTGCCTGCTCAGCGGCCTTCGCCACTCAGCTGCAGGTCCATTCTCCTGGGGGAGTCCACTTTAGGAAGTAGTTTGAATGCCCAGAAGAAGGGACTGTCTCTATTTTCTTCTGTAACTTTCTTGGTGGATGGAGGAGGGGCAGAGGATGAGCACGGGTCCTCATACCCCCATTCGAGTCACCTTGGGAATCTCACCATATCTCTCTGAGCCTGTCTCCTCACCTTAGGATAAAGGTGGTAATAATACCTGCCCTACAAGGACTGTTGGGGGGTTAGCTTATATTCAAGAAGAAGCTCTTTATAGCCATGAAGTCTCGTACAGATATCAGTTCTTAATTATCAGCAGTTAGCCTGGACTCTTTGCCCACGTGGCCCCCATCTGGCATGACATGACTGCTCTTTGCTCCTCTAGCCACAAGGGGGGCAACGGACTCCCCTTTGATGCCTGCTTCAGCTCCTATCAACAAGCAAATGCCCCCAAGAGCTCTCTCAGGGCTCCCACCCCCTTCCTTGCCCTTCTCCCTGGGCTGACTAGCACCAGGGTGCCTTTATAGGGCCAACATGTTCAGCCCTGGAGTTCCACTTACACAGGGATGAGCAGAGCCCCGTGAGAGTTATGTTGTTTATCTCATTAGAACAGGAGGCACATAACTCAAAGCCCATGTGTCTGTGTGGTAGATGGAGGAGGGGGTGGGGAAGAAGGAGGCACAGCTGCAGCTGGGGAAATTAACCTGAAGGCGGAAGTCTGGGGATGGGGGAAATGAGATGGATATGGAGGAGAGGAAGGCAGGAGACAAGAGGGGTGACTAGCCTTCCCAGTAACCAAAACCACAGCAGCCCCTCCATTCACACACCCCACTGAGCAAACTGCTCTGCTATTACTTTGAGCTGCAACTCCAGGTACACTTATATACAAGTGTGAGCATGGCAGACACACACACACACATACACACACACCCACTCAGGAACTCACCCACTGGCTGCAGGAAGAACTGGCTCCATAGGAAAATTCAGCAGGACGAGCTGGGTGCCTGCACATGTAAATTGCTTGTCACATGCATGGCCCACGTTCAGCAGGTGGATGCTGAGTGTTATGAGCCTCTCTGACAGACACAGCATGAGCCATTAAGAATTCAGAAGACGAAATGGGATGGGAACAGATTTGAAAAGGAGAATCAGGATATCTTCCTCTTCCCCGGAACAGAGCTGAGCAGTGGCAGTTCAAGCCCACCCAGCGAAGGGTCCTGCCCACAGCAGCTCAGAGTGGCCCAAGGTTCCCTACTCGTTACTTCCCAGGACACACTGCCCCATGCTGGTCACTGTGGATGTGACTGAGTCTCACCTTGCCCTTATTTGAAATCAAAATCTACCTTCCTGTCATTTACCTATGCCGGTTTGTCGACCCTTGATCCCAAGAGTGGACAGGTGTTCTCTGCATCCCAAACGCCCATCCCACCCACCTGCTTGGGTTCAGAGGAGAGCCAGCTGAGAGAATGAAGAAGTAGAGGGCAACAAGAGTTGAGGAAAGAGGCAGTGACTATACCTGCCTGAGAGCCTAGGACTCTCCACCAAGACAGGGCGTCAGAACTACAGAAGTTGGTATTGAAAAAGGGTCCAGCCCAATCCTTCCAAGCCAGAATAGCAGAAATTCACCAAGGCAGCTGTAGTTTGAAAACCTCCCACATAAGGAACTCAGCACTAGATCAGATCTTACTCGTAGATGATAGCTTTGTGGCTAAAGATGACAATTTGGACCAAGTCACTTTGGCCACCTCATGCAAAGAGTTGACTCATTGGAAAAGACTCTGATGCTGGGAGGGACTGGGGCAGGAGGAGAAGGGGACGACGGAGGATGAGATGGCTGGATGGCATCACCGACTCGATGGATGTGAGTCTGAGTGAACTCCGGGAGTTGGTGATGGACAGGGAAGCCTGGCGTGCTGCGGTTCATGGGGTCGCGGAGAGTCAGACAGGACTGAGCGACTGAACTGACTGCCGAGCTGGAAGGATGAGTAATAAGCCCCAGGTAGGGCTCGAGGGGCAGGGAAGATGTTTTCCCGAGCATTACAGCCGCGTCGCTTCTTGGTGCTCTGTCCTCCTCTCTTCTCTTGGCTTATTTAAGAGCTGCCCGGATCTCATGGACCATCTCTTCAGTAAAGCATTCCTGAACCATCCCAGGCCACAGTGCCTTTTCTCTTCCCTGAAAGTCTGGAGAACTGGGTACCTGGCACCTCATGGCAGCACCCAGCATGGCTCTCTATCTGGCTAGCCAAACATCCCCTTCCAGTCTCCCCTCCTATTCTTCTTGGGAGCTCCTCTCTAACATTCAAGTTCAGTGTCCCATGTGACAGGACTGCCCAGGCAAGGTAGACCTCAAATCCAGAATGTTGCCTGCTTCTTCTGGCCCAGAAGTCTCCCCGAAGTCCATCACTGGTCCCATCAGACTCAAAACCTGACACGGCGGAACTCGCCTTGTGGTCCAGTGGTCACAGCTTTGCCTTCCAGTGCAGGGGCGCAGGCTCACTCGCTGGTTGGGGAGCTAAAGTCCCACACCCATGCCTTGTGGCCAAAAGCCAAAACATAAAGCAGAAGCAAAATTGTAACAAAATCAACAAAGTCTTTAAAAATGGTCCAGGTCAAAAAAAATCTTAAAAAAAAAATAATAATAATAACTGGCACAGGACAGTAGCTAACATTCACTGAGCTCTTAGTCTGTTCCAGGCTAGCACCTCAGTCACTGCTATCCCACGGTGACAACAAGCCTATGAGACGTTTAAAGGATGAGGACGGTAGGGTGACAGTGCTTGACTGGTACTGGGCCACGCAGCTCGTAATGGCAGCTTGGTCCTCAGCCCACACTCAGAACCTCTCCGCTATCATTGAGCCAGTCCATTGCTGGTCCATACGCAGCAGGCTTGAAACACATAGCTCCCCTTGCCAAAACGCTCAGGAAAAGAACTCTGGCCGTCCTACCCACCCTCATCAAGCCACTTCTTGTAGAATTTATTTCTCCTTTCCTATCACATCACCAACTAAAATTGCTCGTGGGGAAATGCATCTTGGTAATACAAAAACATTATAGCAGAGTATATGATATGTGCGGAGAATCAGCTACTGACTAGGACATTCTTTCTAAATTTGTCAGAAATTTTTACAGTATCAACATTATATCATGAAACAGGAGCTTAGAAGTTATTGAATCTGATTCTTACCAGACACAAGAATTGCCTCTACACTATCCCTGACTTGAGTCTCCACTCTGGCCTCTGTTTCAATAATTCTAGTCCTTACCCTTCCATGAAGCAGTCTCCTATGCTGCTGAAATATTTTATTGTTAGAAATATGTCTACCAATCTCATCCACCACTGGCGAGAATGCAAAAGGGCTCAACCCTCTGTCTGAGTTTCTGGTGGCTCAAACAGTAAAGAATGCTCCTGCAACGCAGGAGACACGCATTTAGTCCCTGAGTGGGGAAGATCCCCTGGAGAAAGAAATGGTTACCCACTCCAATATGCCTGGAGACTTCCATGGATAGAAGATCCTGGCAGGCTACAGTCCATGGAGTCGCAAACAGTAGGACATGACTGAGCAACTAACACTATGAAAGAGAATTTGGCATATCTAACAAAACTGCATACACGTTGCCCTTTGACCCAGCAATTCCACTTCCAGGAATCTCTATCACAGATTCACACACAAAAATAAAAAAATATGCATTCGTCGTGGTATATTCAATACTAGAAAAAATGTGGAAGCAATCCAATGTCCATTCTAGGGATCTGGTTGAATAAATAATAGTATAGCCTCATAATGGACTATAATGAAGTTATGGAAAGAAGTGGTGGGAGGAGATAGTGGGAGCAGGGGAGTATACACTGCAATGTAATATATCATTAAGTGAAAAATGTAAGGCAGAGAATAGTGTACATATTATATTTTCATTTCTTTAACAAATGGGGATATATACACACACAGATACATACATACTGTGTTTTTACATGGGTTTTTTTTTTAATGGAAAGAAAAACCGAAAACTATTTTTTAAAGTTACTTACAGATAGAACAAAAATAATAATAATAATAGTAACAAGAAGAAAAGAAAGTTGTCTTTTCTTAGAAAAGGAAAAGAAAATAAAAAGAAGAAAGGAACAGGATAAAAGAACAGAGATAGAAGAGGGCTAAACTCTCTCTCTGAATATACCATGCTTTGTAGATTTGACTCTAAAACCAATAAACATTTGATATTATTACAAAGGAAAATTAAAATATAAAAGCAAACTAAGATCATGGCATCTAGTCACATCACTTCATGGCAAATAGATAGGGGAAGCATGGAAACAGTGGCAGATTTTATTTTCTTCGCTCCAAAATCACTGAAGACAGTGACTACAGTTATGAAATTAAAAGACTCTTGCTTCCTGGAAGAAAACTATGACAAACCTAGACAGTATATTAAAAAGCAGAGACATCATTTGGCCGACAAAGGTTCATATAGTCAAAGCTATGATTTTTCCAGTAGTCACATATGAGTGTAAGAATTGGATCATAAAAAGGCTGAGCACCAAAGAATTGATGCTTTCTTACTGTGGTACTGGAGAAGACTCTTAAGAGTCCCTTGGACTGCAAGGAGATCAAACCAGTCAATCCTAAAGCAAATCAACCCTGAATATTCATTAGAAGGACTGATGCTGACGCTGAAGCTCCAATCCTTTGGCCATCTGATGCGAAGTGCCTCCTCACTGGAAAAGACCCTGATGCTGGGAAAGATTGGGGGCAGGAGGAGAAGTGGGTGACAGAGGATGAAATGATCAGATGGCATCAATGTACATGAATTTCAGCAAACTCTGGGAGGTAGTGAAGGAAAGGGAAGCCTGGTGTGCTGCAGTCCATGGGGTCACAAAGAGCAGGATACCCCTTAGTGATTGAACAAGAAAAGCACACATCTGCCTCTGGCTAAGATGCATATCAAGAGCCAGGCTTACCTTCCCACCTGAAGCCAAGGTAGAAACAAAATGAAACAAGAGTTTTCAAGACACGGACATTAGGCGATGAAGGACAGTGATCCTTTAGATACTGAAAATGAGCAAGGTGCGCCCTGTGATTGCCCCAGCTTACTTGCTTGAGAGAGTTTCCAGAGTGCCGCACATGGAGGAGGAACATGGGTAGAACTCAGCTGACTTCTTGAGTTGAAGAGAAAGAGCCGAGAGTCTGGGAAGACCAAGGTGACTAGAATTCAAGGAAAAGAATAGTGAACAGGGATTTCCCTGGTGGCCCAGTGGTTAAGAACTTGCGTTCCAATGCAGAGCACGTGAATTCAATCCCTGGCTGGGGAACTAAGATTCCACATGCTGAAGAGCAACTAAATCCATGTGCCACAGCAAAGAAAGCCCATGTGCCACGATGCAGAGTCCATGTGCTGCAACACAGACCTTGTGCAGCCAAAATTTAAACAAATAAATAAACACTTAAAAAAAAAAAAGGACAGCAAACACAAGAAAGCTGCTCAGNCTAAGATTCCACATGCTGAAGAGCAACTAAATCCATGTGCCACAGCAAAGAAAGCCCATGTGCCACGATGCAGAGTCCATGTGCTGCAACACAGACCTTGTGCAGCCAAAATTTAAACAAATAAATAAACACTTAAAAAAAAAAAAGGACAGCAAACACAAGAAAGCTGCTCAGAGAAAGAACTGTGGAGATACACAAAGGGTTTCCTTCGAGTATTCAGCTCAGTATTGAGCGCAGTATACTTGTGAGGAAACTACTAAATGCCAAGAAAAGAACCACCTGAAAAAACATAAGTGTGTCTGGTGTACACTAGGGGCTGGGAACAGTCTGTTCCCACCAGCACATTGGAAAAGCCTCATGATTCATGGAGCACTGGGTAGGGTACAGAGAATGGTCTTGCCTTGCTAATNTTGAGCGCAGTATACTTGTGAGGAAACTACTAAATGCCAAGAAAAGAACCACCTGAAAAAACATAAGTGTGTCTGGTGTACACTAGGGGCTGGGAACAGTCTGTTCCCACCAGCACATTGGAAAAGCCTCATGATTCATGGAGCACTGGGTAGGGTACAGAGAATGGTCTTGCCTTGCTAATGGGGAATTAGCCCTAGATTAAGCACTGTTCAAGTTAAAAGTAAGCCAAGAAAAGATCAAACTGTTTCCAAGTAACTTGACAGTGACCCAAAACAAAGTTCCAGAATATCAATAGAAATAAAAAATATATACAGTACCCAGCAAGGTAAAATTCACAATGTTGGGCATCCAATTCAAAATTACAAGGCATGTAAAGAAGCTATAAAATGGCCTACAATGAGGTGGTGGGAGGGGGGGGACAATTAAAACCAACCCAGAATTGACACTGATGTTAGAATTAGGAGAAAGACACTAAAACCGTTATTATTTATATTCCACATGTTTAAAAGCTTAAAAGTCTGTTTTAAAAGACTCAAATTTAACTTATAAAAATGAAAACTACAATGTGTGAGATTAAAAACATACTGGATGGAATCAAGGTCAGATTAGACATTGGAGAAGAAAAGATTAGAACACTTAAAAACATAGCAATAGAAACTATCTAAAATAAAAATCCATGAGAAAATGAGAAATAAAAAAAAAAACCAGAACAGCACAGTGAGACAACTTCAAACAACCTACTATGTGTCTAACTAGCATCCCTAAAGAGAAGAGAGGGAAGAAAAAATATCTGTAGAAACAAGGCTGGATATTTTCAGTCTGATGGAAACTACAAACCTGCAACTCCAACAGAACTAAGTATAAGAAGCATGAGAAAAACTGTAGCAATTTACATCATAGTCAAAATTGCTCAAAGACAGTGATAAAGAGAAAATATTAAAAGCAGCCAGAGAAAAGAGCTATATTACAAATAAAGGAACAAAGATAAGGATGATTTCTCATGAGAAATTCTGCGAGCAAGAAAATAGTAGTTCCATCATTGTAATACTGAAAAGGAAAAACGAAACGTGTCAATTTAGAGACTATACCCAGCAAAAATAACTTTTAAAAAACTAAGGCAAGCTAAAGATATTTTCAGATACACAAAAGTTGAAAGAATTAATCAACAGGTCTATACTATAAGAAATGTTAAAAGAAAAACTTTAGGCAGAAGGAAATTGATACTAGATCTAATAAAGGATCTACACAAAGAAATAAAGAACATTTGAAATGACTTTTAGTATATCAGTAATCATATAAGAAGTTTTTCTTATTATTCAAAATTCTTTAAAAGATGTGGACTAAACAAAATAATGACAATGTAATATGAGGTTTACACCAAAATGTATGACAGTAATTGCACAAAGGTCAATAGTCAATACTTTTATGTTAAAGTACACTTGTATTAGTTTCCAAATGCTGCTGCTGTAAAGAATCACCACAGAGAGTCTTAAAACAATATGAATTTATTATTTTACAATTCCAGAGGTCAGAATTCCAAAATTAGTCTTACTGAATGAGCTAACATCATGGTGTGAGCAGAACTGCATCCCGTCTGGAGACTCTGAGGGAGAACCTACTTCCTTGCCTTTTCAGACTTCTAGACGCCACTTACACTCTTTGGATGGTGGCCCCTTCCTCTGTCACATCACTTCAACTTCTGCTTCTGCTGTCACATCTCCTACTCTGACTCTGGCCATCCTGCCCCCTCTTTTAAAGACCCTTATGATTGCATTTGGGCCCGTTTGAATAATCTACGATAAGCTCTCTATATCAAGTTCATTAACTTCATCACATTAAGAAAGTCCTTTTTGCTATGTAAAATAACATGTTCACAGGTTCCAGGGATTAAGCTATGTGCATCTTTGGGGTCAGTCAGTCAGTTCACTCNCTGTGAAAGTGCTGCATTCAATATGCCAGCAAATTTGGGAAACTCAGCAGTGGCCACAGGACTGGAAAAGGTCAGTTTCATTCCAATCCCAAAGAAAGGCAATGCCAAAGAATGCTCAAACTACCGCACAATTGCACTCATCTCACATGCTAGTAAAGCAATGCTCAAACCTTTGGGGTAGGATAGTATTATTCTGTTTACTATCATACTATTGTAGAGTCCTTACACTATTCACCAAGCAGTAAAATATCACTTGAAGGTAAACTATAGTTAGTTAAATATGCATACTATAAACACCAAGCAAACATTAAAACAAAAGAAAGAGTTTTAGTTAATAAGTCAAAAAATGAGAGAAAATGGAGTCAAAAAATTTAATTAATCCCTGAAAGAAAATGAGAAAAAAGGAAACAAACAGATGGATAAATAGGAAACAAATAGCAAAATGATTGTTTTATAGTTAGAATTTAAACCTAACTATAAAAATAATCACATTAAATTTAAATGGTGTAAATACCCAAATTAACAAAACAAAGATCTTCAAATTACATTTAAAAAGCAAGACATAGCCAAATACTACCTATTAAAAAATCTACTTTTAATATAAAGTCTCAAATAGGATAAAAGTAAAAGATGAAAAAAATACACCGTACTAATGCTAATCAAAGTAGAAAGGGAATGGTTATATTAATATTAGAGAAAGCAAATTTCAAAATAAAGAATATTAACAGATTTCAAGGGTCATTACAAAATGACAAAGCAATCAATTTATCAAGAGAACATAATAATCCTAAATGTTTATATATCTAATAATAGAGTTTCAAAATATATGGAGCAAAAACTAAAAGAATCATCTTACAAAATAGTAAAACTCACAATTACAATCAGAAATTTCAATTTATTCTCTTGATAATTTATAGAACAAATATAAAAATTGGTAAGAATGTAGAATATTTGAATAGTACTATCAATAACTTGATTTAATTGATATTTATAGGACATTTCATCTAACAACAGGAAAATACACATTCTTTTCCAGATTAAAGAGAACATTTATCCAAGGCAGGCCATATTCTGGGCCATAAAACAAGTCTCAATAAATTTAAAAGGATCCAAGTCATACAGAGCATTCTCTGATCATATGGTATTAAAGTAGAAATAAATAAAAGGTGTATCTCTGGAAAATCTCCCAACTGTTTGGAAAGTAAATAACATACTTCTAAATAATTTATGGACAAAGAAGAAATAAAATGGGAAATTAGAAAACATTTCAATTGAATAAAATGAAAACAATACCAAAATTTATGAAACGCGGCTAAAGAATGAGCTAAACTCTCATTCTTAGGGAGAAATTATATTACGAAAACAGAAAGACTGCAAATCATTGACTTCAGTTTCTACTTTGAGAAATAAGCAGAAAAGCAAACTAAATCCAAAGTAAAATAGAAGAAAGGAAAACTAAAGATCAAAACAGAAACTATAAAATATAAAACAGAAAAAATTTGAGAAAATCACTTCCATCAAAAGCTATTTCTTTCAAAAAAGCAATAAAATTTATAAACCTCTAATCAGACTGATCAGATGAAAGAAAAATTCAAATTTACCAATATGAGGAATAACAGAGGATACACCACAACAGATGCGACTCGTAATAAAAAGATGCTACAACCTCAGTATGAACCATCTTATGCAACTCATTTTGCATAACTTACATGGGATGGACATGTCCCTTTAAGTCACAAACTACCAAGGCTCCCTGGAAATGAAATAGCCTGAATAGCCCTATATATCTATTAAAGAAATTAAATTTTAGGACTTCCCTAGTGGCACAGTGGTTAAGAATCCACCTGCCAGTGCAGGGGAGACAGGTTCTCGCCCTGGTCTGGGAAGATTCCACATGCTGCCAAGCAACTAAGCCCATGTGCTACAAATACTCAGCCCAAGTGCCACAGCTATTAAGAGCCGTGCACTTTGGGGCCTGGAAGCCACAACCACGGAGCCTGCATGCTGCAGCTACTAATATCAATTCTGCATAACTAATATCAATTCTATATATAAATTCTTCCAGAAAACTGAAAAGGAGAGAATATTCCCAACTCATTAAAGGAAGCCAACACCATCCAAATACCTAAACCAGACAGAGACACAACAAGGAGAAGAAAAAAAACAACCACAACTATAGACTAACATCTGTCAAAAAGATAGATGGCAAAAGTTCTAATTAAACTTTAGCAAAGTGAATCTGCCAATATATAAAAAGGATAACATGTCATGACAAAGTAGGGTTTATCCTAGGAATGCAATGTTAGTTTAACATTCAAACACCAATCAGTATAATTCATCATATTAACAATTAACAAAAGCAAAATCACATAATCATCTCAATAGACTCAGCAAAATCAGTTGATAAAACCAATACCAAATACTGATTTAAACAGCTGTCAAACTAGAGATAGAAGCATCCTCAATTTGATAAAGAACAACTATAAAGAACCTACAGCTGGGACTTTCCTGGCAGTCCAGTGGTTAAGACCCCATGCTTTCACTGCAAGGGCCCAGAGTTAGATCCATGGTTGGGGAACTAAGATCCTACATGCGGTGTGGTACAGCAAAAAAAAAAAAAAAAAAAAACTAGAGGTAGCATCATACTTAAAAATAAAAGAATGAATGCTCTCACCTTAAGATCAGGAACAACAAAAGGATGTTCACTCTTACAACATTTACTTAATATTGTCCTGGACATCCCAGTACAATACTTGTCATTTTACATAGACAATATGTTACTTTACATAGACAAGTAAAATAAATAAAACACATCTATACTGAAAAGCTTTGTTCATTCACTATCAACTATAGAGAAAATGCTATGCAATCTATAGAAAGCTACTAGAATAAATGAGTATAGCAACAAATGAGTTATAGGACACAAGTGAATACACAAAAATAATTGCATTTCTGTGCACTAGCAAAGAAAAATCATAAATTTTAAATTTTAAAAATCTATTTATAATATCATCAAAATATTAAGTATATAGAGATAAAGCTGACAAAAATGTGAAAGACCTGTACACTGAAAACTAAAAGTGATTGATCAGAAAAATTAAAAAGAATAATAATAAATGGGGAGATACATTATATCCGTGGGTTGGAAGAGTCAACATTAAGAAATGTCAGTTCTCCCCAAGTTGATCTGTAGAATCCACACAATCTCAATCAAAATTCCACCATGTGTTTTGTAGAAACTGACAAATTGATTATAAAATTCATATGGAAGCGCAAAGAACCTAGAGTAGCCAAAACAACTTCAAAACAGAAGGACAAATTTGGAGAGGTCTTGAATCTAATATATATAAAGAACTATCTATTTTCATTAATAAGAAAACCAACAAACAACCCAATTTTAAAATAGTCCAAGGGTTTGAACATTTTACCAAAGGATGGTAAAATAATCACATATAAAGATCTTCAACATCATTAATCAGGGAAATACAAAGTAAAACACAATGACATACCACTGTATAAAAATAAGAATAGCTAAAACTTTAAAAAGTTGACCATACCAAGTGTTAGTGCGAATATAAAGGAACTGGAACTCTTATACATTGTTGGGGTGGATATAAAATGATATAACCACTTTGAAAAACAGCCTGACAGTTTCTTAAAATGTAAAATACAGACCTTCCTTATAGCCAGTACACTCCTAGGTACTTTACCAAGGAGAAATGAAGGTATATGTCCTTGTGAAGGCCTACTCACAAATGTTCACAGCAGCTCTATTTATAACAGCCAAAAACTAAAAACAAATCAAAATGTCCACCAACAGAGGAATAAACTGTGGTGTAGCCATACAATCGAATATTACTCAGCATAAACAACAAATGAATCATTGATATATGCTAGAGCATGGATGATTTCAAAATAATTATGCTGAGTGAAAGAAGTCAGGACCCTATCCACCAGTCATGAAAAAAAGAAGTACATACTGTATGATTCCAGTATAGAAAGCATGACTGGGGTTTGGGAGAGATGAAAGATGGAGGGAGGAGGAAGAAAAGGGGGGATGGATTACAAGTGGCACAAGGAAGCTTTGGGGAGTCACGGATATGTTCATTATATTGATTGCGGTCATGGTTTCACAGGTATATATATGTCAAAACTTATCAAATTGCACGTGTTAAATACGTGCCGATTGCTGTGTGTCAGTTATAATTCAATAAAGCTGTGAACTTTTTCTTTTTTAATAAAAAAAGCAACCCAGGGACTTCTGCTTCTGGAAAGATAAAGTAGATATACTCTCCCATATTCCTCCCACTAAGCCCAACTAAAACTCCTAGACATCGTTTATACAACAAAAATAAGATACCGAAAGGTAAAGAGAATGACCAGCTAGGGACTTTCAGACCCAAGAAACGACAGGGCAGCAAGTTTGGGGCATTTGTTTGTTTTGTTTTATACAAGCCAGATTGAGTTGTCGAAAAGCTGATTACCCAGAAACACCAACAAACGTAGACCCAAAAAAGCCCCAAGAAAATCCTGCTCTCTCTAGCTGAAGGACCAGGGAAGAGCCAGCCCAGCAGGGCATCCTAATATCCTTGCTGGTTTAGTGTCAGAGGAGGGCAAGGGACACCTCATGGCGTCAGTGGAGGCTGTCCAGGGATCAGTAATAAGGCATGCTTCCTCCTCCCAACTAGGGTGGCACTGGTGAAGGCTTAGTGGGCAGTCTGAACTCCCACCTCCACCCAGCAATAATGAGGTACTCCTCCCCCTCTGGGGTGTCAACAGAGACTGAACGGGGACCCTGGACTTCCACATCCATCCAACAGTAACAAGGAGCACCTCTCTCCCCCTGTCGGCACAGTGTCAGAGGAGGTGTGTGAAAACAGACTAAAGTAACATCTGGAGTCTCACAACATTACAGCCAAAATGTCCAGGATTCAGTCAGAATCACTCCTATGAAGAACCAGGAACGTTTCAACTTGCGTGAGAAAGGACAACAGACACCAACACTGAAACACCACCACTTGTCAGAATCGTCTGACGAGAGTTTTTAAAGTCACCATCACAAGAGCGTTCCAAACAAACACCTGTTAATGCCTGAGACAAACAAAAAACTACACAGTCCCACAGAGAAATAGAAGACATAAAGAAGAACCCAATGGAAATTTTAGAACTGAAAAAGACGATAACGAAAGTAACACAAACCCTCCGTGAAAGGGCTTAGCAGCAGAGTGAAGAGAATAGATAAATGAAGCAATGAGCCTGGAGAGAATATAACAGAGGTGAGCCAGCAGACTCGGAAAAAAGGAAGCAAGGGGGGAGGGAGAAGGAGGATGAAGAGAGAAGAAGGGAGCCTGGGGGGTTTCTGGGTCTATAACAGAAGATTTAACATTGTGAAGTCCCAGAATTTTCTTTCCTAGTGGAATCCCAGAANGATAACGAAAGCAACACAAACCCTCCGTGAAAGGGCTTAGCAGCAGAGTGAAGAGAATAGATAAACGAAGCAATGAGCCTGGAGAGAATATAACAGAGGTGAGCCAGCAGACTCGGAAAAAAGGAAGGAAGGGGCGAGGGAGAAGGAGGATGAAGAGAGAAGAAGGGAGCCTGGGGGGCTTCTGGGTCTATAACAGAAGATTTAACATTGTGAAGTCCCAGAATTTTCTTTCCTAGTGGAATCCCAGAAGAAGAAGGGGAAACCAGTGACACTAAAACTTATAATCAAAGAAATAATGGTTGACAATCTTCCAAAATTGGCAAAAAAAATATATATATACATATACATATATATATATATGTATATATATATATACCTACAGATTCAAGAAACTGAGCAAACTCTGAAAAGGATAAACTCAAAGAAATCTACACCAAGACATATCAAAATCAAATTTCCAAAACCTAGAAACAAAAACTTTCAAAATCAATGAGAGAAAAATGACAGCTCACTTTCAAGAGAAAATAATTTGAATGATGGCAGATTTCTCGTTGCAAACTACTGAGGCTGAAAGGAAGAAGGAAGACAATTTTTAAGTGTTAAAATAAAAGGAATATCATCCCAGAATTTTATATACAACAACAAAATAAATATCCTTCAGGAATGAAGGGTGAAATTCCCTGGTGGCCCAGTGGTTAGGACTCTATGCTTCACTGCAGGGGCACAGGTTTGATCCATGGTCAGGAAACTAGGAACTCATAAGTTGTGTGAGCATAGCCAAAACCAAAGACAAAAAAAAAAAAGGAATAACAGGAAAATCAAGACATTGTCAGAAGAAGGAAAACTAAGAGTTGTTACTATCAGACCTACTTTAAAAGAATGGTTAAAGAAAACACTTAATCAGAAAGGAATTATAAAAGCAGGCATCTTGGGACATCAGAAAGGAAAAAGCAACAGCAAAAGAGCAAAGATAAGAGTAAATGCAACAGACACTCCTCTTAAGTTTCCTAAACTATGTTTGACAGGTGAGGCAAAAATTAGGAGTCTGTCTGATGTGGTTTTCGATGTATGTAGAGGAAATGTTTAAGATACTATATTATGCAAGAGGGTAAAGGGACTTAAATGAAGAGAGAAGAGGCAGGTGTGACTATAAAAGGGCAGGACGAGGAAGATCTTTGTGGTGATGGAAGAGTTCTGTATCTCAACTGTGGTGGTGGTTCCATAAATCTATACATGGGACAAAATGGCACAGAACCACACATATACATGTCACCAATGTCACTTTTCTGGTTTTGATATTATGCTGTAATTCACAAGCTATATCCCTTAGGAGAAACTGGGTAAAGGGCACAAGGGGCTTTCTCTGTACTATGTTCACAACTTCCTGTCTATCTACAATTATTTCAAGATAAAAGTTCAGTTCAGTTCAGTTCAGTCGCTCAGTTGTGTCCGACTCTTTGTGACCCCATGAATCGCAGCNGACAGAGGAGCCTGATGGGCTACAGTCCATGGGGCTACAAGGAGTCAAACACAACTGAAGTGACTTAGCACACACACAAGAGTAACATGTCCCTGTCCCAGGAAGCATGAGGTCCCCCTCCAGAAAGGAGGTAACTCTGGTACAACCTTCTGCATGGCGTCTGCTAGAACATCCAGCTTCCAGAGGCCCCTGCCCCTTAACATGCCCCATTAGCCACACTTATTCCTCAGTGGTAACCAGCAAAGACACTCCAGATTGGACTGAAACCACCAACATGGATACAAAGACTTCCATTACAATAGAAGAGAAACACCCCATAGAAAAGACTAGAGGGTCCACAGAAACACCCTGTAAACACAGAGCTATTACAGGGGTGAGGAGATGAAGAAGGACACGCACCAATCTTTTAAAACCACACACTTGAAGAAGAATAACTTTCTGATAGAAACCAAATGAAAGAAGCATTTAAAGCAATAACAGCTAATTTGGGGACTCAAAATAATTTGATTCCCAGAGTTTAACCCACAAATAGTTTAATCCACAAACCTTTCAGGTTTACTGGAGTGGTGATCTGATTAAGCCCAGTAAATTTTAGGTTCCTGAATGTTTGGTATCCTTGGGTGATGCTACTAATTTTTAAGATACTGTCCTTTTCAAAGACCAAAATATAACACTGATATAATTGATCACATGTAATAAAACACGAACATAATCAATAAGATCAAATACCTAACAAACAATAGGCAGGTGACAGAGGTAAATAAATGGTCCCAGGGATTGCAACTGTAGCAACATAATGTCTACCAGGTAAAGGAGAGATTCTTAGAGAAGAGGAGGCGGAAAAGACAGGAGGAGGAGAGCCGCAGGACTTGCAGAGCCAAAAGGGGGAATCAGATAGCTCATTTTGCAGGAACACTGTGAATGCCCCTTTGTTTTGGTCTCTGGAGACACAATGACATTAAAATGGGGGGGGTGAGGGCGTGGGGAGGTCTAAGTTTAAAATATTTCTTAACCAAAATATTTAGAGGAGCAAAAAAAAGAAAAAAAGGAAAAATTTAAAAGGATTTTTCTGTCCTCTTTTTTTTTTTATTGAAGTGTCGTTGATGTACAATATTTTATGTTACAGGTGTGCAATATAGTGATTCACAACTTTTAAAGGTTATATTCCACTTATAAAATATTGGCTACATTCCCTGTATTGTACAGTGTAACTCTGCAGTTCATTTTATATATAAAAGCTTATGCCTCTTAATCCCCTCCCCCTGTCTTGCCCCTCTCTCCTTCCTCTCCCCACTGGTGACCACTAGCTTGTTCCCTTTATGTGTGAGTTTGCTTCTTTTTTGTTGTATTCACTAGTTTGTTGTGTTTTTTAGATTTCACGTATAGGTAGTTATCATATAGCATTTGTCCTCTTACTCTTTGTCAAAGTGTCAGATTCTACCAAAAAGTTTAAAGCAAATTCCTTATACTGGGAGGATACAACCACTGAAGCTTCTGAGGCATCTTTTGGAAGCTACTCATGGACAAACCTCCTTTTCTACCTCTGGAGCATCTTCTCTCTCCCAAGAATGGCAGAACAGCTCAGAAAGCATCTAGCAGTTACAAAACCTAACTGCAATCAAATTATAATAGTCACCCAGCTGATAATGAATTAGGAGGGGGATGAAAGCCCATCAGAATGCTACAAAACAGAACTGCACATAAGCTGATGTAATCAAGGGTAGTAACAAGGACCAGGAGATTGATCAAAAATGAGCAACCATTTCCTGGGAAGCATTTGCCACTGGGTCCCACCAGCTTAAATGCCTCCCTCTGCTAAGGCGATGCAGCTCAGTGTCACAGTGCTGTCGAGGGCAGCTCGGACACACAGCCTGTCCGGGGTGTCCTGGGGGCTCCAGCTTCCCTCCATGGAACAGAGACCAGCCGCATCACACGGATGAGAATTGACAAGAACACACGACCGAGAGGTGTCCTAAGCAAGGAGCCGCTATCTGGCTTCCCACGATCTTCTGACAGGCTGCCAAAAAAGATGTTTACTCTTTCAACTCCAGAAATTCTGCTGAAAGAGAACCCGTGGAAGGAAGAGAAAGAAAGGGAGAAAAAAAAAAAAAATACTGCACACTAAAACTCATCGACTGGAGAGAAGAGGGTTTCCATTTAGAAAAACAAACTTCTGGAAGCCAGCACAAAAGAAATGTACAATACGACCCCAGATGAGACTTCTCTCCATGTGCCCGGGAACTCATTTCTAACAGCATCAATCCCAAAGAAAGAGAAACAAGGAGGTGAACTTGCTGACAATGAGAAGTGCCTTTGGCCAACTCCATGCCCCACACCAAATGGAACGAAAAAGTCAAACAAAGTGGCTCGCTGGGTGAAAATTAATTTCATCTTAAATACTTTCCACTTTCATAACATGCAATGTTATTAGTAACAGGCATGCTGAGGGGGAATGTGTATTTTTAAATGTAATCTTTGTGTGAATGATACCTCTCTTATGTAAACAGAAGAGATTTTCTGAGGACTGGAACAACTGTATTGAAGATTGAAGTTACAAAAATATGACAACCATCACCCTTTGCCATCGTCTCCAGGGAAGTCATTTTTAAACAGGCCAGGCGTTGGCAGAGATTCGGAAACAAAAGTTTAAAGCCTTTTTTAAGACACTGGAGGGGAAAAGAGACTTCACCCTTTGATAAATTCAAGCGGCACTTCTCCAAAAGTTAATTAGCCAAAATCTGCACAGGGCTTGCTCTGTTCTCTAGAAGAAAATCAATGGCCAGTTCTCCCTAACCTGTGAAACGCAAGTTAAACAGGAGAAGGGGAAAATGTCCTTTTCAACATGGTATTTCCTTTTCTTATTGAAGTCCCAGGTGGCACTACTGGTAAAGAACCCACCTGCCAATGCAGGAGACCTAAAGGACGCAGGTTCAATCCCTGGGTTGGGAAGATCCCCTGCACGAGGGCATGGAAACCCACTCCAGTATTCTTGCCTGGAGAATCCCATGGCAGAGGAGCTTGGTGGGTCACAGTCCATGAGGTCAAGTAGGAGTCGGATACAACTGAAACAACTTAGCACGCACCATCAATTTATGATGTTGTTTACAATGTGTCAGTTTTAAGTGTACAGCAAAGTGATTCAGTTATACAGATACATATATATTTTATAAATATACATTATATATTTATATATATTCTCCAGGTTTTTTTCCATTATAGGTTGTTATAAGATATTGAGTATAGTTCCCTGTGCTATACAGACGGTCCTTGTTGTTTACCTCTTTTAAATGTAGTTGTATGTCTATGTTAATCTCAGACACCTAATTTATCTCTTCCCCCACCCATATAGCATTTCTTTTTAGGAAAAAAAAAAGAATCCTACTTGATCAGATCCCAGGGGTGGGTGACATTTGCATGAAAGCCGCAAGGGGCAGAGGGAGCAGGGAAAGGCTGACAGTGAATGATTCACTTTGTGGAGTGGTGACCGGAGCTCCCCAGGGTGGGTCAGGCATGGCCCAGCCTCAGCCATCACCTGTCTGCCCCAGACCGAGGGGCTAGACTTTCCCCCGGATGATAGATGTCTTGGGCTTGAAGAAGCTGGCACAAAGCACAGGAGAAGGATATTTTCATCAACACTGACTTCAGGCCACTCAAGGCTTCAAGCAGACACAGGCAGGGGGACAAACTGCCAGGCCTCCAGCCAGAGCAGAAACCCCTTGGCGTGAGGCTTGGAGCGGAGCTGGCTGTGGTTCCGGGCCTTCGTGAGGGGCTCTGTGGGATCCTGAGCCATCCCTTCTGGAGGGGAAGAGCCATCCTACCTCTGAGAGCTTTCCAGCCACCCTCTTTGAGCATGTCTGTGGAGAAATGGATTCCAGGCGCCAAAGAGGATTCAGAGTAGAAAAAATAAGACTTCTCCAAAATGACTGCCCACGAGGCTTCACGTGTGATTTGCAGAGCCTGCCAGACCCCCCCTAAGACAGTCGGCTCCTCATCCTCACGGTTTCCACCTCCCTCTCTCGAAAACCATGCCTGTTCGCTCTCTCTCTCTCTTTTTTTTTTTGGCCATGCTCACAGGCAAATGGGATCTTAGTCCTCTGTGCCCCATCCCAACCCCTGCGCCCCCTGCATCAAAAGCACAAAGTCTTAACCACCAGACCACCAGGAAAGTCCCCGACATGTGCTCTTAGATTCCAAGTCCACTCTCCTGAATGGGTTCTCAGCTCCAACCCTCCAGTCCAGACCCCTGGGGCCCCCTCCCTCTTCAGGGTACCCCCGTTCCCGTGTGCTGACCCAGAGATGGGTGTCCAGCCCTACCTCATGCCCGTGTCCAAAAGCGAAGTCCTCACGTCGGGCCGGAGCCTTGCTCCCTCCCCGGTCTCTAGGCTTCGAGGGGTGCCAGCAGGGACCTGAGGGAACCCAGCCCTGCTTCTCCCAGGTCCGGTGTCCTTGGCTCTCCCCTGCCCTTGCTCGGGGCCGGCCCCGAATTCTTTCATGTCTCCAGCAGCTCCCCTGTCCTCTCTCCTTCCCGGCTCCATGGCCACGGGTCCCTTCTAGCTGTAAAAATCAGGACCTTGGCCCATCACAGCTATTTGTGCTCAGAAACAGAGATAAGCCGAGATAAGGAGGAGCCCAGGCCGTGGCAGGATCGCCGGCACCTGGCCTTTTCCTGCGGGCTCACTCAGCGGCCCACACATCCACAGCCGCCCCTCGCGCACACACACACAGTAAAACTCAGCTCTGCCAACTTGCTGCCTTCCTCCTATTTGCACTGAAATGTGTCTCACTCTGATGGTGGTGCAGAAAGCAGTCTCCCATTTGTGTCGTGTTTTGTAAGAACTAGCGAGCAGGGGGCAATCTTTGGCAAGGTGTGGGGGGGAGCCTTTTCATTTTCCTCACAGTTAACTGTTCCTAAAGCTGCCCTTGAAAGAAACCAAGTTTAGTGCTTGCTGTGGACTGAACCGCGTCCCCCTGTCTCTGAAATTCAGGTGTTGACGCCACAATGGATGGGATTTGGAGATGGGACTTTGGGGAGGTAATTAGGTCATGAGAGTAGAGCGCCCACGATGGGATTCATGCCCTTATAAGAAGAGACATGAGAGCGCTCACTTCCCCTCTGTCCTCTCTCTCCCCTCTCTCCCCCATCTCTCTCCCCGCCTCTTTCCTCTCTCTCCCCTCTCTCTCCCCTCTCTCTCCCCTCTCTCTCTACTTTCTCTCTTTCCTCTCTCTCTCTCCCCCCATCTCTCTCCCCGTCTCTTTCCTCTCTCTCTCCCCTCTCTCCTCTTTCTCCATCTCTCCTCTCCCCCTCTTTTCTCTCTCTCTCCTCTCTCTCTCCCCTCTCTCTCTCCCTCTGTGTGTGTGTGTGTCTCTCTGTCTCTGCCACATGAAGACACAGCAAGAAAGCAAGTATCTGCAGCCCGAAAAGAGGGCCCTCACCAGACNCCCCTCTTTTCTCTCTCTCTCCTCTCTCTCTCCCCTCTCTCTCTCCCTCTGTGTGTGTGTGTGTCTCTCTGTCTCTGCCACATGAAGACACAGCAAGAAAGCAAGTATCTGCAGCCCGAAAAGAGGGCCCTCACCAGACCTCACCTAGACCATGCTGCCACCCTGATCTCAGACTTTGCTGCCACCGGAGCTGTGAGAAATGAATGTCTATTGTTTAAGCCACCTACTCCATGGTAATTTTGCTATAGCAGCCCCAATTAAGACAGAGTTTCTTATATAAAATAAAGACTCAGGACTTCCCTGGTGGTGCAATGGTTAAGAATACACCTTGCAATGGAGGCTCTGGGAATGGGCTAGAAGGTAAAGCGTCTGCCTGCAGGGCAGGAGACCCGGGTTCGATCCCTGGGTCAGCAAGATTCCCCTGGAGAAGGGAATAGCAACCCACTCCAGTATTCTTGCCTGGGAAATCCCTTGTACCCAGGAGCTTGGCAGGCTACAGTCCATGGGAGTCACAGTCAGACACGACTGACCGACTTTTACTTTCACTTTCACTTTGCAATGGAGGGGACGAGGGTTCCATCCCCCGGAACCCTCGTCAGGGAACTAAGATCCCGCATGCCACAGGGCAACTAAGCCAGTGCTCCACAACTAACTACTGAGCCTCTGAGCTAAAAGTACTGAGCCTGAGTGCCACAACTAGAGAGAATCCACAAAGCGCAACAAAGATCCCACGTGCTGCAACTAAGACCCAATGCAGCCAAATGAAATAAATAAATATTTTAGAATAAATAAACAGAATAGGAAGGGCTATAGAGTTGGATACAACTGAGCACACACTCACACAGAGAGAGAATGAGTAAGAGAGCGAATCAGTGCCCCTCCTCCTCACTCTATCTTCTTCCAACAAAAATAATAATACTATTAATAATGTCACTTTCAACTCAACTCAGTGTTTAATATTTGTCTCCCCTACTAGACTTATAAACTCCATGAGGGCAGGGCCACCACACACAGCCACTTAGTTTTTGCACTAAACCACACAAGGGGGTGTGTTTCATATTAAACTTCAGTGTGAACGGTACTCCCCGGAGCCCTGCATAGTTGGCCTTTTCACCGATTCACTTCCAACATCTGGCATGGAGCCCAGCACACAGTAGGTGCCCAAAACTTCTTCATTGCATTGCTTTCAACAACTCATATATCACTCACTCACGGTAGATGCTTCTGTCAGAGCCATAAAGCATAGGTTGGTGACTGAGATTATACAACTGTCTACTGGCAACCTTAAAAAATTGAAACAATGTCTGCAGGTACTTTCACTTAGTCCTCAGCATGACCCCCTTGTTATTTCAGCAGCCTACTGAATGCAGTCACTCCAACACTTCTCCTACCCAGCTGACAAAAAGAAATCTCCCTCGTTCTCAGTTTTCAGTTTTGTACTCAGTACAGAAGCCACGTTGGCGCCCAAAGGTCCTAAGTTGCTCCACTGAGCTGTCAAGGCCCTTGGAGACTCTTGATATTGGGTAGATCAGAGACTTGGAATCAGTCAGGGCTGAGTCCTGCTCCACTGCCCACTGGCTTCACAGCCCTGGGGCAAGTTACTTAGCCTCTCTGAGCCTAAATTCTCCTTCCCACAATAAGCTCCTACTTCAGGTCTGAAAAGATTATTAATAGATGAGATAGAACCTCTAACTCAGAGGTAAACGCCTGTAACCAATGGTGATTCCTTGATCCTTCCATCCAAGAGCAGTGTTCCCTGCCACTCTGTGTGCCTCTGCCTGAGCAGGCTGACTGCCCTCCACGTGACACACACACACACAACAGTCACCACCGCAGCATCTCTGAGGCTGGCAGGCGCCCAGCCAAACCTCCATCCCAAGACATCTGGCAGCAGGGTGGCGAGGCCAGCCTCCAGCATCAAGGAGAGCAGAGTAGACCCTGCACGAGGATCTCAGGGATCACAAGCCTGCCCCCAGGGCAGAGACCACACCTGGCTCTGTCCCCAAGCCCAGCACAGAGCTTGCTGTGTTGGGTTGATGATGGAGGAATGAACAAATGGGTGAATGAATAAATCCTTATCTGACCTTCCTGGAGCAGACAGGTCTTCCCTCAGTTCAGTTCAGTCGCTCAGTCGCGTCCGACTCTTTATGACCCTATGAACCGCAGCATGTCAGGCCTTCCTGTCCATCACCAACTCCCGGAGTCCACCCAAACCAATGTCCATTGAGTCAGTGATGACATCTAACCATCTCATCCTCTGCCATTCCCTTCTCCTCCCACCTTCAATCTCTCCCAGCATCAGGGTCTTTTCAAATGAGTCAGCTCTTCACATCAGGTGGCCAAAGTATTCAAGTTTCAGCTTCAACATCAGTCCTTCCAGTGAATATTCAGGACTAATTTCCTTTAGGATGGACTGGTTGGATCTCCTTGCAGTCCAAGGGACTCTCGAGAGTCTTCTCCAACACCACAGTTCAAAAGCATTAATTCTTCAGCGCTCAGTTTTCTTTATAATCCAATTCTCACATCCATACATGACCACTGGAAAAACCATAGCTTTGACTAGATGGACCTTTGTTGGCAGAGTAATGTCTCTGCTTTTTAACATGCTATCTAGATTGGTCATAACTTTCCTTCCAAGGAGTAAGCGTCTTTTAATTTCATGGCTGCAATCACCATTTGCAGTGATTTTGGAGCCCCCGAAAATAATGTCTGACACTGTTTCCACTGTTTCTCCATCTATTTGCCATGAAGTGATGGGACTAGATGCCATGATCTTTGTTTTCTGAATGTTGAGTTTTAAGCCAACTTTTTTACTCTCCTCTTTCACTTTCATCAGGAGGCTCTTTAGTTCTTCACTTTCTGCCATAAGGGTGGCATCATCTGCATATCTGAGGTTACTGATATTTCTACAAGCAATCTTCATTCCAGCTTGTGCTTCATCCAGCCCCAAATTTCTCATGATATACTCTGCATATAAGTTAAATAAGCACAGTGACAGTATACAGCCTTGACGTATTCCTTTTCCTATTTGGAACCAGTCTGTTGTTCCATGTCCAGTTCTAACTGCTGCTTCCTGACCTGCATACAGATTTCTCAAGAGGCAGGTCAGGTGGTCAGGTCAGGCCTTCCCTGGACTCCAACAAAATACTTTACTAGAACCCTCCCTCCCCATCTATCTGGAATTTTCTTGCCTCCTATCCTTGGCCTGGCTGATCTCACCCTGTTCGAGGGCTGGCTGAAGCCCTGCCTCTTCCAGGAAGCTTCCCCAGTCATTCCAGCCAGTGGTTCTTGCTGTCTGCCTCTCTGAGCTCCTTAGTTGTCTCATTCATGTATGGCCAGTCTCTACCAGTGTCCTTCTTTCTCCCCACCCATCTTGAAGACAGGGACTAAGAGGTCTAGACCTCTGTGCTCTCCCCACCAAGCACTGGGCTGAGAATGTAGAGGCTTGTGATGACTGTGGATTGCCTGATGGAAACATCATGCCACCCCCAGCAAGCTCACGGAGTGTCACAGCTGAGGGATGCGAGGGGGCCCTCTTTCTCCATACGAAAATGAGCTGAGCCCGAAGTTATGTGGCTTCTGCAGGGCACATGATTAGGCATCTGAAACCAGAGATCCTGTAAGTTCAAATCCCACTGAATTCTCTTCATCCTCTTTGAAAAGGTCACTTCAGCTCTTGAGACTGCATTTCTCCATCTACAGCGTTCACGCCACAATGCAGAACTAACCCTCCTCTTCTCTGAACTCCCTGAACGCCGTTCTGTGCTATCATCAGACCACCCCCAGGAAGACTTGCTCCGGTGATGCGGGAAACACCCCTTCTGTGCTTATCAAGAATGCCAACACTCCACCTTCCAGAAGAACGATCTAGGGCAGTGGTTCTCAAACTTTGGTTCTGTGTCGGAATCAACGCGGGCGGGAGGGAGAGTGAAATGCTGATGCCGGAGCGTGTACGTAATCCAGACATCTGGATATTTGACAGATCCACCCAGAGGTTCAGAGAACAACGAAAATTGAGTTTGGGGTTTTTTTTAATTAAGTACATTTACACTGTTTCTGTTTGTTTTTTAATTGTGTGTTTATTTGGCTGCATTGGGTCTTAGTGTAGCGCTAGGATTTCTGTTGGGGGCGCACGGACTCTCCAGTTGCGGTGCACGAGCTTAGCTGCTCCACAGCACGTGGGATCTTAGTTCCCTGACCAGAGATCGAACTCAAGTCCCTGCCTTGCAAGGCAGATTCTTAACCACTGGACCACCAGGGGGGGTCCCAGGGGCATGAACAAGGGAGCCCTGTGATACCCTTCAGCCATGTTTTAACAGCAGAGTGTGAAACCCTGGGTAACTGACTTTGACTCAGCTTGTTTTGTTCCCGTGGGAGATGTTTTCAGGCAATGGGCATGGATTAACCTGGCAGCATTAACTGCAGCCGACGAGTCCACAGAAGTCCTCATCTCTCAGAGAGCACCCATGAGACCTAGTCGAGGCAATTGTACAGAGATCCTGACTTCCTGAGAGTGGTCCCCCTGGAGGTGACCCCGACCTTCCTAACATCACAGGAAAGGCGTCTGGGGGCCGAGGGTATCGCCTTACAAAAGCCAAGTCAGACGAAGGATCTGAACCCTAAAACTCCCATCGTGGCCTGAAACGCCATTCAGTCTTGACATTCAGGCCTGCTAGACCCAATAAATCGCATTTCCGGCATCTACTCTGGTGAAGACTTTTCAGGGACTTATTATGCAAAGCTGCCTAAGCAAGACGGAATTTATATTGAACCTGGCCGTGATTTCTGAGCTGCCACTGGGTGTTCTGATGACATACACAACTCAGGGTGGAAGTCAAGGGGCTGCCAAGGACAGGAGACTGGAGGCAGGAGGAAAACAGAGCGATCCTTCCAGTAAATAATGGGAGGGTGGGGGTGGGGAGGTGGAAGAGGAGGATGCTCTGGGGAGGAAGAAGACTGCCGCTTTTCTGGTGTCCAAGCTTTGCCTTTCAAATGGCATCCAGACGTGACAAAATAAATCTCTCCTCTGGAGCCTAAAGAATGTGTAGAATGCAACCAACTTTCAAAAGTGGGGGAGGGGGATGCTTTATTTCGGGTGAAACATACTTAGAAAACACACATCCGTCACAGAAACGTCATTGATTGACAAGTACCTTTAGTTTCTCTGGTTCCTAGACTGAGTCCTCTCTGAAACCCCAGCTGTGTGCTGGGCAGCAGCATGCTATCTCCCGAGCGTGACTGCCAGGAGAAGGCGACCATGGATTAGAGTCAAGTCTTGGGCAAATACATCCTCAGACCCTATCTTTCCCGCTGAAGTAGAAGAGCCTCGGCACTGCTCTCCCCAGAAAAGAGAATATTCATCTGGCATTTAAAATACAGCCGCAAAGAACACATGCTCTGTAGTCACTTCGCAGTGCAGCAGACCAAGTGATCTTTTTAAAATGAAATCTGATCATGACATTCTCCTCCCTAAATCCCTCCAATGGCCTTCAGTGCACTTAGAATATAATGTGAACAACTTCCTGTGGCTGTGTGGCCGTGCCCAATTTTCCTACTTCATCTTGTCTCCTGCCCCCTCTTCCCCGCTGGACTCCTCACTGCCCTTCTTCTGTCCCTCTAATAAACCAAAATCACCTACCTCAGGACCTTTGCCCATGCTTTTTCCTGTTTCTGGTGTATGTTTCTCCCAGATCTTCTCGTGGCTGACTTCTCTTTCATTTAATCTAGGGTAGCCCAACCTACTATCTCAAATTCTTTTTTTTTTTTTTTTCAAACTATCTGCCACTCTCAAAAAAAGTCTCTCTGTTTTCTCTTGGCCTGCTGATCATTGCCACATAACAAAACTGTGAACCCGGGATGAGCAAGGTCTTTATCTCACTGCCTACAACTGGATCCCCTACACGTAACACAGGATTGGACACATAGGAAATGCTCATCTGATAACACTGAACAAATACAGAAAGATCCAGGCCAACCTGCAGCAGAGAGTTTGCAGGGTGTGGAATCCCAGCCTTCTGAGGGACAAGAAGGTCAGTGCTAGGGAGAGGCTCCCAGCAATGCAAGAATCTCACCACCATCTTCTCACTTGTGATCCTCCCAACACACTCAGCGGGTTAGACAGTGGGGGAGTCTACTGTTCATGCCCAAATCCTGCTCATGACCCCACAATGCCACCTACACAACCCAAAGCCTGAAGAGAAGTGGGGCCAAGCGGATAAATGCTGCCATTCATGACATCAGCCACTCCTTTCTATGCCCGAAAAAGGACATTCCAGGACTGATATCGGCACTGCAAAGCAGCGGTGGCCAGAACGTGGTCTCCAGAGTAATTTGCCCCAGTTCCCTGAAAGGGCCCCTCTCTGAATTAACCTCCTCTGCATGTTCTTTCTTACAGAGCAGATCCGTGTCCTCGTCCAGAGCCCAGAGCCCACGGGTGGCGGCCGGGGCAGGATCAGCGTGGGGGTGGGGAAGCACCGCTGCACGGGAAATCGATGGGAACCTGAAGGTCATCTGGAGGGCGCTGTCTCCCCATCATGCACCTGCTGGGATGGGATTTGTGGTCCTGACCCCGCTTGGGGGCCTCTGCCCTCCTGTCAGAGTTGGTTAAAATCAGCCTGCAGAAGCAAACGCCCTGCAGACCGAGTGATCTCTGGGCTGTCCTTCTAAGGGACGTCAAGCCGAACAAAGGAGGACTGAGTCTCATTTAACCTGCCACAAGGTTGAGAGTCACCCCAATTTCTCTTGGCAGCCCCCTGGGAAAACTGTCTCAGGTCTGCTGTTTTTGGAGGCACAAAGCTATAAACCTTTTAATAAGGACAGAATGAAGCCAGGCTAATATGACCAGCCTGTCCTGAAATTTAAATTCTCTGGTGGAAGAGGTAGAAATATCTTGAAAACTCAAAACCAAACTGAAAGGTGAGTGCACTCTAGAAATACCTAAATACCTCAAGACCTCTACATCCCAGGATAATGACAAAGGACATCAAAACCTCCATCCTGCTTGAAGGAGGTCTGTTTTCCTTCCCATTTAGAACCTGACTCTCCTTTCTTCGTGGACCTATTTTCCCAAGGCTTCTCCTTTCCCTCCCTCTTCCCTCCTCCCTCCTCCCTCCTCCCTCCTCCTCTCTCCCTCCTCCCTCCCTCCCTCCCTCCTCCCTCCCTTCCTGCCTTCATTCCTTTTCCCTTCCCTTCCTCTGCTCCCATGCCTTTCCCCATCTTCCTCCCTCAGTCTTTCTGCCTCATCAAGAGTCATTAACATATAGGACGGGATAAAAGCATTCAGGCCACATCCGTAACCCAAAAGTTGAAGATGAGTCTGGTATAAAAACGAGGATGAGGGACTCCCTGACCATCCAGGTAAGAATCCAAGCTTCCACTGCAGAGGGCAGTTGGTTTGGCTCCTAGTCAGAGAACTAAGATCCTGCATGCCACACACAGTATGGCCAAAAATAAAAATAACTCTGAGCTTCTAAGATATCTTTCAAAAAATAAAATAAAATTTTTAAATGAAAAAAATAAAAGTGAGGAAGAGACACCCTCTACATATTTACAGAGGAATGACAACATGATAATGATCATGAAAGTGATAATGGCAAGGTTTCCATTTGTTGGGCACTTACTATGTATGCCAGGCAATGTTCTAAGCACTTCATACTCATAATCTCATTTCATCCTCACAACAACCCCATCTTAATAGTTCCTCTTATTCCACAGATTAGAAAGCTGGGGCACAAAGAGTTTTAAGTGATGTGCCTAGGGTTTTAAGTGGCGCTGTGAAGACAGAAGCCCAGGCAATTTCAGTGCAGAAAACCTCACTCTTGGCCACTACGCTATCGGCTCCATGGGGACACCGCTACCAATTCACAGAGAGTAGAGCTTCCAGAACTAGAATGACTTGAGCAACACTTCCTTTTTTGGAGGCATCTGGTTTCTCTAACATCATCACCTATTTTCTGGGCAATCTTAGTTATTTCTCTTTTGGGAGCCTCAGCCAAACAGTCCAGAGGTAGACTTTCCTGTAACAGAATCACCCTCAGTAACTCAAGAAGTAAGTCAGGGGGCTTTCCTGGTGGCTCAGTGGTGAAAAATCTGCAGGAGACATGGGTTCGAGCCATCTTCCTGAGCCAGGAAGATCTCACATGCCATGGAGCAACTAAGCCCGCACGCCTCAATTGCCGAAGCCCAAGCCCCCGAGAGCCCCATGCTCCACAACAAGAGAAGCCACCGCAGTGAGAAGCCCATCACAACAACCAGAGGAAAGCCCTCACAGCAACAAAGATCCAGAACAGCCAAAAATAAATGATTTTCTTTTAAAGAAGTAGGTTTGTGATAGAGTTGCCTGAGAAGATACCATCCAAGAAACACAAAATATTACATATGGGGTCTTCTCGAGTGGTGCAGTAGTAGAGAATCTGACTGCAACGCAGGAGACTTGGGTTCAGTCCCTGGGTCAGGAAGACCCCCTGGAGAAGGAAATGACAACCCACTCCAGTATTCTTGCCTGGGAAATCCCATGGACAGAGGAGCTGGTGGGCTGCACAAGAGTGTCGCGCCCCCCGCCCCCCACAATGGGGTCACAGGAGTCAGACATGACTTAGCGACTAAAGCACCATCACCATCACTGTGTGGTTTAGAAACCAAATCCATCCCAAAGGTAGATAAATGGTTATGACCTCTGAGAGGCCCTGTGGTTCTGAACACCTACTGCAAGGAGGAAAAGAAAGATGCTAGGTTATCATAAACTAGAGTCGGATTTAATACTCAGTGTAGAGATCACCTGGCCTGATACCTTTGTTCTATTGCAAGGAAAATCAACCACCAGAGAAGTGAGGTGACTTCCTCCAGTCACACATCAGCAGGGCTGAGATTCAGTCCTGTCTTCAGGCTCCTTGTTTAGGAATTTCTCCTCTGTTTACAGCAGGAGCCTGAAAACTATAGTCCCTGGGCCAAATCTGGCCCACCATGAATTTCTATAAATAAAGTTTTATTGGAAGACAGTCACACACATTCGGTCACGCACTGTCTGTGGCCACTTTCACACTATAGTGGTAGAACTGAGGGGTTCCAGTGGAGACCACATAGTCTGAAGAGCCTGAAATAATTACCCTCTGGATCTTTACAGAAGAAGTGTGCCAACTCCTGGTTTATAGCATAATCCTTGAATAACGAAAAGATTCCACCTTTGAAATAAAAGAAAATCGAATGGGAAGCCTAAGAGTCTTAAGCAGATAGTTTTACAATTATCTCAGCTGGGCACAACTTAATAAAAACCCATAAATACAGTTAATAATAAGGAAAACAAGCACTAGCTCACCCTACCTATTTAATAATTATCGTTAACCACAGTGAGCAAAACTCATCGCTGAAAACTTTTTTTTCCAAGCCTCCCTCGAAAGCCCTTTTTCACTTATGAAACACTCTGAGTCGAAGGGCAAAATGATGCTTTGTACTGTTGCACAGACCTCATTTCCTCCTGGTGAGCTAAAGACTGTTGCTGAGACAGCAGAGAGGCTGGGAGCAGTGCCCCTACCTGGGGATGCTCTCTGTCAAGGAGGAGGCATCAAAACTCACTTGTCCCCCCTTCTCCAAATAAAATTGAAGGAACAACCAGGCACAGCAGAGACTCTCATTCATGCCTCTTTTGCCTCTCACGTCTCGCT
Organism: Neotragus moschatus; assembly: GCA_006410615.1. NCBI lineage: Eukaryota > Metazoa > Chordata > Mammalia > Artiodactyla > Bovidae > Neotragus > Neotragus moschatus. Next base: position 1,889,714 of record SJYA01001474.1, on the reverse strand, counting down.
GCCTCACTCATCCATCTCTCTCTTCTCCAGAAAGTGATCAGTATCAGCATAAGGCTGACAGAAGCATCCCAGCTCTTGGCCGTTTTGATGAGGATGGTCCATCCCATGGAACAGAGAGGGATGGGGCTTGGCCCCTGATAGCCTGAGGTGGGAATCAAGGCTGGAAACTCAGTTCCAGATCGGAGATGGAACATAGGCACTGTGGATAGGCAGGTCTCTCAGCCTGGCTGGGCCCCCAGGTCCCATCTGTAAAATGGAGAGACTCATCCTCTCATATTGTAAAGGATGGACTATAGGCAGTGCCAAATTAGGGCTAAGGCAGGCCAGTCAGGTAGCACCACCACCACCCTCCCCATCACCCCTGTCCAATCTCTAAGTCATACTAAAACACCACCAGGACTGTAGAAAGTTGGAGAGGCTTTTATTTACCAGCATCATCTTAGGCAAAGAACTTCAAGAAGTAGGACCCAGTTTATATGGAACTGTCCCGGTTCACACCGAGGTCTTTGCATAAAAGTTAATACCTGCTTTCCCTCTCAAAAATGCCTTTGCCTTGCTGACAGATGATCAGGTCACCCTATGGATAAGCTGTGTTGAGTCAGAGAACAGTAAGGTCCCCCCATTCAGAACTTGTCCGTGACGGCAGTAAGTGGGCTTCTAAGCCAGACAGGTCCAGTTTGGTCAAGAATCAGAGTGCAGGTCTGGGGCTAGAACTGAACTGTTTGAGACAAGAAAGGAGAGACTCCCCGTGCGACTCTGCTTCTCTGGTGGCCCTTTATTCAGCCCTTTGCCTCTTCTTATATTTGTTACATAAATGTTTACAGAATATCAGCCAAAGCCTGGGAGGCCCTGGAGAGAAGAGAGGGCTTCAGAAAGTACTGTAAGAGCAGAGATGTGACAACGGGTACCTACAACTTGCCTACACTGCTAAGACCTGAGCTGAAATCCCCAGGATCAGGTCCAGTCCTGGCTTTTCACAGAGCCTGACCCTGACTTGTTCTGGGGACCCTGGCCCAAGTGAAGCTAGAGCCTCCTTCCCATCTTAGAAACTCGTCCCCATGGGGCTGCCCCTCCTCCACCAACCCTGCTGAAGCCACAAGGATGCATATGGCCGTACCGTCTTCCAGGAACTCCACCATTAAGAGAGCTGAGAGGCAAGAAAAAGCAAGGTCCAGAAGAGCCAACGTGGACCTGAGGCTGAGGTCTGCAGGGAGGAGGGACGGGCAGGGCAGCTGATCAGAGGAAAAGTAACAAAGGAGGAGGTCCTGAATATTCACTGGAAGGACTGACGCTGAAGCTGAAGCTCCAGTAATCTGGCCACCTGATGCAAAGAACTGATTCACTAGAAAAGACTCTGATGCTGGGAAAGATTGAGGGCAGGAGAAGGGGACGACAGAGGATGAGATGGATGGATGGCATCACCAGCTCAATGGCCATGAGTTTGAGTGAACTCCGGGAGTTGGTGACGGAGAGGGAGGCCTGGCGTGCTGCAGTTCATGGGGTTGCAAAGAGTCGGACACAACTGAGCGACTGAACTGAACTGAACTGAAGGAGAAAGAGGAGAGGGAGGAGGAGGTGGGACAGGAGTCAGTATCACAGGAGGGAGCAGCCTGCAGCACCGGCCTGCCCCAGGGCCATCAATCTCTCCTCTGAGGACAGGTTATCTGGGGAATTTATGCTCTCTAATAATTACCTTGCAGAGGGTTCCACTTATCTTACCAGAAGAATCTGCCAGTTGCCAGACAACACGGGGTTCTGGCTAATTCCACCCACACTGCCCTCCACCTCCACCCTGGCCCTCCCAGCTTCCCAGCTCCTGTCCTCTGACCTCTAACCTTTCCTTCTCTCTCTGGCCTGAGGGATGTTGAAAGTAGAAGAGTCTCACAGCGTTCAGCAGGTTGAAAGAGGTTGTGTGTGTCGGGGGAGTTGGGGAGTGGGGCAGGGGGGCCACGGTGAGCTGTCCCCTATTGATAGAGACAAGAGGTAGGTTGAGGCAGGGCCTGGGGAAGCTGGCAAAGGGCTGCACAGGAAAAGCAAGAGCAGTGCTCTGGGGCAGACCGACTGGACTATTTTTGTCTTCACCTGACTGATGCCATCAGATCTGGATAGCATTTAAAAAAAAAAATTTTTTTTGTTGTTATCTTCCCATCTCTCCTCAAAGCCTTCTTGTCCACACCCCCCTGCCCCACCTCTCAGCCCTCCAACAACACCTCCTCCAGTAATGGTCTGGCCATTCATGCAGTAACTATCATACACTGCCTTGAGGGGCTGGGTTCTCTTTTTTTCCCCTTTGGCCTCAGCTTGTGGCATCCTAGTTCCCCAACCAGGGATTGAACCCCCGGCCACAGAGTGAGAGTGTGATGTTCTAACCACCAGACTGCCAGGGAATTCTCCAGAGTTTCTGTAAACACACATCCCAGCCCCAGCTGTGAGCTCCTTGAGAACAGGCCATGGTTCATGCCCCCTCCTACCACCATCAGCTCCTGAGCCTCAGCAGTACTGCTGACCAGGCCAGGCGTGGTTCTAAGCACTTTAGAAATAGGGACACGTCTCACCTGCACAATGGTCACATGAGAGAGATGCTCCTCTGATCCCTCATCATGCAATGAGGACACCAAGGCTCAGACAGCTTAAGCCAGGAGCCTAAGGTCACCGAGGGACTGGCCAAGCCAGGGTACCAGCAGGCAAGTCGGTCTCAGAACTGCGCTCTTCGACCACTCCACTCACGCTGCCTTGACAGTAAATATTTGCTGATCCATGGGAACATTTCACATTGTACCCACTGGACTGCAAGGAGATCCAACCAGTCAATCCTAAAGGAAAGCAGTCCTGAATATTCATTGGAAGGACTGNCCTCTAAATCTTAAATCACTGATGTGATGTCTCTAGGTGAATGGCTCCCACAGCATTTTATAGACTGTTTGGAAAACATCCAGAACAGAAAATATTCTTTAAAAAAAAAAAATAAATAAAAGACTATGTTGAAACACACAGAACTCAGTTTTAAATCTGTGCACAACTGGAATTTGAATACTTTCACTCTAATCAAAAACATTCCCTGCCCGGGACTTCCCTGGCAGTCCAGTGGTTAAAAGTCTGCGCTCTCAACGCAGGGGGCACAGGTTTGATCCCTGGCCAGGGAACTAAGATCCTGCATGCCACACGGTGTTGCCAAAACAAAAAGATTCCCTGCTCTTCCCTTTAAATACCAACAATTTAATCTTCCCTAAAGATAGGAGAGGGCTTTCCTGGTGGCTCAGCAGTAAAGAATCCATCTCCCAATGCAGGAGATGCGGGTTCAGGCCCTGGGTCAGGAAGATCCTCTGGAGGAGGAAATGGCAACCCACACCAGTATGCTTGCCTGGGAAACCCCATGGGCAGAGGAGCCTGGTGGGCTACAGTCCATGGGGTCGCAAAGAGTCAGACACAACTTAGCAACGAAACAGCAAAAGAGCAGAGTCAGATGTGACTTAGCGACTAAACAACACAAAAGATAGGAGAATGGCAAACATGATTAGATGCAATTAATATTCAGAGAAACTGAGAACAAAAGAAGGAAAATCAACATCTTCACCTTGCTCTGCCCAATGTTGCAAACAGAGTAATAAGTTGTGGGAGACCTGGAGAGGAAGAAAATCAAAACTGTCAGACAGCAGTCATGAGGCAATTTAATGAAGCAGCATCGTCCCACACAAACTGGCTGGGCAAAGAAGACCACTAGGGCTGACAAGACATTCCTGGCGATGGCATAGGGCAGAGACAGCTGGGGTCACTTGCCTTCTATTCATTATCTGGCATGAGGCTCATCAGTGGTAAATTCTCTCTCACAAAAGCAAGATATAAAAGAAAGCAAAAGGGAGGAAGCAGCCACCCAAGCTGCCAATTTACTAGAGACGTGGGTAATTTCTAAGCAAGTGAAGGCACGTGGGCTCCCCTCCAACCTGCGGCTTCACACTAAGTTTAACTCCATCCTCACTCTTTCCTCCCATTTCTCTTCCATACTCGAGAAAGAACAAAGGAAATCAACAAACCCACACTCAACTCCCACCCTAGCTGGGCCATTTGGAGCATCTAAAGACGAGTGAGGGAAGCCCTGGGAAAATAGAGACCTTGAGGGATTGCCACCCCCACTTCCTGCTTGGCGCCTGACATCAGCAAACTCAAGAATTTAGTCAGGTCCACCCACGAGCCCAGGTACAAGATGCTAAGGGAGATACCCAGCTCCATGCTGTCTGTGCACCTGCAGGAGTAAATTCCTCGCTGTCCAGCTGGGCTTCCTGGCAGCCCCTCAGTCTACTCTCTGAATCCCCAGATGGGGATTCACAAAGCTGCCCCTGGTGTGTCTGAGTGACAGCCATCCAATCATTGAGCTAGTAGGCAGGAGTGCCTGCTCCAGGCATGCCACACCATGGGAGGGGCAGCAAAGCATTTCAGTAAAGGGCTGGGCGCTGGCATTAGGAGGCCAGGTTTGAGTCCTGGCTTCTCATGTATTTGTTGTGTGACCTGTTGACCAGTCTGAGCTTCACTTTCCTCCTCTGCAAAATGGGATAATCTGACTGTCATCACAGACCGCTGAGAACAGATGAAATAGCCTCATTTTGAGTGATCAATCCATATTAGCGGTCATTACTATGAAATGGAGTCCCACCTCCAATTGCTTCTACCACCAGTGGCAGAAAAGACAGCTGGGGGTCATTCGCAGACAGTACTGTCTGTTCCACAGGCCTCCCCGTCCACAAGGATGAAGAGCAGCAGACTATGTTAAAAAATAAAATAGCTCAGTGGCTCAGCTAGCACCCCTACCACCAGTCAGCTATCTAGCCAATAGGATCCATGCTCAGAAGCGCAATCATATGTGAATGAATTTCCATGCAAACTAGCCACACCAGCAGGAACCTAACTCACGGCACAGACCTTCCCTAGGGGCGGGTCAAGGGCTTCTATCCCCTTTCTGAAAGGGCACTTGGTCACAAAAGAGGGAAAGCCTTAACAGGCTGGAACTTCAGAATATTCAACAGGACACGTGGAAAGGTGGGGTAGTGGTTTCCCACTGCTGCTCTAGCAAGTGGCCACAAACTTAGTGCCATAAGACAATGCAGAATCTGACAGTCCTGGAGGGCAGAAGTCCAGAATGAATCCCGGAGGGTTAAAATCAAGGTGTCAGCCAGGTCGCATTCCCTCTGGAGGCCTTAAGGGAGAACTTGTTTCCTTGCTTTTTTCACCTTCTAGGGCGGCCCACATTCCTTGGCTTGTGACCCTTTCTTCCACTGCATCACTTTGATTTCTGCTCCCACAGTCACATCCCCATGAGAGTCTGAGCCTCCCACTTCCCTCTCCCAGGACCCCCGTGATTACATTGAGCCCAGCCACGTAATCCAGGAAAACCTCCCCTTCTCAAAGTCCTTAATTTAATCACATCCACCAACTGGCTTTCTCTATAGTCAAGGTTCCAGGGCTTAGGGTGTAGACATCTTCAAGGGGCCCCTAATCTGTCTGCCAAAGGTGGGTTCTGCAGCAAAGAGCACGGGAGAACTCTTATAGCAATTGTGAGATTCTGAGGAGTAAGGTTCTGCCCTAAACTAGAGAATATTGAAGGTGTACATTGAAATGTACATACTATTGTACAGCAACTCTACCTCAGTTTTTAAATAAATTTGAAGCCAAAATCTAATTCAGGTGGCAGGTGTACAGTGCCTACATGCACAGGACATCCACCTGCCACTCCATGACCTGGTGGCTGCATCAGCTTCTATTTCCCCAACTAGAGTGATACTAACTTTCCACTTATAAAATGAAACACACCCTTCTCTCTCTGCTGGGTTCACAATACACGCTTAGTCAGTGGCAACCAGTGAGCTGCCCACTAGTCCACTGGCCAGTTCCTCTGCTCTGATCAGGGCCAGTCACTAAATAAACCAGTTTGATATGAACTACTTGACTGTCCGCAAACACCAGCAGGCCCAGTCAGGCCCCAGGAAGCAGAAGGGCCACTCAGCCCAATGCAGACTGATGCTATGAGGCCAGAGGGACCCTGCAGAGACACCCAAAGACTTAAGATGTGTGCTCAGAATTTCCTAGTTGGGATACAGTCCACAAACAGGAAGCTCAGTTTACTTTCTGAAGAAAGAATACATGCACAAAGCCCAAGCACTTTTCTCCACAAACGCATACTCCATTCCCCTATGTGTTTTTCTCTTACAGATAATTGAGTATTATTTTAATTTGTATTGCGATTAATCTGGGCTGCAGGTTATAGTCAACAGTTCCCATCATGAATCTTTCTATCTTCCTATTTTGTGGATGAGCAAACTGAGGCAGGGACTGAAGGAAAAAGGATTTTATCTTACAGCCTCATCCTGGGTTATTTGATTCCATCACTGAAGTATCTCAAGTGAAGTTACAAGAGGTTTAGAATTTGAATTTCAGAACTCCTGCTAAATTAGCTATGTGATTTCTGGGAAATCATATAACTTATGTGAGCATCACTTTCCTCATCTGTAAAGGAGACAGGAAAACGCCTCTCACATGGTTTACTGGTTAAATATCATGTAGCCCCCTTGGCATGTTGCATTCATGGGCACCCTACCATGTTTTAGACACTATGCAAGCCACTGTGCATATTAATTCATTTAATCCTTACAACAACTCTAAGAGGTACGCTTTATTATTTCCATTTTCCTAGAAAGTAGACCTCTTTGTTCATGCATGCTAAGTCACTTCATTCATGTCTGACTCTTTGTGACCCTATGGACCACAGCCTGCCAGGCTCCTCTGTCCATGGGGTTCTCCAAGTAGTAGAGTGGGTTGCCATGCCCTACTCCAGGGGATCTTCCTGACCCAGGGATCGAACCAGCATCTCTTATGTCTCCTGCATTGGTAGGCAGGTTCTTTACAAATATTACCACCTGGGAAGGGTGGGGATACTTTTAACATCTTCATCCCCTAATTCAAATATCTTGTGAGTGGTATATGCAATAAGTATTGTTGCTGATAAAAGGAACTGAGAGGTCAGTTGACTCTAGAATCACCTCCAGAAGGTTTTATGAAGGCAGAATCTGAAAGGTAAGTAGGATTCAGTTCAGTTAAGTCGCTCAGTAGTGTCCGACTCTTTGTGACCCCATGAATCGCAACTCGCCAGGCCTCCCTGTCCATCACCAACTCCTGGAGTTCACTCAGACTCCCATCCATCAAGTCTGTGATGCCATCCAGCCATCTCATCCTCGGTCGTCCCCTTCTCCTCCTGCCTCCAATCCCTCCCAGCATCAGAGGCTTTTCCAGTGAGTCAACTCTTCACATGAGGTGGCCAAAGTACTGGAGCTTCAGCTTTAGCATCATTCCTTCCAAAGAAATCCCAGGGTTGATCTCCTTTAGAATGGACTGGTTGGATCTCCTCCAAGGGACTCTCAAGAGTCTTCTCCAACACCACAGTTCAAACCAACCCAATATAATAAAACTGCAGTTGAAGAGTCTGCTAGGATAAACTCATTGACTTGCTTTGACCAGTGGACTACAGTGGAAGCTAGGTTGTGCCGGTTCCAACCCCAGGCTGCAAGAGGCCTTTTGAGCTTCCACTCTGTTCTCCTGAAAACCTGCCTAGTTGCTTGGCATGTGAACAAGCATGGACTAGCCTGCTGGATGAATATAGAGGAGAAGCAGAGATAAGCTGTCCTGGCTGAGGCTATTCTAGTCCAACCAGCCCATAACCTACCCAGCAGCTGACCAGAGGCACAGAAATGAGCTCAGCCAAGATCAGAAGAACCACCCAGCTGAGCCCAGATCAAACTGATAACCCACAGAACAGTAAGCAAGATAAATGGTTGCTCTTTGAAGCCACTAAGCCTTGGGGCATTTTGTTAAGAAGCAAAACTATTAGGAACCAGTGTCTCTTTCATCCTTATGTCCTTAACAGCCAATAGAGGGCCTGGTGTATAATAGTTACACAGTAACTGCTTCATGAAAAAAGTACTGAATCAATGAATCAATAAAACTGGGAATTAATGAATGCCATGGTGGAAAGTGGAAACTGTGTTGGATTTGCATAATTCTACTGAGATGCCATGGTTAAACCATTTTAATATTTTTCAGATTTTTTTTCAGATTTGGTTACGTGATACCTAATAAAAGACTCTCTTTATTATTCTCAGTCAGCATTCTTTTTTTGGAAAGTTTATCAGTTCAGTTCAGTCGCTCAGTCGTGTC
>SJYA01001474.1:1871104-1881418 GCA_006410615.1 Neotragus moschatus | reverse complement strand
GGTAAAAGACGACTGTCTCTAGTCCCTAAGGATAAAGTGTCTCTTGTTGCCAAAGAAGCCGGTCCCCCTGAACCACAGCCCCTGTGTCTGCCTCTCCTGGACTCCGGGCAGGGATTCCTCCCGCTCAGGCCTCCACGCTTCCCAGCCTCCTCTCCTCTCACCTGCCCCACACACTAACACGGGGACTGCACGATCACGCTTTGAAATCGTCAGAGGCCCTTCTAGTGATGATCCCACCTCGTTCCTTACATTTCCCGAGAAGCCCCTCAAATACACCATATTCTCCTCTGTCCATTCCGCGGAGCTCCTACCCTTCCCCAGAGCTACTTTTCCACAGTCGTTAATTCCTCCCTTTTTGGCCACTTCCTGGTCATGATGCTGCCTGACCAACATTTGATAAGTATTAACCGTGTTGTTGAAACCCGCAGAACCTTGATTTTAATCTTTCAGTTGGTTCCCTCAATGAAAGTTCCCTCAGCGGGGGCCAGGTTGAGGGGCTCAGGCCATTGTAAGACCCAGTCCTTATCCCTCCACCCATCTGTCTGCATCCGCCACCTTGGCTCCAACCCTCACCTCACGTCACCTCCACGTTCATCACCTTTAGCAGCAACAAAGTTCAGCCCTGCAAACTCTGTGAAACACATTTTGCATTCTAAGAATCTCTTTCGCTGAGAAAGAGGAGGGGTTGCTCTCGCCAGGAACGCCATTTCGGAAGTGCCCAAACCCTGTAGTGGACGTGCAGCTGTCGCGGGAAGGGGGACCTCTTCCAGGGCCCGAGAGTAGGCTCCTGTCAAAACATTCAGACACTCACTGACAAAGCAAGAGATTATATTGGGAAGGGGCGCCCGGGAGGAGAGCAGCAAGATAAGGGAAGTCGGGAGGACGGCTCTGCCACGAGGCCCGCAGACTCGGGGTCTATGGTTTCTGGGTTCTCTCTGGCCAGTTATTTGACTCAGGGTCCTTCCTGATGGTGTACACATCACTCAGCCAAGATGGATTCAAGTGAGGAGGATTCTGGGAGGACGTATGGACTGATGTCTCTGCTCTCCAATTTGACCTTTTCCAATTTCTTCCCATTGGTGGTAGCTTACTAGTTCCATCTTCCTTACCAGGACCTCCTGTTGTAAGATAACTTATGGAAGTGGCTACTATGGTGTCTGGCCAGGGCGGGTGGCTTCAGTCAGTGGTTCTCCTAAAAACCAAGTGACTCCTGAAATGTAACATGATTTTGTGTCACTCTCTCCCCAAATTCTCCACTCTCCGAGCCACTGTCCCTTAGCTCATTGTCCTGGGCCTTGTTGCAGAATTAATCACGTCAGCCTCATCTACGTTGTGAGCTCCTGAAGGGCAGGCTGGTCTCTTTTTTGTCCCCATACTGCCCAGTTCAGTTCAATTCAGTTCAGTTGCTCAGTCGTGGCCAACTCTTTGCAGCCCCATGGACTGCAGCACACTAGGCCTCCCTGTCCATCACCAACTCCCGTAGTTTACTCAAACTCGGGTCCATTGAGTCGGTGATGCCATGCAACCATCTCATCCTCTGTTGTCCCTGCCACACTGCCCAGTGCTTAAATATTAATTAAAATGAAGCAAGATGAGGGAGAAATTCAATACCAAATCCCATCTCTATACCATTTGTCTCTTTGGAAAGCTGTTCCCAGGTTTATTTCTAGCATGGCCCAAGGGAGTGCTTGCCTACCTACCTACAGGTTTAAGGAGGAGAGTTTTCTCTGATCTTGGGCATTTCGGAGGCTGCCATCACACTGCACCAAGATATCCAAGCAGGCCCACCAGCTGGACATCCACAAGGGGGACCTTGAAGCAAACACTTCACTTATTCAGTACACAAGTGTCCTGAATACTTGCCTTTCTTATTCACTGTATGCCCTTGAGCAATCACCTTAAGATGTCTGTTCCTGTTTTCCCATCAATAAAATAAGGATTGAAATATCTGACTCCTAGAGTTACTGTGAGGATTTGACAAATAAGTACTAGAGAAAGTGCCTAATGCCACACTTAATACATAACAAAGACTCCATAAATGCTTTATTATTATTGTTGTTGTTGTTGTTGACAGGTTAGAAAGGGGACATGATACTGACTCCTGCATAACCATCATACTGCCCTTTGACTTGGCTAGTTTTGACAGAAGGGCATTTTGACATTGCCTAAAAAACAAACCACTAAACTTTCAACTTTTAAAAAATACCAGGTAACGTAAGACAAGGAAAATCCCTCTCCCTCCCTGAGGTCATCCCTCTCTGACCTCACAGATGGGAAAAGATAAGCTCAGAGATGGAGTGAGGGATGTAGTGAGGGTTAGAGCCAGGGGAAAGGTCTAGGAGAGAGTGAGAATTAGGAAAAGGAGTGGGTCAAAGACGGACGGAAGATCTGGAAGCAGGGAGAACAGAAATGGAGTAAGGGTCAGCCTAGGAGGGCAACAGATCGAGGTGAAATTAGGACTATCTGATGGTGCTTACATTAATAATTTTACCTTTTCACCACCACCCACTAGAAAGTGTCCTGCTTTGTAAAGGAGGAGTGTGTGTGTGGGAGTAGGTGGGTGAGAGGCAGAGGGGAGAACCCTGAACTGAGTGAACATTTTCAAACAAACAAGACATTCTGAACTCAAACAGTAAAAGTCACTGAGCTGGTCAAATCCCACTGGTCCTTCCCCACAAGTGGAGCTGGCAAGAAAGTTCTAGAAACTAGCTCTGCCCACAGCACGTAAAAGCCTGGTGAATTTTGCATTCTAAGGACAAGAGGTTTCCAAATTAAAATTTTAAGAGTGTGTGAAAATAGTTCACCATTTACTTTTAGGATGAGGTAGTGTTTAGAATGTCAGCCTAAAAATCCAAGTACTGTTATCAGAGATGCTGTCTATTCTGGGAGGCGGAAAACTCTTCCCAAAAGCTTTTTGTTTCCATCCAAACTTCTGAGATCTTGGACCCAGAAAGACAGAAGGGTCTGAACAGCTTCTTCCACCAAGGAATCAGCCAGAGGTCTCTGGGCTTATAGAATGTACTTCAGAAGCCATGGCTTGGATTTTGACAGTCTGGGGAGCTCAGGAACGGTCCTGTTGATTTGAGTTCCGCCCCCCAGGCCAGACCACCTACTTGCTAGGCAAACTCAGGTGAATGATTTCACCTCTCTGAGCCTCTGTTTGCTCATCTGGCCTTTCTGGACAAGCTGAACTTGGCAGGGCCTTTCAGCTCTGATACTCATTCTGGTTGAAAAGGAAAAAAAAAAAATGTTCACTGAGCACCTCCTACATGTCAGACACCTTCTAGACTCTGGGGTACAGTGGATTCCTGCCTTTACGGGGCTTACATTCTAGCTCCAATGTACTGTGAGTTCCTAAGAGCCTATGAAGAATACATCCTGTATTTTGAGCTTGTATATCTCAGAAAAAGAGATGGGGCAGGGGCTCCACAGGATAGAATGTAAAGCTTATGGGTGATAATTGCTACCTCGTTAGTAAGCAGGACAACAGTACTTCTTCCTTCTAAAATGTTTTAAGTTGCTAAAATGTACTGAGTTTTTGTGGGTTTTGTTTTGGTGGGGTTTTTTTGTTTGTTTGTTTGTTTTTGATGGCGGGATATTTTTTGGTAGTGGTGTGTTTTTTCTGATAAGGGGCTCCAAAATGGAACTGTGGATATGGGAGAGAACGAGGAGCCTTGAAGAAGGTCTAACGTGAGCAGAAGACAGATGAGGGACAAAACAGAGGTGCTCAAAGAACCCCACACTTCTGCTAAGGTCAAAGATTTCACTCCAGAACATTCACTCTCTTTCAGTCACCGGAAACTTTAGTACCATCTCCAAACAGGGTGCAGGGCTGCCCAGTCCTGCACGAATACTGCCTGATGACTCAAGACCTGGTCGCTCCACATGAGGCCTTGGGGCAGAGTGGAGCAGGGGAAGGATACGAGGACATGGGGAAAGAGTCAGACAACAGCAAGTGAGCACAAGTCACCAGCCACCCTCTTTTCCAACCCATATGCAAGCCCATGTCTGGAAGGAAAATCAGTTCTTGGTTCTTTCGGCTGGTTGAAGAATTACCTTGACATGAGACAAATCAATAAGAGAAAACCAAACAAAAATTTAATAACATGTACACATGGGGGAAACCCAGGAAGACTAAGTAACTCCCCCAAATNAACAGCAAGTGAGCACAAGTCACCAGCCACCCTCTTTTCCAACCCATATGCAAGCCCATGTCTGGAAGGAAAATCAGTTCTTGGTTCTTTCGGCTGGTTGAAGAATTACCTTGACATGAGACAAATCAATAAGAGAAAACCAAACAAAAATTTAATAACATGTACACATGGGGGAAACCCAGGAAGACTAAGTAACTCCCCCAAATGGCCAAAGTCCTCACCTTAATTACCACTCTCGGCTAAAGACCAAAGAGAATGCTGGGGGGAAGGGGGGTTGGGGGTGGGGAGTCATCTGTGGGAAGTGAGCAGGAAAGTACAGTAAAAAAGGATAAGGTTGTCCCACAGCTTGAGGTCATCGCCTTCCTCATGGGTGGTGTTTCTGGAGATCTGGTCAGCTTCTTTTTGGTACTGTGAGGGAGAAACCCTTATGAAAGGAAATTTCCCTTATAAATACAAATATTTCTTACAAGACAGTAACTCCTACTCAGTGTTCCAGTTTGTTTTTCTTTTCCCTGTTGGCTGTTTCTCAGAAAATAACCAGCTTAAGATAATTAATATGCCAAAAAGACATATTTGGGGGTGGCAAATTCTGTTCCCCTACACCTTTCTGCCCTCTGTCCACCAGGACTTCCAGATGCTCAAACCCAGGGAAGGAGGGAGGGCATGGGGCTGCAGAGCACAGGTGCCCTGCATTTCAGACTCCAGCTGTGTGGAGGGGCAGGGTCTGGACAACCAGGGTGGAACCAGAAGCGAAGAAGGCTCTGGAGAAGAAGTAGGACCCTGGGAGGGGTTCTCAGCCCAGGTGTGTAGAAGAGTCCCTGGGGAGCAACTATGAAAGGTAGATCCCTGGTTCCCCCCCCCCCCACCCCGGTCTCCTGATTCAGTGGACTAGGGTGGAGACTGGGAGCTTGACTTTTCATTTTCACTGTGCTCTCCAAAATAATTCTGACACAAGCAGTTCATTGCCGACCCTTTGAGGACCCCTGTGAATAAAAGAGTAAAATTTGAGGTTCTACTTGAGAACTGTATACATCTCTCTTTAGGTGAGTGGTTTGGGAAGTTTGTTGTTGTTGTTCAGCTGCTCAGCTGTGTCCAGTTCTTTTCAACGCCATGGACTTCAGCACGCCAGGCTTCCCTGTCCGTCACCAACTCCCGGAACTTGCTCAAACTCATGTCCATCGAATCAGTGATGCCATCCAACCATCTCATCCTCTGTCACCCTCTTCTCGTTCCACCTTCAATCCTTCCCAGCATCAGGATCTTTTCAAATGAGTCAGTTCTTCGCATCAGGTTGCCAAAGTATTGGAGTTTCAGCTTCAGCATCAGTCATACCAATGAGTCTGTGCTTTTTAATATGCTGTCTAGGTTGGTCATAGTTTTTCTTTCAAGGAGCAAGCGTCTTTTAATTTCATGCCTGCAATCATCATCTGCAGTGATTTTGGAGTCCAAGAAAATAAAGTCTGTCACTGTTTCCATTGTTTCCCCATCTATTTGCCGTGGACCAGATGCCACGATCTTAGTTTTTCGGATGTTGAGCTTTAAACCAGCTTTTCATTCTCCTCTTTCACTTTCATCCAGAGGCTCTTTAGTTCCTCTTCACTTTCTGCCATAAGGGTGGTGTCATTTGCATATCTGAGGCTATTTATATTCTCCCAGCAATCTTGATTCCAGCTTGTGCTTCATCCAGCCTGGCATTTCACATGATGTACTCTTCATATAAGTTAAATAAGCAGGGTGCAATATACAGCCTTGATGTACTCCTTTCCCAATTTGGGACCAGTCTGTTGTTCCATGTCTGGTTCTAACTGTTGCTTCTTGACCTGCATACAGATTTCTGAGGAGGCAGATCAGGTGGTCTGGTGGTCTGGTCTGGTCTGGTAGTCTGGTCTGGTCTCAGGAGGCAGGTCAGGTGGGCTGGTCTTCAAATCTCTTGAAGAATTTTCCACAGTTTGTTATGATCCACACAGTCAAAGGCTTTAGCATAGTCAATAAAACAGAAGTAGATGTTTTTTCTGGAACTCTCTTGCCTTTTTTGAGGATCCAACGGATGTTGGCAATTTGCTCTCTGGTTCCTCTGCCTTTTCTAAATCCAGCTTGAACATCTGGAAGGTCTAGGTTCACGTACTGCTGAAGCCTGGCTTGGAGAGTTTCGAGCATGACTTTGCTAGCGTGAGAAGCTGTGGTGGGGGACAAAAAGGATGACAAAGGGAAACAGAGGACAAGGGGGGCGGGGCACAGCCCTTAATGAATAAAGTGTGAATATGACATAAACTGGTTAGAACCAACTAGACCCAAAACCGCCACAGATTGAACTTCCAGAGGACTTTGCGCCTCAGTATTTGCTCACTGCACACATCAACAAGTGTAAAATGACACACCCACAGGTGCTGTGAGAGTTCTGAGGCCAGCCGTAAATAACCAAAAAGTGGGCAGTGGCCCAATTCCTGGAAATCCCTCCCCCTTCTCCAAAAGAGCTGGAACGATCTGCCTATGAAATCATTGTTTAGTGACTAACTCATGTCTGACTCTCTGCAGCCCCATGGACCGGGCTCCTTTGTCCATGAGATTTCCCAGGCAAGAATACTGAAGTGGGTTGCCATTTCCTTCTCCAGAGGCTCTTCCTAACTCAGGGAACATGCATCTCCTGCACTGGCAGAAGGATTCTTTACCACTGAGCCACCAGGGAAGCCCAGCCTATGAAATTACCCAGCCCATAAAAGCCGCCACTTCTGCTGCTAAGTTGCTTCAGTCGTGTCCGACTCTGTGCGACCCCATAGACAGCAGCCCACCAGGCTCCCCCATCCTCCCTGGGATTCTCCAGGCAAGNAAAAAAAAAAAAAATTTAAGTAGATTTTAAAAACTTGTAAAATTATTTTTTTAAAAATATGATACCAGAAAAAGAAGCAAACCCCCAAATCTGGATCAAAAGTAGGTCCCGGGTTCCTTTGTCCTTGATGTGCTCAACTTCTTGGAGAAACCAGAGGGTTCTGACAGAGTGAAGAGGCGGATGCTGGGGACCAGGAGATGAAGCTGGTGAAGAACCCTTTCCCAAGAAGACACTGGGGACAGGAAGTGGTGAGAGATCAGAGCCGTGCAGCTCAGATGACAGAGACACAGAAGCCAGTAAAACCCTGATAGGATTCAGTCTGGAGGGGAAAAAAATCCCAACTGATAGAAACTGCTGAGAGCTTGCAGCTTTTAAAGCCCTTCTAGCAAAAGGATCTTTGGAAGCTTTGCAAACCCTGACCACACAGCCAGTCAGCTGCAGCCCGGCCCACAGAGCTGAGAGCTTTTGCTAAATCAGAACAAACCTACTCACAAATATCTCATCCTGACCTCCCCCTGGCACCCATCCCTTTCCTGTCTGTGTGTCTGCCTTCCACGGAAATGAAGTCGTCTCCGAGCAGAGGGGGAGAGTGCCGAAGAGGCCGAGGGGCGCTGGGGGGCCGATGGTAATCTCAGCTCCACTGCTCACTAGCCACTGACCCTGGGCAAGGCACTGAATCGTTACGAGGCTCATTTTCTAATCTGCAAAAGTGGAGATAGAGAAACTGCGATTGGGGACTTTCCTGGTGGGCTAGTGGTTGGGACTCCTCGCTCGCAGTGCAGGGGACCTGGGTTTGATCCCTGGTCAGGGAAATATTAATAAGACCGGGCATGCTGCATGGTGTCGCCAGTTTTTCTTCTTTTATTTTAAAGCTGTGACTGGAAGGCTGGTGGGAGGACAGAGACTGAACACAGAGCCAGGGGTGCTCCAGGAGGGCTGGTTCCCCACCTCCCCACCTTCCTCTCCAAGGCCTCCAGCACCTTGTTCAACATGGGGACGATGCAGATCAGTGAGCGTTAATTTTAAAGTTGGGGAGACAAAAGGATATGTATATAGAATAGCCAGTCATGAATTTAATTGAATCCCCTCTAACAGCACCCTTGCCCACCCACCTACCTTCCCCCATAGTCTCTCAGTAGACCTATTTTAGCAGGGCCTCTATGTTTACAACTCTCGGTGGACACCACCCATGTTCTATTCTGTGAGCCCAGAAGGGAGCATCATTCAATAGACATTACCCCCAGGGGTGAGCAAAGTTGCAGCCCTACTAAAGCACTTTTTTACTGTTACCGTCTTCAGGAAGGCTTTTCTGAGGCTTCCCATGGCTTCCCTCTTTCTTCTTGCAGTGCCAGAAGCATTTCCTTATGGAGCTCATTAAATTCTGCCTTTATAATACTTGAGCTATGTTTATGTGTATGACTGTAGCAAGGGTTGGATCTGACCTTTCTGTTCCCTGCAGCACCTAGTTGGATATTAATTCACTTCACAAGGCCAGTATTAACCTGGTACCCTAACTAGTCAAAGGCATTACCAATTTTTTTTTTCATTTTAAAAACTGCAACCCTTACCTCACACCATATATAAACATTAACTCAATACAGATCATACAGCTAAATATAAGAACTGAAACTATGAAGCTTCCAGAAGAAAATGAGGGAGAAAATCATTGTGACTTTGGATTAAGCAAGGAGGAGAAAATGGCAACCCACTCCAGTATCTTGGCCTAGAAAATCCCATGGACAGGGGATCCTGGCAGGCTATAGTCCATAGGGTCACACAGAGTCGAACACGACAGAAGCAACATAACACACCACTCAGCAGCACAAAGATTTCTTCGATAGGACACAAAGTGCATAATCCATAGAAGAAAAAAAAATTGATATACTAGACTTGATCAGAATTTAAAGCATCTGCTCTTTGAAAGGCACTAATAAGAAAATAAAAACACAAGCCACAGACTTGAAGCAAATATTTGCCAATCGTATATCTGATAAAGTCTATGTAGTCAGAATATATAAAGAACTCTTAAAACTCAATAATAAGACAAATGACCCAATTTTTTTAATGGCCAAAAGAACTGAATAGACATTTCACAAAAGAAGTAATACAGATAGCCGAAAAGCCTGTGAAAAAAAAATGTTCAACATCATTAGTCATCAGGAAAATGCAATTAAAATCACAATGAGATATCACTGAACATCTATTATACTGGCTAAAATTAAAAAGACTGGCGATGCCACACATTGGCAAGGATATAGAATAACTGGAACTCTCACGTACTGCTAGTGGGAATGCACCACTTTGGAAGGCACTTTAGCAGTTTTTGTAACATTAAATATACACTTCTGACCCAGCAATCCCACTCCTAGGCATTTGCTGAAGAGAAATGAAAACATACGTCTGCACAAAGACCTACATATATAAATGTTCATAGCAGCTTTATTTATAACGCCCCAGACTTGGAAACAGCTCAAGTGTTCATCAATTGATAAATGAAACTGCAAGTGGTGAAACATGCGTACAATGGAACGCATCCATACAGTAACTGGGACGAATCTTAAGTGCATTGTATTAGTTCCTATTTCTGCTGTAAGGAATTATCACAGGCTTAGTGGCTTAAAACACTACACATTTACTCTCTTATAGTTCTAGAGATTGTAACTCCAAAATCAGTCTCCTGGGGCTAATGTCAAGGTGTCAGCAGAACTAGATCCTTCTAGAGGCTCTGAGGAGAAAATCCCTTTGTATTTTTCAGTCTCTAGAGAAGACCTGCACTCCTTGGCGCATGTCCCTTCCTCAAGGCCACTAGTAGAGCATCTCTCTTCCCCGCCTCCCACCTCTGCTTTGAAGGAGTAGGAGTTTCACCAAAGGCACAGAGGCGTAGCAAGTTTTGGGAATTTCAGTATTTCCAGGGTATGTGATGTTACATTTCAAAGATAAGGAAACTAAGATTCAGAGAAATCAATATCTCACCCCAGGTCGAGGACATGGTAAAAAACAAAGATCAAGACCAACCCCAAGAAAAAGAAATGCAAAAAAGCAAAATGGCTGTCTGAGGAGGCCTTACAAATAGCTGTGGAAAGAAGAGACGTGAAAAGCAAAGGAGAAAAGGAAAGATATACCCATTTGAATGAAGAGTTCCAAAGAATAGCAAGGAGCCATTAGGAAGCCTTCCTCAGCGATCAATGAAAAGAAATAGAGGAAAACAATAGAATGGGAAAGACTAGAGATCACTTCAAGAAAATTAGAGATACCAAGGGAACATTTCATGCAAAGATGGGCTCGATAAAGGAGAGAAATAGTATGGACCTAACAGAAGCAGAAAATAATAAG
>SJYA01001474.1:1807141-1869881 GCA_006410615.1 Neotragus moschatus | reverse complement strand
AGTTAGAACTGGACATGGAACAACAAACTGGTTCCAAATCAGGAAAGGAGTATGTCAAGGCTGTATATTGTCACACTGTTTATTTAACTTATATGCAGAATACATCATGAGAAACGCTGGGCTGGAAGAAGTACAAGCTGGAATCAAGATTGCTGGGAGAAATATCAATAACCTCAGATATGCAGATGACACCACCCTTATGGCAGAAAGTGAAGAGGAACCAAAGAGTCTCTTGATGAAGTGAAAGAGGAAAGTGAAAAAGTTGGTTTAAGGCTCAACATTCAGAAAACTAAGATCATGGTATCCAGTCCCATCACTTCATGGCAAATAGATGTAGAAACAGTGGCTGACTTTCTTTTCAAGGCTCCAAAATCACTGCAGATGGTGACTGCAGCCATGAAATTAAAAGACGCTTACTCCTTGGAAGGAAAGTTAAGACCAACCTAGACAGCATATTGAAAAGCAGAGACATTACTTTGTCAACAAAGGTCTGTCTAGTCGAGGCTATGGTTTTTCCAGTAGTCATGTATGGATGTGAGAGTTGGACTATAAAGAAAGCTGAGCACCAAAGAATTGATGCTTTTGAACTGTGGGGTTGGAGAAGACTCTTGAAAGTCCCTTGGACTGCAAAGAGATCCAACCAGTTCATCCTAAAGGAGATCAGTCCTGGGTGTTCACTGGAAGGACTGATGTTGAAGCTGAAACTCCAATACTTTGACCACCTGATGCAAAGAGCTGACTCATTTAAAAAGACCCTGATGCTGGGAAAGAATGAGGGCAGGAAGAGAAGGGGACGACAGAGGATGAGATGGTTGTTGGCATCACTGACTCAACAGACATGAGTATGGATAAACTCCAGGAGTTGGTGATGGACAGGGAGGCCTGGCGTGCTGCTGTTCATGGGGTCGCAAAGAGCTGGACATGACTGAGTGACTGAACTTGAACTGAATGTTCAAGCCCAAGTCCTCAGAATCCAAATCCAGAGATTTTCCCAGTACATGTGAGCCATCAAACATCCCCACACTGACCTTGAAGGCCTCCAGCCTTGGGGGCTGAATGGGTACCTCCACTATGTCTCAGAGCCCTGAACCCTCTGCCCACTCCATCAGAGATGAGTCCTGCCTCCGGAAAACTAGAAGCGACTCAGCCTGTGGCATGAGCATAACCCTGGGTCTTTGGCTGTCACCACCCTGGGGCCAGCTGATTCCCAGCCCCAGTTGGATGAAATTATTACCTTAATAAGACTGACATTTGCATCCTGCTTTTTATTTGTCAGCACTCGTTCACGTAGATTATTTTCCTTGAATTTCCCATTGTGTGAGGCTAAGGGTGCAGCTATTATCAATCTCACTTCATAGATCAGAAAGCTGAGGTGCTAGGGATGGAAGAAGGCTGGCCACACTCATGCACCAAGTGTGTAAAAACCAAATCAGAATTTACTGCGGGCTTCCTGCTCCCCACACCACGTACATGCATGCAGGCTCAGTCACTTCAGTCAACCCTACGGACTGTAGGCTCCAGGCTCCTCTGTCCATGGGATTCTCCAGGCAAGAATACTGGAGTGGGTGGCCACGTCCTCCTCCAGGGCATCTTCCCGACCAGGGATCGAACCCGCATCTCTCATGTCTCTTGCACTGACAGGAGGGTTCTTTACCCTGGGAAGCTCTTCCACAGCACAACTGCCTATAGCCCAGAGAACAGAACTGCGGCAAGCCTGCTAACCTCACTGAGCCTCACCTTTCCTGGCCTGTAGGATGGATAATGGGGTAATGTCTGCCCTGCCTATCACACAATGCATAAACAAAAAAGTTTCAAAAGGTAGAAGAAAGTACATAAGAGTATTGTGGATACTCAAAATGTACAAAAGGTAAGGAACTGTTCTGATTATTATTCTCAAGGAATGTAATTTCTTTTATTCCCCCGGAAAGCCAGTTTCTTCTGCCGTCTTTATTTCTGGTTAAAGCAGAGAAGTTCTAACCAACTGCTCAACTTGAATCTCAAGGTCAATGTTTAATTCTACCTTCCAGGGTCACCCTTTCAGGAATCAAGAACTGGCAATTCCCCACAACCATCCCCAACCCATCCTCTCTTTAAAGCTAGAAATTGCCAGGTCTCACTTTCTGTTCTCATTCCCTCTTGTCTCTCCCCAATCAGAACCAACCTACACATTGCTAAAGCAACACTCCCACCATATCTCTCAGTGGCTTGTGCCCCCCGCCCCAGGGGACAGAGTCTGGGGGTCCTCCACAGGCTGCCGCTGCCCCTGCCAGCCTCTCTGACTTGTCTCCCACAACTACTTCTCGCCAGGCGAGGCCAAGTGGCCCGCATTTCACAAAAGCTCTACCCTCTGCTTACCTTATACCCCACTGTGTGGACCTGTGTGTGCTTA
Source organism: Neotragus moschatus (assembly GCA_006410615.1). Taxonomy (NCBI): domain Eukaryota; kingdom Metazoa; phylum Chordata; class Mammalia; order Artiodactyla; family Bovidae; genus Neotragus; species Neotragus moschatus. Next base: position 1,867,492 of record SJYA01001474.1, on the reverse strand, counting down.
GCTGCTCAGTCATGTTTGACTCCTCACCACTCCATGGACTGTAGCCCAGCAGGCTCCTCTGTCCATGGGATTTTTCAGGCAAGAATACTGGCATGGGTACCCATTTCATCCTCCAGGGGATCTTCCCGACCCAGGGATCGAACTTACGCTTCCTGTGTCTCCTGCATTGGCAGGGGGATTCTTTACCTGCTGAGCCCTCAGGGAAGATATATCTCCTCTAAGAACTCCCCTTCCCACTATTCACTCAACTGTTGAGGTAGAATCAAATGAGTCCTTCAACTCTTCACATAAACCTCAACACACTCCAAGTGAAGCAAAGAATTGAGGTTAAAAAAATTTTTTTAAAGAAAGAATTATATAGGTGATTATCTATCTGATAGCTGAATGGGAGTGTGGAATTTCTAAGATAAACAGCAGTGACATAAATCAGTGGCTCACAAAAGAAGAACAGTAACATCTACTAAGTCCTACTTGTCTTAAGTGGATATCAGTATCAAAAATAAGTTAGTAAAATCAAACTCGACCTCATGTAAACACAGAAGGTAATTCCAAATTGATCATAGAATTAAATTAAGCATTAAGATTATAAAATTTCCAAAAGAAAACATAAAGGGAAATCTTAGTATAGGCAAAATTTTCTCAGGACATAAAAGGAAAAGAAAAAATTGAACTTTGTCAAACTTAAAAGTTTCTATTCTTCAAAAGATTCTTAAAGACAGGAATAGCAGTTGCCCAACTGTGTTAGTGAAATTGATCTCACTGAATTGTATATTTAACATAATTAAAGTGACATCTTTTATGTTACATATATTTTACCACAATGGGAAAAAAACACTGTTAGGAAGATGAATAGGCAAAACACAATATGAGAGAAATTATTCATCATACATATATATGACGAAGGACCTATATCTAGAATACATAAAGAACCCTAGCATTTCAGTCCTGAGAAGACAAACCAATTTTTTTTTAATGGGCAAAGATTTGAATAGACACAATCAGTCAACAAGCACATGAAAATATACTCAATATCATTAGTCATCAGGGAAGTGCAAACTGAAACTATCAGACACCACACCCACTAAAATAATTAAAACTTTAAAAATTGATAATATTAAGTGCTGGTGAAGATGCATAGCAACCAAAATGCTCAGACGTTTTGGGAATATAAAACGACTCAGCCGCTTCAGAAGAGTGTGGCAGTCGCTTGTACAGAAACGTGTGCTTGCTATATGACTGAGCAGCTTCACGTCTACGAATTTACCCAGAAAGGGAGGAAAAAATATGTCTACAAAAAGACTTGTACATAGTTGCTCACAGCAGCTTCATTCATAGTAGCCAAAAACTGACAACAACCCAAATGTCCATCAACTGGCGAATGGATAAAAAACTGTTGTATATTCATAAAGTGGAATAAAAAGGAACAAACTACTACCGTACACAATAACATGGGTAAATCTTTAAAAAAAAAAAAAAAAAAGGTTAAGTAAAATAAGCTAGATTCTAAAAAACACACACATGAAATTTTAGAATCAACAAAACTAATCTACAGTGTTAGAAATCAGATCACTGGTTGCCTGGGGCGAGAGATGGGGGTAGACTGCAAAGAGGCCCAAGGGAATTTGGGGGGAGTGATAGAAACAGTCTGTCCTGGTTGTGGTTATATGGAAATATACACTTGTCAAAATCCAGAGAACAGTATATTTCAATGAGTACAGTTTGCTTTGTGTAAATAACATCATAATAAAGTTGGTTTAAAATAATATAAAAGTCAAACCATAAAGTACTAAAAATATTTGCCACATATATGTCAGATATGACAAATCAATATCAGTAAGTGCCCACACAGTTGATATTAAAAGCATTGACACCTAACAGATAAAAGGCCAAAGGACACAGATAAGCCACAAAACAGGAAATAAGAATAGCTAATAACAAGTAAAAAATTTAAAGACTGAAATGCCATATTTCACATACCAAATTAGCAATGCTTTTTTGTTTAATGATAAGGCTACTGTTGTAGGGCAAGATAAGCACCCTTCTGGCAAAATCATAAATTGGTACATCTCTGGAATACAGTTTCGCAATAAGGATCCAGAGACAACAATTTCTTGATTATTTGACTTACTCCTAGGAACCTATGCTAAAAATAATCAAAACTAGAGATCAATATGCAAGAATTTTCATTACTGACTTAAGCCACTACACTGAGTAAATATAAATATCAGTATGATAAAATATCAAATGCTTATCCAGAGTAGGAGCTTAACAAATATTTTTAAAATGTACTTTTATATCCTATATATGAACTTTTTAAGAAGGAGCTATATAGGTGACTCAGAGAAGGCAATGGCACCCCACTCCAGTACTCCTACCTGGAAAATCCCATGGGCGGAGGAGCCTGGTAGGCTGCAGTCCATGGGGTCGCTGAGGGTCGGACACGACTGAGAGACTTCACTTTCACTTTTCACTTTCATACATTGGAGAAGGAAATGGCAACCCACTTCAGTATTCTTGCCTGGAGAATCCCAGGGAGGATGGGGGTGCCTGGTGGGCTGCCGTCTATGGGGTCACACAGAGTCGAACACAACTGAAGTGACTTAGCATATAGGTGACTTACACTAGTGGGTAAAGAAATGTATATATAATTTCTCTCATTATAACAAAGATTAGAAATCACCTAAATACCCATCAAGAGAGGTGAAATTAAATAAATCATGGTGTATCCACACAATGAAATATAGTACATATGTTAAAAATAGGACAGATATATACCTATTGATAAGGATCTCTGAAATATATTGTTAAATTGAAAAAGCAAGGTGCAGAACAGAGCATTTAGAATGCAGCTATTTTAAGGGGGAAAAAAGGATCAGTTCAGTCCAGTCGCTCAGTCGTGTCCGACTCTTTGTGACCCCATGAACCGCAGCATGCCAGGCCTCCCTATCCATCACCAACTCCCAGAGTTTACCCAAACTCATGTCCATTGAGTCGGTGATGCCATCCAGCCATCTCATCCTCTGTCGTCCCCTTATACACATTTATACTCATAGAACAACTCCAGAAAGAACAGGGAAGAAACAAGATGAGTGACAGTGGCTGGCTCTGTGTTAAAGAATTAGGGGGATTCCCTGGTGGGTCAATGGTTAGGATGCCAAGCTTTCACTGCCATGCATGTCGCTAAGTTGGGTGCAACTCTTTCAGGCTCCTCTATCCATGGAATTTCCCAAGCAAGAATACTGCAGTGGGTTACCGTTTCCTCCTCCAGGGGATCTTCCCGACCCAGGATTGAACCTGCATCTCCTGCATTGACAGACAGATTCTTTACCACTGAGCCACCTGGGAAGCCCTTCATTGCCATGGCCAGGGTTCAATCCCTGGTCTGGGAACTAAGATTCTGCAAGCTGAGAAGTGCAGCTTAAAAAAAAAAAAAAGGTAAACTGGAGAACTAAGGTCTGAGGATGGGAGGAGACTTATCCTCCTCTCCTGTTTACTCTCTGTAGCGTTTTAATTTTTTACCACTTTAGAGGGCTTTCTTTTTCAAAAAGTGAAGCCCTCTTTAAAAAAGAAAAAAAGAACACGACTTTTTAGAAGAAAGGAAAGTATTATGAGTTGAATCACGTCTTCTCAAAAGGCATATGTTAAAGTCCTGACCCCCAGTATCCCTGATCTTACTTGGAAACAGGGTCATTGCAGACCTAACTAGTTAAAATGAGGTAGTTAGGGTGGGCCCTAATCCTGTATGGGCTTCCCGGAGGCTCAGTGGTAAAGGATCTGCCTGCCAAAGTAGCAGGCAAGGGTTCGATCCCTGGGCTGGGAAGCTCCCTGGAGAAGGGAATGGCTACCCACTCCAGTATCCTTGCCTGGGAAATCCCATGGCCAGAGGAGCCTGACAGGCTGCCGTCCATGGTGTTGAAAAGAGTTGGGCACGACTTATCGACCGCACAACAAGTAATCCAGTATGACTGATGTCCTTATAAAAAGGGGAAATTTGCACACAGAGACAGACACACAGGGAAAACGCTGTCTGAGGATGCAGGGAGAGAGGAAGTGATGCTTCTAGAAGCCAAGCACCATCAAGGACAGCCAGCAAACCTCCAGAAGCTAAAAGAGGCCAGAAGAGCTTTCCCTCAGAACTCTCAGAAGGACCCTAGCCCACCAGCACCTTGGTCTTGGCTTTCTGGCCTCCAGAACTGTGACGCAGTAAATTTCTGTTGTTTAAGCCTCTTAGTCTGTGGTACTTTATTACCACAGACTAAGATAGGGAGGAATATTAACATGAAATCAAACAACAACAACAAAAATAATAAGGCTCACAACGATCAAACCTACCATCCCAGAAAGAAACATATCAACGCCTCGTCCCATAACCAATCCACCCATCACCTCACCTCACTCCCATGCCTGTAGCAATGGGTAAATGCTTCACACTCTCTCTCCCTCCCTATCCCACCCCCTCACACACACACATGTACACACACACATCCACACAAACACATCCACACAAACACACACACACACAAACACAAACACTTAATTTTTACAGGTAAAACAACAAACAAAGGCATGTGGCTTATTACAATCTTGTGCATGTGTCAGAACCGCCCCACTCACCTAAAGAGGACTGGGCCATTGTCCAGAGTCCCATGATGTGCATCAAAGACACTGGAAGGGAAGAACATGCTAGAACACCCCTGGTAACTCCAGCTAGTGACTCAGCTTTTGTCTGTGGCATGGAAGCGATCCATTCTAACAGTGCCCCAGACCATCTCCAACAAGGATGCTGTAGCTTCCACAACTGTACTCTAGTTCTGTCAGCCCTGCACCCAGCGTACCACCTGAGCAGAGCTGCTCCTGGGGCAAGAGCACTAACAGCTGGTCCCACGCCATCTGCCTCCCCCAGCGCCTCCAGTGCAGGCTCCAGACCACCCCTTGCCCCACCCCCGACAAGACCTCCTCGAATTTCCCAGCAGCCCTTGCTCCTATCTTCTAGACTGGAAGGCTAGAATTTTCTTTCCAGGGGCCTTTTCTTTTGTCATCCCTATTTCTGGCCAGAGCAAAAAAAGCAAAACAGAAAGCCACTAAAGCAAAACCAAACATTTGGTCATAAAAAGCAAGTGAGCTGGGGGAGATTTTATAGACAGAGCTCAGAAGTTCAAAAGACCCTTTAGCTGAGATTTCAAAATGGCAGCTAGCTAAATGCCATTTGGTCTAAATCTACTTATCCAAACGTCCCTCCCTATCTCCAAGGGGTGTCCATAATTACTAGCACAGCCACCTGCAAACGTGGAATCTGAATCTGCCTTCTTTCAAAGATTAGAGAGATGGGACCACGAAGCTTAGCTCCCAGTGCCAGAGAAGAGGTTGGAAGCAAAGAGAGAGGGGAGACGGGAGACCTTCACAGCAGCATGCCAGGACGTGGCGAGCTCGGCCCATCCCATATCTCAGCTATTATGCATTCCCAACTGGCTTGGCCAAAATCCAGGGAGACTCCAGACTGGTGAGTCTGTGAATGTGAGGCAGAGATAAGCGACAGTGAGAGGGAGCCCTCGCCCACAGTTATAAATGGGCTACAGTGCTGCTGGAGCAAGGAGCCAAGGGATTCTTCCATTTCCAAGACATTTCTGCACTCCTGCTCCTGAGACTAAGAATTCTCTTTATTGGTTTTCTCCCACTCTCTGGAAGGTAACTAAGCAGTTACCCTGAGAACACAAAAAATCAGGGGGATTTGGAAGGTTTTTTTTTTAATGTGTTAAAACATGTTGACCTTAGATACTTGTTTGGAATAAAAGTGGGACAGTAGGAAGTTCCATTCTTTCATTCATCTCTGGGGCAGTCATCCTGTGCCATGCCTCTGATAGACAGGGAGGAGACCCATCGCCAACCTCAGCAGGGGATCTGCTTTGGGAACTCAGAAAAAAAGATGCATATCCTTCCAGAAGGAGGCTGGGCCTCTGCAGAAGTGTAGATGAAATCGGACAAACAAAAATAAGAGGAAGGCTCTCTTAGAAGGGGAAGAGCATGAGCAAACTTCAGAAGAGGGTGATGCTTGGCCTAGCAATGAGACTGGCTGCGGGAAGGGCAGAGAGACTTCATGGAAACTGAGGGATCCAGTGCTGGAAGTTCATCGACCCCCTCCAGTGACTCTAGGGCATCCCTGAGTATGTCCTATGCACCCTCCAAAGAGCAAACTCTGGCAACCTGGGGCCCCTGTGAAGTCTAGAGGACAGGAATGTCTGCCCCAAGCCTTACCCCGGGGTCAGACGCCTGGAAAAAATTCCTGGGATTATTTGGTGTTGTCTGAGATGGATCTGGAGCCTCACTGGCTGAAGACAGAAGTGGCTTTTAGTGGGGCTGCCAGGCCTGGTCTGTGGCAAGCTCAAGGCACTGTCATGTATCAAAACGTTGGCACTTGCTGTTTACCAGTCTGAATCTGCTTTCCTTTCTCTTTTATTCACTGTGATCCTTACAAACCATCTCCTCCCCAAAGATCTCCTGATCCCTTCATTTGTAATTAATCCACTGCCCTTTACACTCCTCCAACAAGTCAAGGTCTGTCTATTCCCATATGTGTTTACCTGTCTTGTCTTTAAGAGTCTCACTTCCCTCTACATATAAACACTTGAATGTCAAACAACCAGGTCTTAAACATCTTTTGACCCCCAGCACCAATTCTTCCTGCAACTGAAGCTCTAATATTTTGGCCACCTGATGTGAAGAGCCATCTCACTGGGAAAGACCCTGATGCTGAGAAAGATTGAGGGCAAAAGGAGAAGGGGGTGGCAGAGAGTAAATGGTTAGATAGCATCAGTGACTCAATGGACATGAGTTTGAGCAAACTCCAGGAGACAGCAGAGGACAGAGGAGCCTGGCATGTTGCAGTCCATGGGGTCACAAAGAGTCGGACACGACTGAATGACTGAATGACAACAACCAACTCTTCCATTGCAGACACTCATCAAATACTTCAGGAGTTGAATACACAGCCCCATAAGGAGTGACCTCGTCCTGGCTGACATCCCTTATTCCTGTATCCATCCATTCATTTGTCCAAAAAGCATGTGAGTGCCCAGGATTGGGCAAGCTAGCTCATCTCTTACAGAGCACACAGGAACTCTTCAACCAATCAGCTGCAAAGTGACTTTCAGTATTCAGGCTTCAGAATGAGGGACTTTTTTTCACGTCCAGGACATAGAACACACCCCAGGATCACAGGAGAAAAACCTGGCCACGAGGTGCAGGTGGCCTACATCCTGAAGCCCGTATCAGTCCAGATGAAATGTCACGCCCTCAAGAACCACCCCTGGAGCAGACAGATTGTCTGGGAGATGGGTGAGGGCCCTCAAGGGCTCTGCCCAGCCCACCCAGGAGAAGGCTAGATACGCCTATCACAGAAGAGGGCAGAGTAAAGATAACCCCGCCACCTAAGTGCACAGTACTCCAGGGGTGCTGAGTAAGAAGCTGGCAATGTGGTGTGTGGGAAGAGTTCTAGCAGCCTTCCCAGCAGAGGAGACATGATCCTGGAGACAGGAAGATTTGCTGAAAGTCAGAAGCAAAGTCCGCCCTGCTCAGAGCTCAATAGGCACAAATTCTTTGAGAACGTGGTGTATCCAGGAACCACTCTGCTCTGGGGACAAAAGTAGGGGTGACGGTGACAGAGGAAGGTGGTAGGTTATGGACAATCTTTTATCTCAGGTCTCTTCCAGTTTCAGAGTTATCGGATCCTAATCTGAACCTCCTCCAGCAACAATTTGAAAAAGTTGCCTAAGTCCGGGGACTTCTGGAAAGAAAGTTGACTAGTTGCGTCAAACAATAAACCAAGAAGAAATTCTGAAGGGATAAATTTTCCTTATCGCTCCAAGACATGCATCAAAGCAGCTAGCTGCTGTCTGCCCAGCCTGGGAAGATGATAATGGATTCTAATGGCCTGTAAACAATAGAAGTGGCCTTTGTAATAAAGATTAACAAATTAATTCCTTAGGCTCCCTCCCTGCACCCTGCAGCGCCCTACTCCCCCTGTGCTGGGACAGAGCAACCTTCAGGGATCTGAGAAGAGGAGGGATCCAAGCCCAAGGCTTGATGTCTCTGAGGAAAATCAGACCTGTGGGCCTCAGTGGGGGTATGTCCCGAAGGAGGGTCACGAATCACCTCGTCCTCAATCTGGATAAAAGGAAAAGAATCCCTCATCTCAGAAAATATCAGAAACCAGAGAGAGAGAGAAGATACACCTGGAAACCGGCACAAGAGGTAAACTTCATTCTGACTCGGTGAGCTCACCCATTCATTCAGCAATGAGTCAGAATGAAGTTTACCTCTTGTGCTGGTTTCCAGGTGGGTGATTTGTGACCCTCCTTCGGGACACACCCCCATTGCGGCCCACAGGTCTGATTTTCCTCTAGGGTGCCAGGCATCCACAGAGGGTAGAAGAGAATACAAAGAAAACACCTGCCCTGCACGGAGTGACAGGCTGGGGGCTGGTGCAGGAATAAGGGGCCTGAGCAAAGAAGGATAATACAGGCTAACGCAATAAAATTTGCAAAGTGTTACCCATGTCCAGACGTCGATTTCCACTTCTTTGCTTCTTCTTCTTTGATGCACCATGTTCAGTGTGGGTGACTGGGGTAGATGATATTCAGAAAACAGAGGAGTCAGAAAGAGAAGAAAGAAAGGGGGACACAAAAGAAAAAGGAAGCCAAGCCCCTCCTCCCTCCACTGTCCTCTCTACACTCAGCCCCAGGTGTGGGAAAAAAGAGGACCTATATCATTAGAGGCCCCAGGCAGGTCCAGGCCACCAAGTCACAATCTAGGCCACCAAGTCACAATCCAGGCCATGTCTGTTCCTGCACCAACAAGACATGTTTTTGCTGAACTCTGCAAAATTCTGGCCATCTGGACTTTTCTATTTGACACACCAACTTCCAGCACCCAACAACCTTCACTCTTAGACCTCCTCTGTGTGTGTGTGTGTGTGTGTGTGTGTCTGTGTGTGCATAAACACATGTGCATACACATTAATGGTGATATGATGGAGAAGGAATTCTAAGGTTTTTTCACCTATGGTTCCAAAGTTAACAATGTCGCCTTTTGAAACTAATGATGAATACATTCTTTTGCGTCTGCTTAGCCTCTCGTTTTTCAGTTCTTCAATAAATATTATCTCATGTTCATGCCACAAGTAACCTTGGGTGGCAACAAAGAATAAACACGGTTATCTCCACTTTAGATTTCTTCTCCTCTCTCCATTTGTTTTCCACTCAGCAACGGGTGAGCACCTATCATGTGCTGGTACCACGCAGGGTGTGAAGTTTACAAGACAGAGCAAAGCTAATGTGGGCACCCCCTCCATCAGCTTCACAGCATGGTAGGGGAGAGAGACGGACACGCAATCTGTTCTCCAGGACTTGAGGCAGCTTCCGGAGATGACTGACCTTAAAAGATTTTGCCAAGTAAAAAACAGAAGAAAGGAGATTCCAGGGAGGTGGGCTGCTGTTTGTGCTCAGAGAAGAGTAAGCCGTCTGCTGTCTCCAGCCTATGGGCATGAGTGGGGGGTGAAGGACATAGCCTGAGAAACGAGACTAAAGAGTTGGGCTGGGCCCCGACCATAGAGCCAACAAGCTTGGACTTTGTCCTGAGGGCAACGAGGAAAGCAACGAGGGTTTTAAGCAGAGGCAGGTGATGTGATCAGATTTGTATTTTAGCAAGATTATTCTGGCTGCTGAGTAGAGAATGCACTGGAATAGGAACAGACTCACCAGGCTCTGGAGACATTTCCAGAATAGAACCAATAGGACTGGGTGTCCCATTGGAGGCAGGAGGAAAAGGAGGCTTTCTCATGTGAGCTCAGCCAAGACAGGAAACCAGTAAGAAAGCAAGAAGCAGAGAAATTCAGTGTTTTGCCTAAGGTCACAAGACTACTTGATGACAGACCCACACCAGGAACCTAAAATTCTTCCCCGTAGAAACCCCTTGGTTTGCCATGTTAGCATCAACCAGTGACTTAGCCGTCATTATCTGCCAGGCTGTTTCCTTGTTCCCTGCTTGTTTCGTGCAGAATCGCTTTTCACCCTACAAAGATGACAAGCCCGTGAATGCAAAATTCCTTTGACCTCCCAAAGGGCCTGGCACAGTCCTAGGCACCAAGAGGTCAATGAATGTTAGTGAGTCAATCAATTCCAGGAGCCCCACGGGGGCCTTAGGCACTGCCTTCACTGCAGTGTGAGACTATTTTCTTCTTTAATCCTTAACAAACAGTATTTTTAAAATCACATCTAGATTGAGCAGTTCTTAGATGCTTGGATTTCAAAGTTCAGGAAACTTTTAACAACAACAGAAAAAAAAAAAAATTACAGGGATCACCATAGTCTTGTCAACTTTTTTACTTTGCCAGCTAAGGACATTCTAAAACCCAACCGCCATCTACCACTCAAGTTCTTAAAAGAAAGGACATTTAATACATATTGCACAGGTCAGAATAATATAGTTTTAAGATTAGGGATAATCCTTCAAATAAAATCAGAGTTCCTTGACTAAGCCCAATTGACACTTGGGGCCAGATAAAGCTTTGCTGTGTGTATGGGGGTGTGGGGAGGGGAGGGATGCAGGGGGGTGTTGTTGGGGAGTCATCCTGTACTCTGTGAGATGGTCTGCAACATCTCTGGCAACTGCTCCCGAGATGCCTGTAGCACTCCCAAATTGTGACAACCAAACAATGTCTCCAGGCATTGCCAAACAGCCCCCGGGGGGGGCAAGATCATCTCAACTGAGAACCAGTGAATTAAAAAAAGGAAGCCCTATTAACAAACTAGTTATTAATTTATCACCCTTATATTTTAGAGTGGCGAAAACCTCCTCGCAAACTGGCACCAGTCCCTAAACCAGCTTTGAGGAATGAGAGGTTAAGAAGATGGGATTTGACATCAGACTTGACCTCAAATCTCAATTCTGCTTCTTACTCACTGCCTGACCTTGAGCAAGTGCCTGCGCTAAACCTCCCTTTCCTCTCCTGCAGGACCTCCCGTCAGAGTCGGGAGGATTAAGCGGAATTGCTGTAACCCACTTAGCAACATGCCTGGCACATGACTGTCGGGAGAGATGGGGTGTGACAATGACTAACATTATTTCCATGCCTCTAATTTACTTCTATACCTCCTCGATAGCACAGAGCAAAGCATCTGGCACATACGGATGGCGACCCAGATTTAGGATGTTCTGGGTAAAGGGATCTTGCACATAGTGTAGAAGGTCTCCAACAAACATTTACTGAAGAAATAGATGAGCCCCCAGTCACACCCTGCTCTCTCCAGTTCCTTTCCCCAATCCCACCACACCTAAGCTCTTCCCTCTATTACGAGAACTTTCTCAAAATCTCCCCATGGGGATTAAACCCATGAATGAAGTCTGGCCACTCCAGGACCCCTGCTCTGTGAATAAGAACTCTGGGAAAATCCTCTAACGTTTGGTATTGCTATCCATCTGCTACCTGGACTTTGACTAGCTCCCGCCTCCCTGAGGATGAGAGTGCAGCCTTGCTCAGGCCCACCATTAAAGTCACCCATTTCATCAACATCGTCAGGTTGCTGCTGTCCCCCTTGAGATATTTAAACTGGAGGCAGGCCAGGGACAGAAAAAGGAGGTGGCACTATCCTTGAACAAAAATAGCCATAAAAGGGTGTGGGAAACAAGGGAGCGACAAATTAAACAAGCAGGCAACCTCAAAGGAAGGGGAGGAGGGGAGACTCTGACAGGGCTCAGAGTTCACACTGCTTCCTCCACCCCCACCAAGCCCACCTCCTGCCTCAGCACACAGAGCACTGGTAGCTCTTGCAAGGGGGAAAACAGTCCTTGTTATAAACCAGACATGGTCCTGGCCAAAGCCCAGCCATCATAAATTTCTGGGGCTCACCTCACATGTACATAAAATATCTATCTTCTGACAATTTCCCGAAGGATCAAGGTTTTCTCACCATCACAGGGTCATGGGACATAATCACAAGGAGGGGACTTAAAGAGCAGTTGACCCAAGCTCTCATTTTACAGACGGGGAAACTGAGGTTCGTAGAGAGAAAGGAATCTGCTCAGGACCATCCCAGCATGCTCCAGGTGGCGTGAGCTGAGAGCTTGAGGCTTCTGTTTCGGCACGTGGCTTCACTAGGGGCTCCAAAACATATCCAGAGAAGAGGAAGGTGTGTTATGAACTAAACTTCACCCATCCTGAAAACACAGTTGATCACATCTGCAGCCTCAGATGAGGAATGTCTTAACAAGTTCTCAGAAGGTGCTACTGATCTAGTCTCATGGCTTCTCCATCCGTTTGGAAACTGTTAAGAGAATAAATCACTTTCTGCAGGAGAATCTAGCAACTCCCTTCTTTGCTCCATCATGAATCATCTGTCTTCTCCAGACCATCTGATACTATGACCAAAACACAGAGAACTGTAAAGACCATTTGGGGGCGGAGGGTGCTGGAGGGAGGCACACATGTGCATATAATGGGAAGAGAGACAGGAAACCAATGTGGCCAAATGCTAGTAAACGGTGACTCTAAACAAACAACAGACATGTTCCTTTTACCATTCTTGTAACTTTTCAGAGGGTGTGAAATTTTTCCAAGTAAAAATTTCAGCGAGAGAAAGCACTAGTTCATAATCTAAATTAATTTGTTCTAATGATTTGGAAGGAATCAGGACTCACTCCCTCAGTTTCACAGAGTTTCTCTAAGGACTAACATCCTTAGAAAAAGTTGTAGGACCTCCCAGAGATTAGAGGTGTAGGGCTCCAAAAAATATGTCATGCTCAGCAACCTTGGGATCCGTAACTGATTTCAAATATTTTGTCCCATCAGCTCCCCAAATACACATATGCTTGTCACATTATGTATCACAGTGATTTTGTTTCAGAAGATAACTAGTTACAAGAAGTTATGGATGGAGCAAAGTCAGAATCCAAAAGAGGTTCATCCTCTTTTCAATATATGAGGTTCATTAACACAACAGAATGCAGCTTAATTTCTATTCAGTGTGGAAATTCTTTCATATAAATTCTTGAATCAAAATCCACATCTGACCCACAGTCACCATGTTCTCTATTCAAAGTAATTTTTAATTTGGGTCATATGGGATCCCTAAAACTCTACCCTTGACCACATATATGAAACCCATGTCAATACTGTGGCTTTCAAGACATGAAGGTTTGAGAGAATGCAACCCATTCAAGAAACTTGCAAGAATTCCTTATGATCAAAGTAAGAGTTGAAGGGAGAAGGAACAGAAGAATATGAGATTGGAAAGATGGGTAGAGATCATATCCAGGAGGGCCTATATGCTGGACAAAGGAACAAGATGTTTATTTTGGGGGTGGGGGTATGGCAACAAGGCAGCAATGGGTTTTAAGATGGGAGGGATATAATTGGATCATTCCAGCAGAGGATGGATGGCAGTAACTCAGAACTAGGGCGCCTAATTGGAATGACAAAGATCTGAACAGTTAGAGTAGGAGTGAAGAACTGAGGACAAATTATTAGAGAGGGCTATTAAAGAAAGCAAAGGGACAGTCCTTGAGAGGAAGAGGGCAGACGTGCCTGACAGACAGGAGTCCAAGGTGACTTCCAGCTCTGCTGACTTGGGAGATGTGGCTGCTGCTCATCCAGGTGGGGAATCCAGGAGAAGGTTTGGCAGAGGAATGTAGCAAGTTCTGAACATGCTGAGGTTTCACCTGGATATGTAAATGTGGAGCCCCAGAGAGAAGTCTGGGTTAGACATATGCATTTGAGAGTAATCAGCATATATACGGTCATGATGTCAGCTGTGGATGTGGTCAACTAGAGAGAAACTGAGAGCAAAACAAGAATTGAATTAAGAAACTCTGGGGAACTGAAGTGTTTCAAGAGCGGGGGCAAGGAAGAGGAGCGCTCCCTCACCCTCAAGAACACTGACTGGCCTAAGAAGCAGAGACCTCAGTCTGCTTTTAAGTGACCCACTAAACTCCTTTATCTTCCACAGGCTGGTCACACCATGCTAGAGCCAAGGAAGGAGCAATGATGTATTAAAATAAACTCACTTCTTAACAACAAGAAGACAAACAACCCAATTACAACATGGGCAAAGAATTTGAATGGCTATTTCTTCAAAGAATATATACAAATGGTCAATAAGCACATGAAAGCACCTAGCATCATTAATCAGAGAAATGCAACTCAAAACCACAATGAGGTATCGCTTTTTATCTACTAGGACAGGCTATAATCATAAAGATAATTGCAAGTGTCAGCAAGGATGTGGAGAAATTGAGCCCTCATATACCACTGGTAGGAATGTAAAACGGTGCAGCTACTCTAAAAGAAGTTTGGCAGGACTTCCCTGGTGGCCCAGTGGTTAAGATTCCACCCTCCTTCTGTAGTGGATGTGAGTTCAACCCCTGGTTAGAGAACTAAGATCCCACATGCCACATGGTGTGGCCAAAAACAAATTTCAACAAATTAAAACAATTTTTTAAAATAAATAAAAATAATTTTTAAATGAAAATAGTTTGGCAGTGTCTAAAAAAATTAAGTATAGAGTTATCATACNTAGTGGATGTGAGTTCAACCCCTGGTTTCTCCGAGAACTAAGATCCCACATGCCACATGGTGTGGCCAAAATCAAATTTCAACAAATTAAAACAATTTTTTAAAATAAATAAAAATAATTTTTAAATGAAAATAGTTTGGCAGTGTCTAAAAAAATTAAGTATAGAGTTATCATACAATCCAGCAATTCCACTCCTAGGCATATACCCAAGAGAACTGAAAACATGCCCACATGAAAACTTATACTTGAATGCTCATATTAGCATTATTCATAATAGCCAAAAAGTGGAAACAGACCACATGTCTATCAACTTGATGAATGGATAAATAAAATATTCACACATTGGAATATTATTCTACCATAAAAAGGAAAAACATACTACAATATGGTTAGACATTGAAAACATGTTAAGTAAAAGGCCATGTATATTGTCTGATTCCATTTATATGACATACTCAAACCAAGGGAATTCATAGATACAGAAAGCAGATTCTTGGTTGCCAGGGCCTGGGGGAGGGGAGAATGAGAAGTGACTGTTTTTGGGTAACAGATTTCTTTCTAGGGTAATGAAATGTCCTGAAATTAGATCGTGGTAATGTTTGCACAACACTGAATATACTGAGACCGCTCAACTGCACACTTTAAAATATGAAAAATCAATATTTGAACACTGACTGGATATAAATATAAGAAATTACTTTGTTTTCAGGTAGAAGAATGCCATAGTTCTGCTTTTACTCTTTTTTAATCCTTACTGTTTAAATAAAAAAATAATTTATGAAATAAAGGGCTAAAAGAACCCAAAAAATTGTACATGGTTAAAATGGTGAACTTTATATTACGGGAATTTTATCTCAATAAAAGAAATTTTAGACAATAAACTTACTTTACAAAGTTCCCATAGGCAAGAGGAGCTGGGTAAGCAATTTCTCCACCTTGCCCAGATATTCCGAGTAAAGAAGCCGAAACTCCATTCTAACTAAAGATGCCAAACAGTATGCTTCTCAACAGACTCTTAAATGTCTTCAAATGTCTATAGGTTAGGGGTAGGGGCTCTGCTGATGAGTAGAGAAGGAACAGGCCCCTCTTGATAGCTACTCCCACCTTGGTGAGGCTGCCTCACTTCTAAGATTCTAAAATGCTAAACAAGCAGACCAGACCTACAGAAAGACAGCAATTAGGCATGACCTGGGGCGTAGTTACTCCACAAAGACAGAAAAGAGAAATGATTTCTGGGCCCAGGGTTCCCAGAAGTCCCAGAATGGCAACCTTTTGGTTCCTCCCCCTTCTTCAACACCAACGCCCCTGCACTGCGTTTCCAGACGACCTTGTGGGCCAGCATTCCAAGCTGTCCAGAGCGGCACCATTCACCGCAAACACAGCAGCTCTCTGTTCACCCGGTGCCCCGGGCAGTGGCTCTAAATCTTTTTGGGCTTTGGACACAAGTGATTTTGAAATTAGCACAACTTACATGGTCGACAGCCAGCTCAACACCGTCGGCTGCAGAAGTCAAGGCCCTGAGAAGCCAAAATGGGACAGAAGACGGACTGTGAGTTTATCAGAGGAGCTCGGAGCCTCCGGGCAGCAGAGCCTGAGGTTGGAGCTCCAGGGTTCCGCAGAACTTCCTGACGATAATTTCATTGCTACTTCCCTGTCCAATGATACGCTTCTCTCTCTCTTTTTGCTCCCCCTCTCCCGCCAAACTCCCACGGTAATACTGGATAATGAAGTAAAAGAATGAAAATGCTTCTAGGTGGCACCCGACCACCCCAGAGAGACCGTCAGAGCCAGGGAGGCAGTTCTGGAGTGAAAAGCAAAACCTCTGGCCTCTTCCAGCCCTTGGGTAAGCAACCCTTCCCCCAAGCCTCCCTGTCCCTCTCCGCCCAACGAGAAGGAGAGCACAAAGAAACCAGGTCTTCCCTTGGGGTTCTGACCACCTCGTGGGGCGATTATGATACCCTGCAGTTGCCATGCCTACTGTGATGTCATTCCTTTTATCATTCCATCAAGGTGGTTTTTTTTTTTTTTCCTTTTCTCTAAAGGACATCCTCCGATCGAATGCCTGGGAGCCCACTGGGAGCTCCAGCCCTTGTCTTAAACTAGACCTGGGTAAACTACAGCATCCGAGACCTCAGAAGACTCTACAGACCTAATGGAGGTAGGGAAGGGTTGGGAGTGGCTCCCAGGACACAGAGAAGCTCTCCTCCCAAGCTGGTCAATCTCTCTCTACCTTTATGCAGAACACAGATTTCACCAGCAATCAGAAATGCAAATAGGACAGGGATGTGTGACAAGGTCCTGTCAGCTCTAATCAGCAGGGCAGAAGGCAATCACTTTTTAAGTAAAATGAAGGCAAAGAAGAAAGATGGAGGAAAAGACGTACAAACCTCCTGCTTATCATGCACTGAAGAATACAAAAGAGCAAAGAAAAACATTTCCTAAATGATTGCTTTCCACTGTGTAGCCATGGAGCTCCAGGGGTTCCATACCAATGAAAAGCATTTCTCTGGGTCCCTACTGTGTGCCAAGCACTGCACCAGGTACTGGAGTCCCAGTCTTCAAAGAACTAATAACAGGATGAGTGTTCACAATCATGACAGTTACACAGGCTCATCTTAACACCTTTGCTCCACTAGAAACCAAAGCTCTGAGAGACCAGGCAGTTTGTCCCCGGCCATGAAGCTCAATCTACAACCTGTGGGCAGATAGCAAAAACTCGGGCATGGGCGAGCCTTGCCCGAAACCCTCAAGTGAACACAACAGCTGGCTGTATGCTTTCTGTTCTTTTCGTCCTCCGCTGTGGGATCCACGGGGCTTCTGCCAGGCAGTGAAGGAAGGCTGCAGGCGGCTCGAGCTCCAGCTGCTGCAGCCCCACCAGGGAAATGGCGGCCATCTGCCACGCTGAACGGCAGTAGGGCCCAGGAAGGCCGTTCCTGCAAACGGCTCACTCTCTGCAGTCAACTTAACCTTTAGGCAGCAGGACCGCTCCTGGAAGTCATCACTAACATTGTTAAGACACAGCACCAGGTACAAAACAGGGGCCCGAAAGCACTGGAAACTTCCAGACTTATTACATAAAACATGGCGACTGCTGTTGGCGTCAGCATCTCCATTACTTTCAGCCAAAAACTAACACAGAGAACTGACTTTATCTTACTGGATCTATAACATATTTTTTGTGTTTTAAAAAAAAATTATACATCACAAATATATTCTTTTCATCTTAAGCAGGAAAAAAAATCCAATGCCCATTTTACGAATGAGGAAACCAAGGTAAAGGACAGAGAAAGGTCATCCCAGGTGACATTACTATGCGGAACCGAGATTTTTATCTTAGGTATTCACTTTCAGGGACCCTTGGTGACAGCACAGACGCTAAGGGATTTAGATGGAAGCCACTTTACCAAGCCACCAAACAAGCCATCACTGTTAGTTCTTTTGTGTTTAAGTGGGGCTGGGGCAGGGTTTTGGTGGGGGGGAAAGGCGGGCGGTGAGAAGAGGTAGGAGACAGATCCCTGTGAAAGCCCAAGCATTTATTCCCAAAAACATTGCTGATATGGTTCGGGGGCCAGATGTCAGACTTGCTAACACTGTCCTCCTTTTAAACAAGCCAGCCTGCCTTTCACCTGTCCTCAGGTAGGTGTCCAGGTGCCCTACTTTTCCATGGAGCCCTGCTCCCCTGGGAACAGAAGCCCGAACAGACTGCTTTGCGCGCGCACAGGTAAGAAACGCTGCCATACAAAAACCAGGCCAGCGAGCACACACAGAAAACATTCACTAGATGGTGGCTTGGCTGGCTTCAGTTGCGAAACCCATCCTTTAGGACACACATCTGTGAGACAGGCCCTGCAGAAACGCAGTTCGGATCAAAGCAGGCTGGCCCTGATCATCTCATTAAAAGCGGCAGGATGTGAATTCCAAGTTGTGATGAGGCCTAAAAAGCAGGAGTCCTAGACTCTGACCTGGACTTGAATCTCAGCACTGCTCACTCACTATGTGACTGAGAGTGTTTGCTCTCAGTTTTCCTCCTCCATAAAATGGGGATAAAGATAGCTGCGAGAAGTTATGAAAATGCCAATATGTAATAGACTCTTCAAAGATTGTACCTGTAAATATCAGTTTGCCAGGCACAGCAGGGTGTCTGTGCTCAGCCACCCACACATTTTCCCTGACCCCTTCTGACCCATGGCCTTCACTTGCAACAGAACTGACCTGGAGGGTAAAGCCTTTGGCGGCAGAACTGAGCTCTCATTCCTGCCAAGCTAACTGACCCATATAGGCTTCACAACCTTGTTCTTACTGGAACCACTCTTTTGTTTGCTTGAATTTTTTATTTATGCATATGCTTTTTATGAGTTTCTTTATGCATATCTGTGTATATATAATTTATTCAAATGCATTTTATCACTTACACTCTTTTCCTGAATTCTGTCTTCCCATGTCAGCACCCCAGCTCTGACCCTGTTTTCCCCATGTGGCCCATGTTAATATTTCAGTCTGTGTCCTTCCATGTTTTTCCTCATATCATGTAAATCATTTTACACACACAAACATAAATAGGGGCTTGGGGAGAGGTATATGCTCTTCTCCCTCTTGTTCATTCTGTCATATGTTGCTCAAATCCTTGTAATGGTTCTGTAATGACCCACGGGATGAAGGTACAATTGCTATCGGACCATTTCCCTACTGACAGGTATTCACTGAGTTTTAATTCTTGGCCATTACATACAAAATATCAATAAACTCCTTGTACACATGTCCTCACCGAAGATCGTTTTCTAACCAAATTGCCCAAGCCCAGGATGTAAAAGTCATCCATCAAAAGACATGATCACGAGCTCCAATAGGGTCACATCATCCTTAAAAGACCCCTTAGAATAGGACCCCTCTGCTCTTAGAAGTGCAAACTCCAGGCTTGGGTCTGACCTCCAACTCCTAGTTCTTGCAGGGTCTTACTGTGTCANCTGGGAACAGAAGCCCGAACAGACTGCTTTGCGCGCGCACAGGTAAGAAACGCTGCCATACAAAAACCAGGCCAGCGAGCACACACAGAAAACATTCACTAGATGGTGGCTTGGCTGGCTTCAGTTGCGAAACCCATCCTTTAGGACACACATCTGTGAGACAGGCCCTGCAGAAACGCAGTTCGGATCAAAGCAGGCTGGCCCTGATCATCTCATTAAAAGCGGCAGGATGTGAATTCCAAGTTGTGATGAGGCCTAAAAAGCAGGAGTCCTAGACTCTGACCTGGACTTGAATCTCAGCACTGCTCACTCACTATGTGACTGAGAGTGTTTGCTCTCAGTTTTCCTCCTCCATAAAATGGGGATAAAGATAGCTGCGAGAAGTTATGAAAATGCCAATATGTAATAGACTCTTCAAAGATTGTACCTGTAAATATCAGTTTGCCAGGCACAGCAGGGTGTCTGTGCTCAGCCACCCACACATTTTCCCTGACCCCTTCTGACCCATGGCCTTCACTTGCAACAGAACTGACCTGGAGGGTAAAGCCTTTGGCGGCAGAACTGAGCTCTCATTCCTGCCAAGCTAACTGACCCATATAGGCTTCACAACCTTGTTCTTACTGGAACCACTCTTTTGTTTGCTTGAATTTTTTATTTATGCATATGCTTTTTATGAGTTTCTTTATGCATATCTGTGTATATATAATTTATTCAAATGCATTTTATCACTTACACTCTTTTCCTGAATTCTGTCTTCCCATGTCAGCACCCCAGCTCTGACCCTGTTTTCCCCATGTGGCCCATGTTAATATTTCAGTCTGTGTCCTTCCATGTTTTTCCTCATATCATGTAAATCATTTTACACACACAAACATAAATAGGGGCTTGGGGAGAGGTATATGCTCTTCTCCCTCTTGTTCATTCTGTCATATGTTGCTCAAATCCTTGTAATGGTTCTGTAATGACCCACGGGATGAAGGTACAATTGCTATCGGACCATTTCCCTACTGACAGGTATTCACTGAGTTTTAATTCTTGGCCATTACATACAAAATATCAATAAACTCCTTGTACACATGTCCTCACCGAAGATCGTTTTCTAACCAAATTGCCCAAGCCCAGGATGTAAAAGTCATCCATCAAAAGACATGATCACGAGCTCCAATAGGGTCACATCATCCTTAAAAGACCCCTTAGAATAGGACCCCTCTGCTCTTAGAAGTGCAAACTCCAGGCTTGGGTCTGACCTCCAACTCCTAGTTCTTGCAGGGTCTTACTGTGTCAACTCTCTAGCTCTTAATTTTCTCATCTGTAAAGTAAAATAATAACTGCCTGGTGGTGCAGAATTCAGGAGTGCTTTTGTGTGGGAGCCCTGTGTGAAGTGCTATTTTTGCTGTTATTCTGTAGGATATTGCTTCTAGCTTGTTGTTCTGGCAGTCAAGGAAGGGAGGGCAAGCCAAAACTAACTGTTTCAGTTCAACTCCAAGACTTGGAGGTCCTTCTTCAGAAAGTTGCGGGGACTGGGTGGGAAGGCCTCTGTCTCTCTGCCTTCCAGAAGCACCTTGCACTGAGATTGTTTACAACCCAAAGTCAAGACTAGCTGGAAGGACTTTTGAGTCTTCACCTGCCAGGCTTTGTCACATTCCAAAGAGGAGCAGCTGTAACTGAAGTTATAAGAAGAATCGTCCAGTGAGCAGATTGTGAAAAATCGGAAATCTCACTGATGTCTGATTTTCACTCAAAAGCTCCCTAAGCTCTAAATTGCATTCAATAAAAAGTGTAAGGTGGTGGGGATGGGTCTACTCCTTTTGCAGGGGATATGGTAATTAGGATTTTCTGTTCCTGAAAAAAAGAGATGTTTTGGGAAGGGGGAATCCCTAAAACTTCCATTTCAGGTAGCAGTTCTAAGCCTTTCAAGAACCTTCCTGAAAAGAAGCAGTTTCAGCAACTCAAGTGAATTTGCCGGGTTACCATATGGCTCATAACGCATGAGTTGTTCAGTCGCTCAGTCGTGTCCGACTCTTTGCAACCCCATGGACTACAGCACTCCAGGCTTCCCTGTCCTTCACTGTCTCCTGGAGTTTGCTCAAACTCGTGTCCATTGAGTTGGTTATGCCATCCAACCAGAACATATCACAGGGGAGCAATGGAAATGATAAAAATGTGCAGAATTAGTATAATGTTATTCTGCTCTAAAACTCAAATCAAATCTGAATGTGGAATACTTTTCTTCATAAAATCAAGCAGATGAGGGACTTCCCTGGTGGTTCAGTGGTCAAGAGAAAGCACTTCCACTGCAGGGGGGGTGGGGGTGGGGGCAGGTGCAATCCCTGGACAGGGAACTAAGATCCTGCGTGCCAGGTGGCTCAGCTTAAAAAAAAAAAAATGAGCAGATGATGGGCACCCCTTGCTCTGGATGAGCTCTTGGCAGCATCTACTGAACACAGCCTACCTGGGACCTAGCTATCCCACTGGCAGGTAGGCACACTTCAGGTCTCCTCACAGC
Organism: Neotragus moschatus; assembly: GCA_006410615.1. Taxonomy (NCBI): domain Eukaryota; kingdom Metazoa; phylum Chordata; class Mammalia; order Artiodactyla; family Bovidae; genus Neotragus; species Neotragus moschatus. Next base: position 1,845,458 of record SJYA01001474.1, on the reverse strand, counting down.
ACAGCTCAGAGAAATCACAAACCAGAAACTGTCATATGCCCAACAAGAATAGAACCAGCAAGAAAATCACAGTATATTAACACGACAGTATACTACCCAGTGCCCAGAATGCTAGACCTACAACCTCAGCCCATACTATGAATGAATCTCACAATGTTGAGGGGGGAGTCCGGACACTAAAGTGAACATGCCAGAAGATTCCACCCCACAGGGGGTTACAATCAGGATGGTCACCCTTGGGGATGGGGTAGGAGGTGTGGTAGTAACTGGAAGGGGCACAGATGGACTTCTGTCCTCTTGTTTCTTAACATGGACAGTGATGACATAAGTAAATTTAATTTGTCAGAATTTATTGAGCTGCATAAAAGTGTACTTTTCTGTATGTGTCCCTGGAGAAGGGCATGGCAACCCATTCCAATATTCTTGCCTGGAGAATCCCCATGGACAGAGGAGCCTAGTGGGCTATAGTCCATAGGATTGCAAAGAGTCAAACACGTATGAAGTGACTTAGCATATACACACTGCATGTATGATGTACTTTGAGCTTTAAAACTTAAAAAAGATACACGGAACAAAAATGAAGGTGAAAGTGAAGTCCCTCAGTCATGTCCGACTCTTCGTGACCCCATGGACTGTAGCCTACCAGGCTCTTCCATCCTTGGGATTTTCCAGGCAAGAATACTGGAGTGGGTTGCCATTTCCTTCTCCAGGAGACTTTCCTGACCCAGAGATTGAACCGGGGTCTCCCACATTGCAGGCAGATGCTTTACCATCAGAGCCACCAGGGAAGTCCCTAAGAGTAAAGCAGTCAGGTGGCCAGGGCTCTTGGAGCCAGATTTCGTCTACCACGCATTATTCCTGGGAGCTCTCCTGTCCGTGCAGAGACTGCTTAGCTGAATGTCGCAGAAGAGGCTTCTGTGAGAAGAGATGAAAGAGACCACAGAGAAACTGGCACTTTCTTTGTAAAGAAGCGGTTTTACAAAATCTAGCTGTGCAAACTCCACCCGGGTAATTAATCCACTGCACTATCCATTTCAGCTGGACCCAGGTTTGCTTCAGAAACATTTGGGGGCTTTGCTCTTTGTTTTTCTTCTCTTTAAAAAATGTTTGGAATGAAGGGAAAAGACATCATTATTTTATATGGAAATCAAATCAATGTTCACAGATAAAGAATGGAAAGAAAAGCTGATCGATGGTGACAAATTAGAAGCCAGAGATGGAGATTCTCTATAAAGGCTCTAATATCACAGGCAAATGGGGTTTCCATTTGGTTCAATAACAATATTTATAGTAACAGCTAACACGTATGCAGAGTTTACACATGCTAGGCACTACTCTGAGTGCTCACATACACTTATTTAACTTATTCAATCTCCATCTATAAGGTAAAGATTGTACAACCCCTACTTGGCAGACTGACATCAAGGCCCAGAGAGGTTCAGAAACTTGCTCAAACTCACACAGCCAGTAAGTGACAGACGAGGCTGTCTGGCTAGAATCTGCCTTCTTAACCATTGTACCATAGAGCTTTCTAACAAGCATTTTGTTGTTGTTTAGTCACTGAGTCATGTCTGATTCATGCGACCCCATGGACCNGAGAGGTTCAGAAACTTGCTCAAACTCACACAGCCAGTAAGTGACAGACGAGGCTGTCTGGCTAGAATCTGCCTTCTTAACCATTGTACCATAGAGCTTTCTAACAAGCATTTTGTTGTTGTTTAGTCACTGAGTCATGTCTGATTCATGCGACCCCATGGACCGTAGCCCACCAGGCTCCTCTGTCCATGGGATTTCCCAGGCAAGAATACTGGAGTGGATTGCCATTTTCTTCTCCAGGTGATCTTCCCAACCCGGGAATCGAACCCGTGTTTCTGTTTGCCAAGCCCTTATTATGTGCTGGGCACTATACTGGGTACTAGCATATATAAAACGAGAACTCGTAAGTTACAGGATTAGTGTGTGCAGTGATAGAGCTCACATAGTCATCCAGGTCTAACTCAAGAATGGAAAGTTAGGAAACACTCTCCAAATGGCAGATTTAAGGTTTCAATGACTAAAAAGCACCATCTGTTTTCTCAGTACATTCTAAGAATAAAATCCCTTGATCTTATCTTCTCAGCAGAGTAAATTATAAGGATCAACATTCCTTGATGCCCCACCCTCTCCTGGGTCATGAAACTCAATAAAACTCTCTTCATTTTGATTGGAGGGGGGAAAAAAATAAGAACCCGTAAATATGCTTGTTTACTTTTCCTGAATTGCCGTCTTGTGTAAAATGGATTGCTCACCACTAATCTAGCAGGCTCTCAGACGTTGCCCAGGTTATTAAAAAAAATCAAAGAAATGCAAAGCAGGATTGCTACACATACAGCACATTTTTAATGTTTACACAACAAATTCACACTCTTCACATATACACATACACAAACTTAAATACAACATAAAATAATTATGATCTCAAGAGAATTACAGGATCTGTTTCTTTTAAAATATTGTTAATTCAGAGAGTGCCCCATGGATGCTGTGGTCAAACCACAGACTGTACAGTGGATGTCTTATGACGAACACCTTGGGAACTACATGTAAAACCTCACGCAGAGATAACCCCAAAGTTTCATTTCAGGCCTCCAGGAATGGGAGACCCAAGTTTAATCGGGTCCCACTACTGCTCTATCTGCTTGATAAGCCTTTCTTAAGGGAAGAAGAATAAAAGATTGATCCCAATGGTAAGGATCAATGAAAGCCTAGCTAGGAACCAGTAATAGAGAAGAAAGGAGGTTCACAGAGCTGAAGACTGTGTGGGCGAAAACTCTAGGCCGTGGCCAATAAAGTCGCAGGCCAGCCAGGTGTAGGATCTTCATAATACCTAGAGGTCAAATTCAGACGTTCAACAAAGGTTACAAGCAAGAGGCAGGAACATAACCACCTGCCTACCTGCCCTTGAACTAGCTCTGACCCAGGCCTCCAGAGGCTACACTCATGCCCGTGGCCCATCTTTACTGGCCTCTCTACAAGGACAGGGGTTTCTAAAAACACATGAAACTTCCAGGGTATGCTCCCTTCTCCCATGTCCATCCCATTTCCTGGGAGTCAATTAAATATTTTTAGAGAATCAAAAATGGTGCCCATTGTGACAGGGCCCTATGCGCCTTTCCAGAAGAGTGTGAGGTCCAATTCTAAACAGATCCTGTCTTAGAAAAAGACCTGAAAAAGGTATGAGAGCTCCTCAGACCCAAAGATGAGACAGTAGAAAGCTGGCTGAAAACCATTTTCCAATGTCTGTTTATTTTTATGCTAAAATCTATTCACTGTATGAGTTGCCAAGGAAAGTTAAGGCTCTTGTTCTGAAGCAAGAGAGGTTCTCTTTCCACATGACACCTGTAGAAGCTGGAAAATGTGATACCCTCTGTGTATCACAGAACACCAGTTCCCAGTAAGAAGACACCCCAATTTCTGCCAGTGCAGCACCCAGTGGGGGCAGCTTTTCCACTTTTCTCCTCTTGCTCAAAGGGCCCTAAAAAGGCCACCAGAGCCTTCCCCAAGGGCAAAGTCCTCCTTGGCCCCCAGTGAGGACTCACTGCTCACCATCCCTTTTATTTAGCTAAGCAGCAGACTTTAAAAATAATTTCTAGAGCTCTTTACTCAAAGGCACACTCAAAAAGAGGTCTGTGGACCATGTACTAAATGCACTGGATCCTACTCAAGCTATCAAAGGCTAAGTGTGACCTTGAAACATCCTCTCTAAATTCTTCCCTTACTTCCAGTCCGGACTAACACAAATTGATTCTATTTTCTCAAAACACCAGCCTGTTCAGATAGCTTTGTTTATCTTCATCAGTATTTCTCCATGATGAGGGGGGCAAGGGTTCAATGTCCATTGTTGAATCCAGAGAGACAAGGCCTATGGGAAGACGTAAACCTGAAAGAGGTGATGAACCCATGGGCAATTCTCCAGACATCCTTGAGTCAAGAGACTTTCTCAGACACAGTCCACCCTCACTCCCCCATGGGAACAGTTTATACTTCCTGAGTCCTGGCTTTGGTTCAGACTATCTCCTAAGAGCTTCATGTAGGTTAACATCTAATCCTCACACCAGCCCTCTGGGGTAGGTGTCACAGATGAAAGAGAAAGCTGGAATTTCAACCTAGAAGTCTGATTCTCAAGCCTAGGCTCCCATGAGGACCACAAGGTATTTCCGTACTCAAGGATTATAGCTGGTCCTCTTATGACCTGGATAATCACGATGGTGTGGTCACTCACCTATAGCTGGACATCCTGGAATATGAAGTCAAGTGAGCCTTACTTACATTACCATGAACAAAGCTAGTAGAGGTGATGGAATTCCAACTGAACTATTTAAAACCCTAACAAATGATGCTGTTAAAGTGCGGCACTCAATATGTCAACAAATTTGGAAAACTCAGCAGTGGCCACAGGACTGGAAAAGATCAGTTTTCATTCCAGTCCCAAAGAAGGGCAATGCCAAGAATGTTCAAACTACCAGACAATTACACTCATTTCACATGCTAGCAAGGTTATACTCAAAATCCTTCACACTAGGCTTCAGCAGTATGTGAACTGAGAACTTCCAGATGTACAAGCTGAGCTTAGAAAAGGCAGAATAATCAGAGATCAAATTGTCAACATTCATTGGATCATACAGAAACCAAGGAAATCCTAGAAAAGCATCTACTTCTGCTTCGTTGACTATGCTAAAGCTTTTGACTATGGATCACAACAAACTATAGAAAATTCTGAAAGAGCTGGGAGTACCAGACTACTTTACCTGTCTCCTGAGAAACCTGTACGCAGGTTAAGAAGCAACAGCTACAGCTGGACATGGAACAACTGACTGGTTCCAAATTGAGAAAGGAATACGCAAGGCTGTATATTGCCTATTTAANCAAACTATAGAAAATTCTGAAAGAGCTGGGAGTACCAGACTACTTTACCTGTCTCCTGAGAAACCTGTACGCAGGTTAAGAAGCAACAGCTACAGCTGGACATGGAACAACTGACTGGTTCCAAATTGAGAAAGGAATACGCAAGGCTGTATATTGCCTATTTAACTTATATGCAGAATACATTATGTGAAATGCTGGGCTGGATGAAACTCAAGCTGGAATCAAGATTTCCAGAAGAAATATCAACAACCTCAGATATGCAGAGGTTACCACTCTAATGGTAGAAAGTGAAGAGGAACTAAAGAGCCTCCTAATGAGGGTGAAAGAAGAGTGTGAAAAAGCTGGCTTGAAACTCAACCTTCAAAAAATTAAGATCATGGCAAATGGTCCCATCACCTCACGGCAAATAGAAGAGGGAAAGTGGAAGCAGTGACAGACTTTATTTTCTTAGACACCCAAATCACTGTCGACGGTGACTGCAGCCCTGAAATTAAAAGACACTTGCTCTTTGGAAGGAAAACTGACAAACCTAGACAGTATAGTAAGAAGCGGAGACATCACTGCCAACAAAGATCCATGTAATCAAAGCTGTGGCTTTTCCAGTAGTCATGAACAGATGTGAGAGTTGGACCATAAAGAAGGCTGAGCACCGAAGAACTGATGCTTTCAAACTGTGGTGCTGAAGAAGACTCTTGAGAGTCCTTTGACTGCAAGGAGATCAAACAAGTCAATCCTAAAGGAAATCAACCCTAAATATTCATTGAAGGGACAGATGCTGAAGCTGAAGTTCCAATACTTTTTGCCACCGGATATGGAAGATTCTTTACCATCTGAGCCACCAGGGAAGTCCTACCCAATCTCAGTAGAAGATCCTTATCCAGGTGGGTACAGTGTCTCCCACGTTCCTAGCAAACAGGGGCTCGGGCCAGAGAATCAATGTTTCAGGAAACATTTGCAACAGGGGAGGAGTAAACCAAGTCTGTGTCGGCTCTCTGATGAGACGATGGATTTTGTGCTTAACCGCAAGTTAGCTGAGGTTGCTGCTTTATCTCACAATAATGAAGAGCTCAATCTGAGCACTCGCTACAGACCAGGAACTGTACTAAGCACGTCACATACGTTACAGCATTCGTTTTCACTTAATCCTCACAACAACCCTAAAAGGTAGGGATTTTCATTATCCCCAGATGAGTAAACCAGGCTCAGAAAGAAGTCAAGTAACTTGCCCCAGCTGCATGGCCATAAGTGACAAAGGTCAGATTCAAACCCAAGTTGTTGGAACCCTAAACGTGTTCTCCTCTTACGCACGAGGCTCCTCTGCCTCTCTCCATGTGTGACAGGCTTTTGTTCCCTACTATGATGACACGTTGGGAGGGCCGGGCCAGGTTTTGTGTTTATCTGAATAGGTGCCTAATGCCCTGAGCTTACCTTGTGGGCGTGACACTTTTCCTCTGTGCACAGTTGACGACAGGCTGCACACACCCGCCGGGCTACAGCAGGGCAGAGGGCAAACAGCCTCGGCCCTGGGGCCCGCCTCTTGCTTCCTCTGGCCCTGGACTGCCCTTGCCACCCTCTGACCTCTGCACCCGCCACCCACACCACTGCCACCACAGCCTGTGTCTTTTCCCCTCGGCTGCCTCCCCTGGGTGTGCGGCCCTGCCCGCCTCCATGCACAGGTCTTGCCAGGCCTTGAAACCCTCCTCCCCGAAGCTGCACGGTCCAGACCTGCCCCTCAAGCTTGGTAACAGTTCGGTCCAGGTTTCACATCCACCTTATCCTCACAGCCATCTTCACCTCCGCCAGCTCCTTCCTCCTCACACCAGCTTTCCTAAGAGTTTGCAAACCCAATGACTATAGGTCAAATGTGGCCCCCAAGTATGTTTTGTTTGGTTGTACTATGTTTTCTGAAAATTGAATTACTTATGTCAAGCTGTTAGAGTTTATAGACACATTCAGATTTCAAGTGTCTCTGGAAAAATCAGGAGTCCTGGACTTCCCAGGAGGTCCAATGGTTAAGAATCCGCCTGCCAATGCATGAGACCTAGGTTTGATCCCTGGTCTGGGAAGATCCCACATGCTGCAGGGCCCTAAGCCCACGTGCCACAACTATTGAGCCTGTGCTCTACAGCCTGTGATCCGCCACAAAAGAAGCCAGTGCAATGAGAAGCCCGCACAGTGCAACGGAGAAAGCCTGCTGCAAAGACGCGACCCAGTCAAAAATAAGCGCATAATTTTTTTAATTTGAAAAAAAAAGAGAAAAATCAGGAGTCCTGGCAACGGCGGGCCCTGTTTTCCCATGTGGCAAATGGCTAGAGTTGAATTCGGACATCCCGATGCCTGAGGGTGAATTTCCAGCTTATCACAGTCCACTGCTCTACTTTTCCCATCTAGACATCCATTCACTCATCCCCACGGCCTGCCGGGCGCCTGTGGGCACTTGTGTCTGCAGTGCCTGCTGTAATGCCTCCATTTAGCAGATGAGGAAACTGAGAAAGTGGGGAGAGAGAGCATTCTTCCAGATCTCCAGGTTGAGTTCATCAGCAAAGCCAGGGCTGGAATCACTAGATACTGTTTATTATCAAGCTCCTGGGTGTCCCAGGAACTGCCCAGAGCATCACAGAGGCTTCAACACAGGTCTGTTGCTGCTGCCTCTCTAGTCACTACCCACCCCCACTGCTACACCAAACGCACGGACAGGCCAAAGAAAGGCACCATACTTTTCCACACACAGATCACAAACACCTCTTTTACCATGTGCCACGGTAATCTGATTCTCCCCATCTTACCTCCATGGCCCGATTAACTTTTCTCAAATCTCTTACTCAGGTTTTACACTCTGAACCTGCTGAGCTGTAACCTTTCTGTAAGGTAATCCCCTCTGGCCTGATCCGGGATGGTGTGTGCATGTGTGTGTGTGCATGTGTGTGCGCGCATATGTGTGTGTTTGCACATGTATGTGTGCTCACACATGTGTTTCTAGACAAACACACTATCCTCTCATGACCTTCCCACATGGCTGAAAAGTCAACACATCCCCAGGTGGTGAGCCAGTGTCCGCCCCACTGCCCCGTGTAAAGGGGTGGCAGCTGCTGATGGCGCCATGACGGAATGAAAGTTCAGGGTGGCCCTGTCTTCAATTTTTCAAGAACCTGGGAATATAATTTAGAAACATTGCTTCCTATTAAGAAGACATGTACTGGGACTTTCCTGTTTGTCCAGTGGCTAAGATTCCACGCTCCCAATGCAGGGGGCCCAGCTTCAATCCCTGGTCAGGAAACTAGACCCTACATGCAGATTCCACATGCTACAAAGAAGACTGAAGAGCCCGCAGGCCGCAACTAAGATCTGGCAGAGCCAAATTAATTAATTAATTAATTAATTATTTTTTGAAAAAGAAACAGACCTGTGCTGAGAAACAAACCACCCACTCCTACCCCCACCTCACCCCACCCCCATCCCCACCCCAGGGGCTTGGGAGACTTTACAAGGATCAGAGGCTGGAGGATTGATAGGCAAGGCTGGCTCCCCTTGAAACACCCCATTGGAACAGCCAGCAGCAGGTCCCCAGTCTCTTGTCCCATGCTGACGCCTGTCCTAAGACCTGGACGAGGACCCCAGCAGCTTAGCTAGCTTTGCCCTCCAGCTTTGTCCTCCACAACCACAAGACAACTAAGATGTTTTTGACTGGTGTTTTCCTAACTCCTTGTCTGAGCTGTCCTAAAAACAAACTTTTTTTTTTTTAACTTTTTCTTATCCATCTTCTCCATGGAACCCTCAGGTTCTTAACTCACACTGCATAATATGGATCTTTCCAATAAGGAGGTTGCAGTTTCCACTTCTTTGATTAAACAGTTCCTACAAAGAATTCATTGAGATGAATGTGCTTATCATGAACCAGGTAGCATCCTTTTCCTCCCTAAACCACACGCAATTAACATATAAATGGCCTGGCAAAGGGACTTCTTTGAGAAGTGGCAGATTATAACTCCACTTGCTCCTTCACTTCTGAAGCTTTTTTTTTTTTTTAAGGAAAGAGAAAAGAACAATTTCCAAAGGAGAAAATGTCACAGATGGCCACAAACTGGCTTCCCGAGGGATGATCATTTTAATGCAAATACTCTTTCTCCAAGGTACAATGTACAAAGTGTCCACTTGAGGATCTGTGCCTCCTATTTGGGTAATCACTTTCGATGGTGGTTACTGAGCAGGCAAATGATATGCCCGGAAAGGCAGCCAATGAGAGAGGTGCGCCCGCCCTGCATCCCCATTGGCCAGGCTGGGCACCAGCTGGAACCAGGGCCAGCTTTGAGGACAGCAGCACGACTTGATAGGATTCTCTCTTCAAAGCATAGAGCAAACATCAATTAATCCTCAAAAGACGCTTTCAAGAAGAACATTATCCCTTTTGAGGATGTGGAAGCTAAGAGGGGCCGCAGGTAGTTGAAGGGAGAGCGGAGGAGAAAACAGAGCCCCGGGCTCCAAGATCAGTTCTCCGGAGAGAATCAAGTTGCAGGAGATGGATGAACCTACAGAATGGGGGCGACGGAGGAGGCCGCCAAGGAGCCACTGCTTCTGAGGGTATCCTCCAAGGCTCCCATTCCAGAGGAGGCTGCAAAGTGAAACAGGGTGGGAGCCCTGATCATGGCTCTGTGTACACCAAGCTGGGAACCAGTGTTCAGATGATTGGACTTGGGCTCAAAACCCCTTCATTAGCGCCTAGGTTGAACATGGAGGGGGAAAACTGAAATCTGGATCCAATTTGCCACACTGAGCCTGTTCGGGCACTTCCACCCTGTCTCTTGAAAGGGGGAGGGGTTGGATTTGTGTGTGCACTCCAAGGCCATTCCCCACCTGGCTGGTCTCTCCATCTCAAGAGGACCAGAAGTTCCCACCGCTCACATTCGTAAGGATCACAGCCTGTCACTGTGTTTGGCAATAAACATCACACATTCTCACATTACACGTTTATTCAACCTTTAATATTTTGCTGCAAGATACCTGGAAAAGTTGTATGCCACTGATAAAAAAAATACTGTAAAAACACACCCCACAATCTCTTCTCCACACATAGGCAATAACCTTACACAGGGATTTCTACAGTCAACGTTTTTAGTTTGTGTTTTGTCAAACACTCCAGTCGCTTTCTTTGCTGTACACTGTGTGCTGTTTGCATCACTAAACAGAACCCATGCCATGTGCAAAAATAGGCTTGTTGGAGATGCTTAAGTTTTTATAGAAAGGCTTTCCTAAAGAGTCCGAATCAGTTTGGGCTTCCCTGGTGGCTCAGCAGTAAACAATTAGCCCGCCAGTGCAGGAGATGTGGGTTCGATCCCTGGGTCCGGAAGATCCTCTGGAGAAGGAAAGGGCAACCCACTCCAGTATTCTTGCCTGGAAAATCCCATGGACAGAAACTATCAGGCTACAGTCCATGGAGTTGGGTCACAAAAATGTCAGGCACAACTAAACAACAACAAACTGAATGAGTTTGCTCTCAATTTACCATATAGTCAAAGAAAAAAAGGAAATCATCCTATGACTGACTTTTTTTAAAATTCAAATACCAATAACTATTCTGACATAATCTTCTGATATGTGTGTATGCTTTCAGAGCCATAGAAAATATCTGGAAGCAGATACAAAAAGTGTCCTAATGGGTAAGAGGGGAAGAAGTCTTCTTTCTTTTTCTTCTCATTTCACGTCCTGTACTGTGCATTTTTTACAATCAGTATGTCACTTCTTAAATGTTTAAAATTATGAAATGAAAAGTCACTCCAAGATCATTTTTCCCCCATGGGTTGCATTTTGTCCCCATACCCCTGCAAAGTAAGCAAATAAGTCTTGGAAAGAGCTTGCCGTCTTTACAAAAAATACTACACACCTTCGTCATGATATTGTCAACACGCAGGCTGCTTCATCTAAAATGCCCCAAGCGAAGAAAGGACAGTATCTTGAAAGCTACTTCACAGAGGAGGGTGAAGCTATATCAGACAGAAGCAAAATTGTAGCTCCAACACCTAGGAAACAACTGAGGCTTCTAGACTTGAATTCCTTTGGGGTTATCTGAGAAACAGCTGAAAAGCCACCTTTCTACACAAATCAGACATAGCTCCTGCTTCCAACTCTTAGTCGCTATGAATGGCCAGAACACACAAACTCACAAAACCAACCAATAGCCTGGAATCCCTCCAATTATCAAAAGCATTTTTTTTCTTCTCTTAAAGGATGGACTTTTCAAATGACACCAACCTCTTCCATTATTTAAGTGTTTATTTAGAGAATACTGCTGTTGGACGCTTGAGAAATGGAGATCTAAATCTCAAAGGACCCTTATCATTTGCAAAGTAATTAGAAATGAAGTTTTAAAAAAAAAAACACCCTGGGGTTGAAGTGATGAGGCCAACAGGAAAATCCAATTCATTTACAAAATTTTCACTTCCATCTGTTTTCCTCACAAATACTGCTAGATACAGTTATTATCAGCAAATCAGTGACAAGAAGGCTGAAATGAAGGAAAATGTTCACTCTGAGTCTCTTGAACTCCTGGCATTTGGCAGAGCTGTGCAGCAGGATCAAATTGTCAATTTCAGCCTGACCCTGAAATCAAGACTCTAATAGTCACAGAAGTTCTGCAGCTAATCAGTTACTGTTCACACTTCACTCATCAGAATCCTTAAAGTCACCAGAGGGAGCCTGCATTTGCAACACACCAGAAAGCATTCCTTGGAGGGCTTAGCCGTCCTTCCAGTTCTACTTTTGCCCTCTCCTTCCAGAGACTGATTTAGAAACGAAGGGAAGAAGGCTAAGAAAACTCTCACCTTTAATATTAATAAGAATTGCGCGGTCCCCGGATGATCAGAGCCCAGACTACACAGGACTTGAAAGAATGATTGAGACTTTGATATGAAATATGAAAAAGTAACAGGCAGAAGGGGTGGGGAGACCAAACTGGGAGGCCCAGGGCCCAGCTCCTGAGCTCCAGTCCTGACTCGCCAGCGACGATCACTCTGATTTATTAAGCAAGGACGATGTACACTTACCTCGCCACCTTTTTATCTGTGAGATGAATGAAATGATCTCTCAAATGGCTTATTTGTCATGACAGGAAGAAAAAATACAACACAGTACAATACAAATAAGGGAACTAGGAATTGAGCCCACCCTTCGCCTTCTTTTCAAAGAGATTTCCCATANCTGCAATGAGAGAGACCCAGGTTTGATTCCTGGGTTGGGAAGATCCCCTGGAGAAGCGAATGGTGACCCACTTCAGTATTCTTGCCTGGAGAACGCCAAGGACAGAGGAGCCTAGCGGGCTATAGTCCATGGGGTTGCAAAGAGTCAAACACGACTAAGCAACTAACACTTTCATTCATTCACTGGGAATTCGGAGAGAAATAAGATACACAGGCACACCTCTGAGATATTGTGAGTTTAGTTCTAGATTACTGCAGTAAAGCAAATGGTGATCATAGATCACCATTAACAAATGTAAAAATAATGAAAAAGTATGAAACCTTATGAAAATCACCGAAATGTAACAGAGACGCAAAGCGAGCCAATGCTGTGGAAGAAACGGTGCTGACAGACTTGCTCAGCACAGGATTGCCACGAAACTTCAATGTGTGAAAAAAGAAAATGAAACAAAGATGACACGGGACGCGCAATAAAACGAGGTATGCTTACAGTCATCGCTATGGAAATAACTCTAAGTCTAGAGGGTAAATACATGAGTAAGCCAACAGTAATAATCTGGACTGTTTACTCATGCAGTAAACACATATGTAACTGAATGCCTACTAAGTACGTGNAATGTGTGAAAAAAGAAAATGAAACAAAGATGACACGGGACGCGCAATAAAACGAGGTATGCTTACAGTCATCGCTATGGAAATAACTCTAAGTCTAGAGGGTAAATACATGAGTAAGCCAACAGTAATAATCTGGACTGTTTACTCATGCAGTAAACACATATGTAACTGAATGCCTACTAAGTACGTGGCCCGATGCTAGGCCCCAGAGACAGAGCAACAAAAAATACCAACACACAGCCTGACCTAACAGAGTTTCCAGTGAACTGATAAGAACAATAATCAAAATACATTGGTTGCTATAGAAAAAGAAAAAAAAAAAAGAATGACCTCTCACCAGACTTTGTTTGCCAGAATCATCCTTCCAGGCAGGAGAAACACTAAGCCTCTTAGCTGAGAGGCACGCAGGAGGCAACACATTATGTGGGAGACTGCGAAAGAAGAGGTCAAACTGAAGGTCAAACTGCAAATGCTGTTACCTGCAAAGCCTTGAAAGCCTCTTGCTCGCCCACACTGGCCAGGGAATTCAGGAAGGTCTGCACGAGGAGTGGAACTCTGCACAAGCTCTTTTTATTTTTTTCCTTTAATTTTCATTGGGGTATAGTTGATTTACAATGTTGTTAGTTTCACACGTATAGCAAATTGAATCTGTTTTATATATATATATCAGAGTGGATACATATATCCACTCTTTTCTACATGCTTTTCCTATGTAGGCCATTACAAAATATTGGGTAGAGGTCCTTGTGCTACATGGTAGGTTCTTATTAGTTACCTATTTCATATAGCCGTGTGTATGTGTCAATCCCAGTCTTGGAATTTGTCCTTCCTCCCCTTTCCCCTGGTAACCACAAATTTATTTTCTACATCTGCTACTCTTTTGGCTAAGATCAAGTGTAAGGCACTGACTCTCAAAGAAAGGAAAGTGATGCTTAGGTTAGAAAACGGTGTGAAGATTCTTAGGGAAAGAGAAAACAAGGGCAACAACTTTGAGGCAATATCAGCAGCAAACTGCATCCATACCATCCAGCCCTTTCCCTCTCCTTCTCCCTGGTACCATCTCTCACTCTTCCTTCCCTCTCTTTTGACTGGTTTTCCCCAGCCCTTTATTTTTCTGGTTATGGCTTGTTTTCTGTTTGTTTGCTTTTTTTTTTTTTTTTTTTTTCTTATTCTTTGCTTGTTCCTTCTAGCCAGACGTCTGTATCTTTAAGCAACCTACCCCACCTATACCCTCCACTCTACACTCTCTTCTTGGGTCATCATCCTAGAAGCCTGCCAGGATTTAACAGCCCTCACACTTGACTTCATGCTCTNTTTTTTTTTTTTTTTTTTGCCTTATTCTTTGCTTGTTCCTTCTAGCCAGACGTCTGTATCTTTAAGCAACCTACCCCACCTATACCCTCCACTCTACACTCTCTTCTTGGGTCATCATCCTAGAAGCCTGCCAGGATTTAACAGCCCTCACACTTGACTTCATGCTCTGCTGTTATCATCTTGAAATTCTTAATCAATTTTGAACAAGGGACCTCCATGTTTTCATTTTGCACTGAGTTCCACAAATTATGTGGCTGGTCCTGACTGGAAGATTCAGGGATTCACCAGTCTAGATGCAGAGTTCCAGGGGGAAATTCCCAAATAAGGTCATCTCTGGTGCAATGATCTTTTAAGAATTGATTCTGAATTTTTTTTTTTTTTTTTTGAAAAATGATTCTTAAATCAGTTTGTGGATTCTCTATTACCTTAGTTTATAAAAACACTGAGTGATGAATTAAATGTTGACATAAACAGAAGTTGTCATGAAGAATACAAACTCTTTTTCTCTCTTTCAGAAATTCCAGTAAATCAGCAAGTTGAAATATGGAAGCCTCAGACAGGAAATCCAGGAAGTTAACAAGATATCATCTTTCAGAGCATCTGGACGTTAAACTTCTCAGTCCAGGTTCCTTCTTCAGCTTCTCTGAAAGATGATCCTTAGTTCAAAATACTAGAGGAGAAATGTAGGGAAATGATGATCAAAAAAGCAATCCTTAAGGAAAAACACTGAGAGACTGCTGTTGAGAACCATCAGCCCATGAGTGTGTAACTTCTCCTCTAAGGAAGAGACAGGGCTGAAAGTAGATTACTTGGTCAGCACTGTAATAGTCATGAAATAAAACACATCCTCACAGGGAAGGGAAGGGATGAGTTTCCCACGATTCTCCTTTGTGCCACCAAAGCACTAAATGGTCTTACATTACATCTTTAATACTAGGGCTGTTCATATAACCAGATAAATCAAATGTATAATTGAACCCTAAGAAATGGTTTCTTGGCAACCTTAAGAATTCTTCTTATCTCCAAGAGGAAACAGTTTTGAACTTCAATTTACAAAACAAAGCAAAATAAAATTAAATAAACTGAATTCAAGGTGCCTTCCTTTACTGCATTATTTGTGAAACAAGCAGAACAAAACTGGCCAACTCCCCTCACAGTGAGGAGTGCTAAGGGCCAAATAAGAAGTCTATTTATATAGAAGCGTTTGTTAAGCTGGGTGAATTAATCAATGATGTAAGTGTTGCTATGGAGCAACAGCTCTCTTTCTTCACTGTAACTCAAGATGTCCTAGGACACAGTCTTCCTTCCTCAGCTAAGTCTGTCAGCCCCTGCCCTGCCCCAGCCACACGGGGCTCTCTCCCTTTACCAGCAGGCCAGCTTTGGAATCAGGCCACCTACATGAGACCCTCAACTCTGGGCATACGCAGAGTGTGACCCCAGCCAAGCCTGGACGCAAAGTCCTCCACCAGTGGCTCTCTCTGACCCTTATCATGAACACACTGCCTTGGCTTCCTGAAATGAGGGGTCATTGTTTGGATTTCAATTTGGATGTTGTTACAGTGTCACGTCTTCCAATAAGTCTTCCCTCATGCACAAGTGCAGCGGGCATCCACACACACACACACACACACACACGCACACACTCCTGATGCAACAACATTCCTGCATTCCACCATTCTGCATTCTGAATGCTATGCCCTGCCCCTAATCGGATCATAGCACTTGGTACAGCCACATCATAATAGCTTCCTTCAGATGTCTTTCTCCCCCTCCTAGATTGGGAGCTCCTTGAAGGCAGGGCCTGTGTTTCCTTTGTTTGGGGGCTAGGGGATTTAACTTGGCACAGTGCCTGCCAACAGTAGGTATTCAGTAAATGTTTGAAAAGTGGACATGAAAAGGAGTAGGGGAAGGAGGTACAGTCGATTGAATAGTGTCCCGCAAATTCATGTGGCTGTCAGTTATCTAGGGACACATAACAAATAACCATAAACTCGGTGGTTAAAAACAACAGAAAGTTATTCTCTCACAGTTCTGAATGCCAGAATTCCAAACTCAAGGTGTTGGCAGGGCCATGCTCTCTCTGCTCTCTTGGAAAGAATCCTTCTTTTTCTTTTCCTGGCTTCTAGTGGTCCCCAACAGTCCTTCATGTTTCTTGGCTTGTGGCTATGTTATTCCAATCTTCTCCTCCTACTTCACTTGCCCTTTTCTCTCTGGGTGTTCTGCTCTTCTTATAAAGATACCAGCCATTGGATTCATGCCATGTCCTTCTCCAGGGGATCTTCCCAATCCAGGGATCAAACCTGCATCTCTTACATCTACCTGTATTGGCANTCTTACGAGTGAATGGGGAAGTGCCAGCCGTCCTGGGGCAGACACCAAGAGCTGGAGTGATTTGTGAGCCCTTTTTTCATGAGTTAATTTGCTTCCAGCAGATTCCATTAGTGACCTGACAGACCCTGGGCCTGGAGGAGGGCCTTGGAAGAGCTACTGAGTCAGCAAACTGAAGGGGCGACAGGGAAGGCCAGATGTCTTGCGCCCAGCCCTTTGCCCAGCGTTTCTATTTGAAGAGCTTAGAATAATTATTTGCGAAGCTCTTGTTAAGGCAGCACCACTAAGCTACCTACAGAGAGAAGACGCACGAACCTTGACCACCAAACGGCCAACCAGAAGCTGACACAATATACGAAAAGGATTCCCACATGAAAGAATCTTCGCTTCCCAGTGGCAGGAAGAAAGCAAAAGTCACAGATATAGTTGAACCGTGAACACAGGATCTGCAACCAGGAACCTGAGGGGAGTGGAGGCGGGGAGAGGGTTGAACATTCTGAGTTCCAGTTGACAATTCTAGTAGAATAAGAAAATGATGGAACTATGAATACCGCTGCTGCTCTTACTACAAATAATAATAATCACAGTTAACATTTATTGGGCACCTAGTATGTGCTAAGAGGTCTTCCCTGGGGGCGCGGACGGTAAGGAATCTGTCTGCGCTGCAGGAGCCCCAGGTTCAGTCCCTGGGTTGGGAAGATCCCCTGGAGTAGGAAATGGCAACTCACTCCAGTATTCTTGCCTGGGAAATCCCATGGGCAGAGGAGCCTGGTGGGCTACAGTCCACGGGGTCGCAGAGTCAGACACAACTGAATTGACTTAGCACCGTGCATGTGCTGAGAACCATGCTACCAGCTTTTCAGGCAATATCTCCTTTACTCTTAGCAGCAGCCCTTTGAGGTAGGCAAAGTCTGTAGGTAAGAGATGTCTCACAGCCACGAAGTCACGAGAAAGATTCAGAGAAAAATCAAGCCCCGGGTGTGTCTGACTCCAAGCTTGTGCACTGGACCACTTTGCTACCTACCACTCAGTCTCATGAACTGGAGACAGGGTATTGAAATGGGACTCTGGCTCCAGCCCTACACGCACCCTAAGTATCTGTGGGATCTCAGCGAGTGATTTCAACTCATGGGCCATTCTACCCCATAAGATGACTGAGTAATTTCTTAAGGGTCCCCTCAATTCAAACTAGAGTCCCTGACCACAGGGATGCCATTTGAGTTGATGGGGGAGGGGATATATAAACATTACTCAGACACAGCCCTGCCCTCAAGGACTCTGCAATCTAGCCCTGCCTTATGTAAAAGCTCAAGAACTTTGGGTGTCCTATTCGGTGACTCTTTTTTAATATATCACTAAAAAAGTTTTTCTGAGAGTCCATCTTCTATTTGCTCTTCTTTGTACACAGGCATGGAGAGGTATATCTTAAAAGACATTCATCTAATGGATCTAGAGTGATTATTTTTGCTCTCATCTTTTTACATTTTTGCACTGTTTGAAATTTTAGTAACAAATATACATCATTTTTGTAAAAACAATAAGTTCACTTGAAACACCACTAAAACAATAGTATATAGGCATGTTTGTATGCACATACATGCATATATACACCAACCTAGACAGCATATTAAAAAACAGAGCCATTACTTTGCCAACAAATGTTCATCTAGTCAAAGCTATGGTTTTTCCAGCAGTCGTGTATGGATGTGAGAGTTGGACTATAAAGAAAGCTAAGCGCTGAAGAACTGATGCTTTTGAACTGTCGTGTTGGAGAAGACTCTTGAGAGTCCCTTGGACTGCAAGGAGATCCAACCAGTCAATCTATTGAAAGGATTGATGCTGAGGCTGAAACTCCAATACTTTGGCCACCTGATGCAAAGAACCAACTCATTGGAAAACACTCTGATGCTGGGAAAGATTGAACGTGGCAGGAGAAGGGGACGACAGAGGATGAGATGGTTGGATGGCATCACCGACTCGAAGGACACAAGTTTGAGTAGGCTCCGGGAGTTGGTGATGGACAGGGAAGCCTGGTGTGCTGCAGTCCACGGGGTTGCAAAGAGTCAGATATGACTGAGCGACTGAACTGACATATATACACAGACATAAATATTTCAACATTAACTGGATATTTCATAATATTAGGAAATTATTAACTCCAATGAGATTGTGACTGATTTTATAAAGAATCCTTGTGTTTGTAGAGACCTACTGAAATATTTACAGATAAAATGACATCTGGGATTTATTTCAGAATATCCCTGGTGTGGGAGGGTCAGGGGAAGCTATTGCTGAGACTGGCTCTGAGTTGCTAATTGCTGGTGCTGAGTTATGAATATATGAGGTTCACTATACCAGTGAGCCCCAGCCTTTCTGGCACCAGGGACTGGTTTCATGGAAGATAATTTTTCCATGGACAGAGTGGGGTGGATGGTTCAGGTAATAATGCAAGCAATGGAGGTGCCAGGGGTTAGGGACCCCTGCACCATACTATGCCTGAAAGTTTTCATAATATTTAGCAAAAGAGGAACCTCTTTCAAGGACAACGGGGAAGCAGCATTTCCCAAAAGCTAGCTGGGTCCCCAGCCAGCAATCTTTCTACCTGAGCTTTTCATCACCCTAGCCTAACTCTTCTCTTTCACCATTACAGTTTAACTTCATTTTTCCTGTGGCTCTCTTCCACTCCCACACCATTCCCCCAAACTTTCTAAAATCATCCATCAGGTCTGTTGGCATACTCTGGTACCTAAGCCACTGTATCTGATCTTACCCCTGCCCAGGGGACAGAAGGGATGTGCCTGAGCAATGCTCCCACACACTCCTGTTCAAAGTCAGCTACTATCAGGTTCTGTTTATTGAGAGGCAGAACAGCTTGACTGGTGGAGGATGGGTTTCACTCATGCATTCAGCAAATACTTGCCAGTCTCCTACCTTATGCCAGGCACTGAGTCAGGGGCTGGGGATCAGTGGTGAATAAGACAAGAGGGCCACCCACACAGAGGGTGAGCTGTGGTTCCAAGATTTAGGATCAGGGTTTATTCTCTAAGACACCCTCGAATCACATGGAATCTTGTCCAAAGTAAAGAAAGACATGATCTGATGTCAAGAGATAGAATTTCACCCAACCAAATGTCCTTGAGGGCAGTGGTCAGTGCCAGTCTCAGGCATCAGATGACCTTTACCTCGGACTCTATTTATGCTGAGGTTGGAACGTTATATAAAAAGTCCCATAATTGTTCTTCTTCAATGCATCTCAGAAAGACATTTCCAAATGTTTGTGGAGAGAAAGTGCAACAATACTTGAAAGATAGGGTCTATCCATCTGGATCCTTGGTTCGGATTTTTTCTGTATTAGAACCTTGTTCTTGAAAGGTACATTATGTCTGAAGCAAGGTCCTGTATCAATACCTCACTGTGTGTAACAGGCTGCGGGCAAGACACCCACCTCAACCCAGTTCCCCATTTCATGGGACACAAAGCCCAGACCAAAGTAATCACTGGGTCAGTAACTGATGGCCAAGGAAAGGGCAGTCAGGCCTCTCTGCAGGCCACACTCACATCAGATTTTTTATAACCTTTGCTGCCACTTGGACAAAGTTTTCACATCCATGTTTGATGTTGAACTAGGTAAAGTTTTACTAGCATGCATGACTGTAGCAGTTTTTAAAAACAAAACTTCCCTTCCAGGAATGACTTATATGACCCCAATAATACAACCAGAGGCCTCCTATGTAAATGCTTGGTCATGGGAAAACGTTTAGCAGTGTTCAGTGAATCACTTATGCCTGCCCTCAGGGCACAAAGACTTGCAAATCAAATGTTTTGGCAAGAAAAGCTCAATCTGGAAAAACCACAAACATTTTCAAATTTTCTTTTTATCACAATAATAGCAATAGTGCTATGAGTAAAGGTTTTAATTTATTCATTAAGACAAAGGGTCTGTTCTCATATTAACTGTGGATTTACCATTCACTGTTCTAATAAAAATGCATACTTTGCACACTTTCCCCCATTGACTATAAACTCCAAGAGGAAAAAAACATTTCGATGCTACTTTTATGTTTTATCTTCAGCACCTAACACAAAGCCTGGCAAATAGTTAATACTGGTAAATATTTCTTGAATTCAGTCCAAGTATGATTTAAAGAAATAGTTTTTCAAAAATAAAGGGCAATGGTACAGACCCTGAGCAACCAATTTGCATCCAAGTCCCAACAAGACTCCCTGGACCACATCCTACTCTCTTCCCCAGGTGGAGGTCAACTACGGCAGGTGCTGGGACTTCCCTGGTGGTCCAGTGGTCCTTGCTTCCTCTGCAGGGAGCTTGGGTCCCATCCTTGGTCAGGGAAGTTCCACATGCTGCACGGTGCAGCCAGAAGAAATTAAAAAAAAAGGTGCATCCACACCCTTGCCTATTGGACTTCTTCACCTGGATGTTGACTGAGGATCTCAGGCCTAACAAGGGCAAAGCTGGGCCCACACACGCCCACTGCCCCTCGATCCTCACCATCTCAGCAATTCGATTCTTCTACCTGCTCAGGTCTAAAACCTCGAAGTCATCCATAATGCCTCTCTTGTTGTCATACCCCACTTTCAATTGTTCTGCAAACACTGCCTTCCCTATCTTTAATATGTATTCCAAATCCAGCCACTTTTTACTTTTACTTTTACTTACAGCCACTGTAACCTTTACAGTTACCACCCTGGTCCCAGCTGCTGCCTCCTTACTCATTTCCCTGCTCAGCCCCTGATTCATCTGCTTACCCTCAGCTGGGCAGCTAGGCTGATGCTGTAAAAACCCTCCGGTAGGTTCCCAACTCCAAAAATAAGCCAGTTTTCCCACTACTCTCCCCCTCTCTAATTCTACTCCAGCCATACTGGCATTCTTGCTATTCTCAAAACATCAGGCAAAGTAAGTAAGCATCCCCTCAGGACCTTGCACTTGCTGCTCTCTCTGCCTTGAATCTTCTTCCCCCAGATGACCCTTAAATGTCACTTTTCAGTGAAATCTCCTCTGGCCACCTTAACTGTCCTCCCCAAAGCCCCTATCCCATCCCCCTCATAGACTTAATCACCATCCCTGGCATTTATTCACTTGGATCACCATTATCTGCGTCCACTAGAATGTAAGCTAGAAGAAGGCTGGGATTTTGCTCCTGTTTTTCATTGCTGATGTCCGGCACTCAGAGTAGTGCTAAGTACTTAGTAAACGGGACTTCCTGCGGCCTCAGGGAGGAGCCAGCAATGAAGGAGCCACAGCTCCAGTCCCTGGGACAGGAAGATCCCCTGGAGAAGGAACTGGCAACCCACTCCAGTATTCTTGCCTAGGAAATCCCATGGACAGAGGAGCCTGGCAGGCTACAGTCCATGGGGTCGCAGAAGAGCTGGACATGACTTAGCAACTGACCAACAACAACCCAGTAACCATTTACTGACTTAATAAATTAATCCCAGGACACCTGGAAATAGTCTTAACTCCACATGACAAAGGGAAAAATCTTAGAATCCCCTCACAGACATATGACCCAGTTCATAGCAAAACATATGTATTTTAGGCCTTTCTCAAGCAAATAAATAACCTCTAATGAATTTCGAGAGGGGAGGAAACCTCATTTCATTTTTCCTCCCTCTTACCTTCCTAAATCAGGGACCACCTCCCCCCTTCTCAGGCCGAAAGCTGAAAAACATCTGTGCAAAGGATTCAAAAGGAGGTGCAGGTACCACCAGACCCGAAGGCAGTTCCCGCCCGCAAGTCTGAGGGGAAGATGACTGAGAGAGGAAAGAAAAATTAGCACAGAGACCAGAAACGCGTGTTTAAGACCCCTTCCCAGGCCACGAGTCAGCTGAGTGAAGCTGGCATCAGGGTGAGAGATTAATTTCATGACCTTCTTGCTGTCATTAGGAACCGGGGAACTTTAAGGAACTGATGTGTAGAAAGGGGCATGTGTGTCTGCCCGTATGTCGACAGAGAGAGGTCTGGTAACAAAACAAGATGCTTTCCAGCACAACACGCATCAAACCACCTACTGTGTGCCCACACAGTGCAAGGTGCTGGGGACCCAGGAAGGTCCTGATACAGTTCCTTCGTGCAAGGAGGTTTAACGGGTGGAAGTGACCGGCCCAGACTCAGCTCACCAGAGGTCACCGTGCTAAGTGCTCCACTGGCACGAACAAAGTGCTGTGGAACCCACAGAGGGGCAACTGATTCTGGCTGGAGGTGGCTGAGTTCCTGAAGGGTGAGCGGGAACCAGATGTTCACCAGGGAGAGGCATAAGAGACAGAGGAGGCAGGGGTGGTCAGAAAAGCAAAGGCCCAGAGGTGGAAGGTCCATGGTCTGGCATGAGTTCACGGATAGGTGGTGCGACGTGAGGCCAAATCGCCATACTAGGGAGTTTGGCCACCTCCTCTGAGGAGTGCCCCCTGGCCCCTCCAGCAGGGCAATTCCTCCCCTTCTTTGCATCTCACCATGCCCTGCACACACTCCCCAAAGCACACTCCCAGCCCAGCAGGGCCTCAGCAAAGGGCATCAGCAGTTCCCTCTGCTCAGAATACTTTCCCCCCAGCCGTCTGCACATGCCACTCCCTCATCCTGCAGGTCTCTGCTCAAACACCACCCTCTCTATGAAGCCATCTTTGAATACCCTCTCCAGGGGGCAACACACACACCTGCGCCCCTCACCCTCACTTTATTTCCCCAGAGCATTTATACCTGCATTTCTGCTCACTGCTAGCATGTGGCTCCTATGAAGGCTGGGACCTTGCCTTATGGACTGGCTGTATCCCCAGCACCTGCAGTGTGTGGCGCATGGTGGAAACTCAATAAATAGTTGATGAAGGAATAAAAAGCACCTGAAACAAGTGGAGGTCAAGGTTGTGTATATCTGTCTCCACCTACAAGGTTGAAAATTGATATGAAAGGAAAGACTGTGCTCTCAGTTCTCCCACAGTGCACACAACTGGCACTCAGTAAATAGGTCATAGATGGGTGGATGGAAAGGATAGGTAGCTGGATGGATGAGTAGTTGTGTGGATGGATGGATGAATGGATGGATGGGTGGACGGATGGATGGATGGATGGATGGATGGATGGNAAAGACTGTGCTCTCAGTTCTCCCACAGTGCACACAACTGGCACTCAGTAAATAGGTCATAGATGGGTGGATGGAAAGGATAGGTAGCTGGATGGATGAGTAGTTGTGTGGATGGATGGATGAATGGATGGATGGGTGGACGGATGGATGGATGGATGGATGGATGGATGGATGGGCAGATGCTGGCATGGATGGATAGACAGTTGGGCAGATGGGTAGATGGATGGATCTACAATCAGTAGGTGCTGGTAAAAGTAATGAAAACCCAAACAGTGCAGAGCTTTCCCTGTGGGTAGGGACAACTTGACATGGGGAGAGATTACAGGTTGGGGAGTCAATTAGGAAGCTCCTGCCAGCATCCCTGTGGGCATTTCTGTTGCCTGAATGAGAGGTAAATGGATGAGGGGATGGAGTCCAGAAGTATGCCAACGTTAAGTCAACAGGACTTGGGGACTAAATGTATATAGGAGTGAGGAGAGAGAAGAGCCAAAGATGATCCTGAGGTTTTTGTTTAAATGATAGTGAACCCCAAGAGGAACAAGCAGCATAAGGGGAAGAAGATAATTTTATTTAGAACATAAATTTGAGGAGGGACAGCCTGGTGGAGTCAAATAGGCGTAGGACAGTCAGGAGGAGAGAAGAAGGTCAACTCCTGAGTGCCAGCAGAAGTCATGGGAATCCGCTTATTTGTTTCCACGTCTGAGCACCTTCCATTGCTCCAGACATTTACTATGTGCTGAGACCATGGATGCTGCAGTGCCCAAGACAGGTATGGTCTGTGCTTTCATGGAATATAAATTCCAAGAGGAAAGGCAAAAATAAGACAGGTAAACAAATGCCTAAAGATCATTTCTGAGAGTTGTATGCACTGTGACAAAGATATACCAGGGTAATGGGAGAGTTATGCAGGAAGAGGGGTGGGTGGGACGGAGGGGAGCTCCGAAGAGGTGGCTTTCATCATGATGAGGCCAAGGGTAAGGATGACAAGGAAGTTCCTTGCCTCGTGGCTTCAATTTTCTTAAACAAGTCTGGGGGAAATCATCTGCTGAGAGGGAGAGGATGGAGAGGGATTTCAGGTAAACGGCAAAATACTGAAACAACTGCTGTCAGGAAGAAATGGAAAGGGGAGAGAAAAGAGAAAAGAGACGAGGCACCAAGGACCAAGCGGCCACTGTGACTGTGTAAGGGGGCCTGTCGATGCAAAGCACAGGCACACTTCACAGCCATTACGTAAGGACGAAGCTCTGTGTCCCTGCAGCTCACCTGACACCCTACTTGGTATGAGATGGGTTTGCCAGAGTGTATATTTGATTTTAATTAAGTTTGATGGGCTGCGAGGATTTTCATTACTCGGTCTGACCAGGCGCATTCCCACCGCCACACCCTCACAGACCCCAGTCACTTCCTGCCGCAGCCTCCCCACTCACACCATCCTGCAAATTAACCACCCTCAAATGTCCACCCTGCCATACCCTAAATAATGCCCCCACACCTACAGGATCCGCGCCAGACTTTTCACACAGGTGTCTAGAATAGGTTCTTTGTTACCTGTCCAGCCCTCTCCCTCCCAACTGCTCAGCCTGGCTGCCCTTCACACTTCCTTTTTGAACCCAGGTTCATTTCGACAGACAGACCCAGGTCCGTGCCTCGGGTCCTGGGCAAATTGCTTAAACTCTTCCGAGTTTTCCCACCTATATAACAGTTAATACTGCCTGCTTCCTAAGAGGATTAAATGAGTTCACGTGTTCAAGCACACTGCACAGGGCTGCCGAGCAGACACAGGTGTTCAAGAGATGGTAGGTAGAACGAGCATGACTCTTTAAAAGCAGCCGTGTGACGA
Source organism: Neotragus moschatus (assembly GCA_006410615.1). Classification (NCBI taxonomy): domain Eukaryota; kingdom Metazoa; phylum Chordata; class Mammalia; order Artiodactyla; family Bovidae; genus Neotragus; species Neotragus moschatus. The sequence continues at coordinate 1,820,175 of SJYA01001474.1, read as the reverse complement.
TGCAGTTATCGCCACACCTGGACCACAGCCGCACACGTGGAAGACCCTGGGCCACTGATACTGTTACTGCGAGCTACTGATCCTGTTACTGCGAGCTGTTTTGTGGCTCACCTTCTGGTTTCCACTACACTCTTCTTTAAGTCAACCTGCATCTTAGCGTCTTAGAGTCTCCCACTTATATTAATAGTCAACATATGTCTTGTCCCTCAACTAGACAGAAAGTTCCCAGAGAACAGAAAGCATATCTCCTGCATCTCGGTAGCCCCCTCACTATGAAGTACAAAGCCTTCCGATTTAGGGAGTGCTTTAGAATTCCTGGTCCACGTGCAGTGCTGAGAGATTCGTTCCCCTCTTAAAGGAACGGCGTCTTTATCCTCAGCTCCCTGACTTCTGCCCATCCATCAATACCCGCCACCACTCCCACCTCCTCCAGGAAGTTGGCCAGTGAAACCATTTCTTCCTTTCTTGAAAGCCTATGACACCTGCTAATTTGTCACATTTTGCTTCAAGGCTTCTAGCATTTCAGGGCAGGCAGAGCTAACTAAGGGAGACTGAGCAGATAGCCCACTTTGCTTTCACCAGTATGCTACCCCGCAGGCTCCATCAAGGGTTTTTTCCCCCACAAAGAGGAAGCAAAAGCTGAGATGGCTAAGCACTGGTATTTCAACCACCAGGGCTCTGGTGGGGTTTCTGTCCCATAACTTCATGCTGGGAAACACTGGAGCAAAGATGTTGAGAGACCCTCAGTGCCGGGTAAGGAAGCCAGGGCTGGAGGACCTGCCTCTTATTAACTGTGCAGGACTGTCCACAGAGCTTGTCTGGCCTCTTATGTCATGTCAGACTTGTGAGGGAGACTGCCAGTGGTCTCCAAGGTATTTCTTAGAACCACGGATCCAAGCACAAGCTCTGTCTACAAGCTGTTCTGTTGACGAACCAACTGAATCAAAAACGTTTTGTCCCTCTCCAGTCATTAGCTGGTGGGGTGCTTTGAAAGTTGCCTGCTCTCCTATCAGGTATTTCGTCCAATGGACACAGAAATGAGAGCATCACAAACCTACTGTATAGCACAGGGAACTCTACTCAGTGCTCAGTGGTGACCTAAATCAGGAAGAAACCCGAAAGAGAAGGGATATATGTATACATACGGAGGAGCCTGGCGGGCCACAGTCCGTGGGGTCGCAAAGAGTCAGACACAACTGCGCAACTAGACGACTGCCGCTCTCGCTGACTCCCTTTGCTAGGCAGCGACACTAACGCGACACTGCAAAAGAACTGGAACCCAACCCTCACACGAAGTGTTCACATAAATAAGCAAATAAATGAAAAAAGAAATGAGGGGACCACAGAGCAAAGTCTGAACAACTGAAAAGATGCCCACCCTTCTTATGACTGTTAAAGCCAGGCTGGGTGAGGGACACACGGAAAATCTTTATGATATTCTGTGTATTTTTGTACAGGTTTGACATCTTCCATACTAAAAGGTTATAATAAGTATATATACATATATATACATATAAATAATAATTATAATAAACTTACCAAATTCCACCCTTTCACATATTAATTGGATATTCACTTTTTAGGTGGATCCCCTGAGCCCCAAAAAACATATTGGATTTTTTTTTTTTTTTCAAAAAGGAACTACACCTGGAAATTATAAGTCAGTCCTTTTTAACCTTGCCCACCCAGAGGTGGGAAGAGAGGAAAGCAAAGGAAAGCACTTGGAGTCAGACATCAGTTGGAGCTCCATCCTCCCACCAACGCCATCTGTTAACTGAAGTTACCCGAGCTTTATCTCCTCGAGCACATTACTGTGGGGCCCAAAGAAGACCTTCCGTGCCTTGAAATCACTTGGTACCCGTCTATTCCCCCACCCCCACCCCCAGCACACACCTATTTAAAGCATCATTGCAGTAATTGATGTAATGTTAGTGTGCAGGGGTGGAAGAACAGGAGTTCTCAAACTTTAGAAAAAACAAGAACCAGACTACATGGCCTCACCCCTGAGATTCTGACTCTGAAAGTCCAGGAGGCAGCCCAGGAATCCACCTTTCACCATTCACACCCAGGTCCCTTGTGTACAGGGTCCTCAGGCCACATGTCGAGTTGCTCAAAGGACAGTTGGAGGGAGCAGCAGGCAGAGCAGAGGGAAGCAGACAGCTCCAGACCCTGTCTGGGAGGAAAACAGACCTGTCCCCAGTATCAGAAACCTCCGAGGACGGGGGCGGGCTGTCAGCTTCTGTAAACTACCAAATGGGACTGCAAACGAGTGGAAACAAGGGAGGCAGTCCAAGAGGACGTTCTACTGCCACGCGCTTGTCCAGCTCACGCCTTGACCTTCGTGGACACGCACACGTCATGTTTTTGTTTCCTAAAGTTTACCCAGAAAAGCCTTAGAAGCTCACTCATCCCTCCCTTCCCAGGCTCTCTTGCTAAATCTCCCCGTAGCCAGGGGGCAATTTTAGACTATGAATGGAACTAAGTCACTTCCTGACTTCAACCCTGCCGCTGCTGCTCACTGCTCTTAGGAGAAAGTACACACTCTTAAAATATCCATCAAGGCCCTGCATGTTCTGGTCCCTCCTGACCTCTCTTACCCTATCATTAAGCCACAGTTTCCCTTTCTCTCTTGCGCTCCAGCCACAGCAGCCTTCCCTGGTTCTTCCAGCACACCACGGGACCTTTGTACATGCTTGGCCCCCTCTGTGTGCAATGAAGCATTGCCTCTTCAAAGAAACTTTCCCTCAACAAACCAGACCAGAACAGTCCCCTCTGCCACACTCTCTTCTATCTTCCTGGACCTTCCAACATAACACAGATTCAATTTTTATTTACATATGTATGTGATCAACATCTATCTCCCCCAACTGGACCACAAGCTCCACAACGATGGGGTCTCTATCGGTTTTGCTTATCACTGTATACCCAGTGCCATAGCAACTGGTACCTTGTGCACGCTTGATTAATGTGCGTGCCAAGTATACCATGGCCTGGAGAGATGTGTGGACGAAACAGAAACGACACACAAAGCTGAAGAAATTCACGATGCAAACGGCAGGCCAGGGTGAGATGGCGCCACTTTGTCCTGGGTGTGCAGAGCTGAGAACCTTCTCCAGTGTTATAAGGATGGTCGTCACTCGATGTCACAAGATGTCGGGCACGCTGAAATAACAGCATCTGTCCAGGACTGTCCCCAGAGGACGAGGAGAATGTGACTTACCCCTCGGGGAATGTGGGGGCTGAAAAAGAAGGCCAGAAGAGATTGCATGCCCAACTCCTCAATGCCCTTCCTGTTATCTCTCTGAAAACATAGCTTTGTCCCTCACTATCGGGACTCCGAGAGAGAGCGGGGAGGAGAAGGTCACAGACGGAAGGGATCTGCCTCTCTCCTATCTGGAGCCACAGAAACAGGCGAGCTCAGGTTATCTTGGTGTTCACTTCTGTTCCCTAAAGAGAAGTGGGGGATGGGACGGGTGGGAAGATTTAGACCAGTCAGTTTCGAAACAGTGTTTTTTTGCTTGGTCATCGGACACAGGCCCATTCAAGGGAGACAAAACAAGCTCAAGTTTAGATTCTCTGACCAGGCTATTGAGTCTCATCAATTACACCTCGTGGAAAAAACTTTGGGACAGTTAAAAATAACATAGGGGTCTGGTGTTTGGAAGATCTGGAGTTTGGAATGCCAGCTTGTCAAGCACAGATCACTGCCTACAAAAAGCGTGTGCTGGGAACATGTATACACACACCCACCGGGGACAGGAGGGCCACGATGAGCAAGGTGTCTGGCAAAGGGGCAGCAGGCCACACGGGCAACAAGCACACAGAACAGCTCCCACCCTCACTCGCTTTGGTCTGAAGGTTGTTCAAGCCCTTTTCTAGGGCTGAGCCCATTCAGGCAGGAAGCACTTGCCTCCTCCGCCTTGGAGGACGTGGCAGTGACTGGAAGCAGGAGCCCAGAGTTCAGTCACAGCACAGCTCACCTCAGCGTTTCTGCATCTATGCAATTCTCTTCCTTCTCAGAAAGACCCAAGATCAGCACCTGTCCAGCAGAATGCAATAACCTGAGCTCCTGGACAAAGCATCGCAGAGATAAATCCCTCTCAAAGTCTCTCCTGGCACACTGGTTCCAACAGTTACTGACAGTAACGCCGTTGAATTCCAGAACTTCTTTCTGCTAAGAAAATCAGAGCTTCCCCTCTTATTATCTCCTTTTCCTTAAGATGCCAGTGTGGGAAAAAATCAGCTAGTGTGTCTGCATTTTGCAGATAGAAAAGCAGAGTCACTGCCAACATCTATTAAGAGGGTAAGATGGGCCAACTTTTCTAACCCTGAATGCATATTAACTTGTTTGATTCTTCCAACCACCCTCCAAAGGCAGGCACCATCTCTCCCACTTGACAGATGAGGACTTTGAGGCACAGAGGGATCCTGCCCACAGTCACGGGGCTTGGATGCGACCCAGACTCTCCAGCCACAAGGCCACTGCTCGCCACCCTCTCACTCCCTAGGACAGGGCATCTGAGCTCTCCAAGGAACCTGAGGACTGGTGTGACACAAGCCTATCAATAAAGCTCCCCGGGGCCCAGGCCTTTCAGCAGGAGGGAGAGTGGGCATCGGGTGGGCAGTTTGAATGAGTATCAGGGGGCCTGGGTAGGAGTGGAAAAGAACTACCTTCAAAATAAACCACCTCCATCCCCTGGGGGAAGAAACACAGTGTCAGAGACTAGCGGCCTCACTGTCCCCACCCCCACCCCACTCCCGTTTGAACCGTGAGACTAATCCTCGGAGCACTAGACTGCGGTTGCGCTATGAGCGTCAGCGTTTATGTTTTCCTCCCTAGAATGGACTCGTATGTTTTACTTATAACCATTTATGGGCGGTTTTCCTTGTTTTTGTAAAGAAAGGGGGTGGTGATAAAGCATAGAAAAGGAGAAAGACTTCTAGATCCAGCACTTGGATGGGCTTTATCCCATCATCCTGCCTTACCTGGCATATCTGCCTGGATGGCTGACCAAGGCTGTCCTGTACCTGCTGAGGTGGGGGGCTCATACCAGCCCAGGCCCCCTAGAGTCTTCCCCTGCCTCACCTCCTCTGCGGGTGCCCTGGGAAAAACCCAGAACACAGAACCAAGGAACCAAGGGATGAGTGAGACAGAGCCCCTCAGACGCCAGTCCTCCCTGCTGAGGGACGCATAATGACAACCCACTACCTCCCCTGAAGCTTCTCTTTCAACCTCTGAAGTGTTCAAGTTCTTCCCCGAAACTGGCTGTCAAACTGCGGCTCTGCTCAGACAAACCGGCCCCAGGCTATTTCCCATTTTCACCTTCTACTCATGGACTCCTGCTTTCCTGGTAGCATGGACAAGAATCCACTTGTAATGCCGGAGAGCCAGCTTCCATCCCTGGGCCGGGAAAATCCCCTGGAGAGAGAATGGCTCTTCTCCACTTCTTCCACTCCAGTATTCTTGCCTGAGAAATCCCATGGACAGTGGAGCCCAGTGGGTTACAATCCATGGGGTGGCAAAGAGTCGGAGAGGACTGAGTCACAAACACTTTCACTTTCATGGACCTCCACTCCCATCCAGCCAAATGGACCCATTTGCTCCCTCCACGCATTCCTTCTCAACTGGCCCTTCCCCTCCAACTCACACCACCACAAAGGAAGAAGATTCTCTAGTCACTCAGATGCTTCCCAAATCTTTGTTCACATCATTTTCGTGCCCATCCTTCCCCATCCTCACCCTCCACCGCTCCTAAGCCTCACCAGATCCCTCTGCCCTTCCAAGCTCAGCTCAAAGCCACCTCCTCCCTGAAACCTTCTCTGACACATCCCCACTGTGGGGCCGCTTTCTCTCCTCCAATTTCACAGACCACTCAGGGGCTGAACTGCTCACCGAGCACAGTTCTTCCCACCAGGAAACCTCATGGTCCTGGTTTCCTCTCTCCCGCTTCTCGCCATTTGCTGTGTGCAAGCTTCGCCTTTTCCTCCTCCCAGCTCTCCGCTCCCCCGTTGATGAGCATGAGTGTGCCCTCCCGGGGACTAGACAGAATACTCTTTCCTTCCTTTTGTGCCTCTTCAACGCTTTTTCATCAAGGTGCGATGCACAGGGAAAAGGAGAAAGATGTCAGTGGGGCACAGATGAAGAAGACAAGAGGTCAGAAGGAAACCCAGGCTAAAGGTGCAGAGCTTGGTATGAAGCATCACATGGGTTATTCCTCGATCTATGGCTCCCAGAGCACTGGGGAGCCTTGAGTCTGAGTCAAGAAATGAAATAAGAAGCAGAAAGCAAAAGAAAAGAAGAGTAACCAGTGGGCTTTTCCTTCCTAGGGGCTTCCTTTGTGGCTCAGCTGGTAGAGAATCTGCTAGCAATGTGGGAGATCTGGGTTCAATCTGTGAGTTAGGAAGATCCGCTGGAGAAGGGAAAGGCTACTCACTTCAATATTCTTGCCTGGAGAATTCCATGGACTATAGTTTTATAGGGTCACAAAGAGTCGGAGACACGACTGAGCGACTTTTCACTTTCACTTCCTTCCTGGGTATTTGAAAAGCTACCATGGAGCCTGGATGAGAGATGCCAGGAAGCTGGACTGCCCAAGGCTGCCAGCTCTGGTTTGTGGAGAAAGGTGTGGACCTTCTAGAGCTATTGTATTGTCCAGACCAGTTCATCTGCATCGCAAAGACAAGGAATTCTTGGAGACACTGGGCAATGTTAGAGACTGTTGCATTGATCAGAGCTTCTTTTGTTCTGTATTTCTCAGGAAACTGAACCCCTACTAGGCAGATAATGAGTGAACACAAATGATCACCAGAAGAAGGACCTCTAGAACCGGGTCCTCACAGTTAGCATGCATGCGTGCATGCTAGGTTGCTTCAATCGTGTCTAACTCTTTGAGACCCTATGGACCATGCATGACCCGCCAGGCTCCTCTGTCCATGGGATTCTCCAGGCAAGAATGCTGGAGTACTCGGCCATTTCCTCCTCCAGGGGACCTTCCTGACCCAGGGATCAAACCCGTGTCTCCTGCAGCTCCTGCAGGGCAGGCAGATTCTTTACCGCTCAGCCACTGGGGAAGCCCCCTCTCAGTTAGGCTGATCATCAAATAATAAAGGAATCCTGTTGCTCCAAGGATAGCAAAAGCGAGCTCAATCTCAGAAAGGTTTCTACGCTCAGACTCACGAACTGGCCAGGCTCCATCCCTCCCTGGTGCTGACTGGGATCTCCAGCCCCTGAGATGACAGACAATGCCCACTGGTGTGCTGCGGACCAGGGAACTCTGGGAGCTTCCCGAATTTCACCGAACTCCATAGATCATCATTGCTCATCTCAGCTACCCTGTGCATAGCTGACCTAAAAGCAAAAGATCCAAACCTGTTTCCCATCCCCCAGAGATGTGTGTNTGCCCACTGGTGTGCTGCGGACCAGGGAACTCTGGGAGCTTCCCGAATTTCACCGAACTCCATAGATCATCATTGCTCATCTCAGCTACCCTGTGCATAGCTGACCTAAAAGCAAAAGATCCAAACCTGTTTCCCATCCCCCAGAGATGTGTGTAATCACATAAATGAGGACAGAACATGTGTAAGTGTCTGCTACACTGGGATGGCTGCCCAGAAGGGAAGCAAGCACAAGGGGCTGGACAGGCCCACGGGCACCCTCGGCACCGAAGGGCTCCACCCAGGACGGGAGGCGAGCTCACTTGCAGAGCAGCTGCTGGTGTGGTGTGAGCCCTCTGAATGCACAAACTCTGTGGCAGGGTTCTGCTCCTCCAGCCTGTACTTTGTGCACCATCAGCATTTTCTTTCTAGCTCTCCACATTGAAGGATGTCTGGTGGACGAAGACTGATTAAAACTTGACTTGAATAGCCTGTCTTCACCTCTGGCCTTCACCTCCCTCTTGACTCAGAACCAGGCCTCTCCAGGGCCCCAATACTGAATGATCTGGAGGGTGGAAAAGTAGCAAGAGTAATGAGGACAGAGATTTTTCTCTCTCTCAGTATGAAGAATAAAGGCCTTCCCATGATCCCCAAGGAGATCAAACCAGTCGATCCTAAAGGAAATCAACCCTGAATAGTCACTGGAAGGACTGATGCTGAAGCTGAAGCCCCAATACTTCGGCCACCTGATACGAAGAGCCAGCTCATTAGAAAAGACCCTGATGCTGGGAAAGACTGAAGGCAGGAGGAGAAGGTGACAACAGAGGATGAGATGGTTGGATAGCATCACTGACTCAATGGACATGAGTTTGAGCAAACTCCAGGAGATGGAAGGACAGGGAAGCCTGGCGTGTTGCAGTCCACGGGGTCTCAAAGAGTCAGACATGACTGAGCAACTGAACAACAACAACATGATCCCCAGGCCGTTATTTTTTGTTTCATTGTCAAATAAATTTACCTGCATTGAGTATGTTTGGAATAGAGTCATAGACAAAGTTGTATCTACATAGGCATAATTAAAGTACAGGAAAATTTCTTAAAGAATATATACCTGAAAACAGTGACTGAGCCACACTCACCTCCAAACCTCAAGAAGGCAGGCAATAGGCTCTCACAGGACCCCAACTTTGAGTCGAACCACTGTAGTACTAGCACCTCCTGATCTCTTCTATCTTAAAAACCCATAAAAATCCTCAGGTATAAATAAGGCTAAAGGAAATCCCATACACAGCTGAGCACAAAGTAGGTACTTAATAAAAATACGGCTGATTTATTAGTGGCTGCTCGCAAGCCCCAGGTTAGTTAATCCCTGAAAGAAGGCAGAGTAAAAAGACTTGCCTTTAATTCCCAAGACCAAAGGGAAGGAAAGCCAAGCTTTTTAGACCCACAAAGATGAAGTGGTGAAAAAACAAGGGCCTAGAATAAATGACGCTGACAGCCATCACAGCCTCACACGCCACACGCAAGCGAGGCTAGCTTGTGCCTATCTTCCAACTCCTGAGGTTGAAGAATGTGGGGAGAGTAATTCTGCTGCCTCCTCCAAATTCCTGCCAGGGAGAGAATGAGAAGCAAGTTGATTTCAAAGAACTGGAAGCAAATTAGGCGGGAAGAGCCTGCTGGTTTCATTTGCTCATTCCACGCACATTTAACAGACATCGGGCTTCCCTGGTGGTGCGGTGGTAAAGAAACCACCAGCCAGTGCAGGAGACACAGGAGATGCAAGTTTGATCCCAGGATCAGGAACATTCCCTGGAATAGGAAATGGCAACCCACTCCAGTATTCTTGCCTGGAGAATCCCATGGACAGAGGAACCTGGTGAGCCACAGACCATGGGGTCGTAAAAGAGTCAGACACGATTTAGTGACTAAAGAACAACAAGGACAATGCTAGATCCTAGGGACAGAAAAGCCCAGCAGCCACCCTTCAGCCTTCGAGGGCCTTCCATTTTAACTAACCAGCGTTAAGTGTTTCAGTGGCCAGGAGGCAAGTATCCTTAGGACTATGGGGCCAAAGGCAGGGATGGCCAATTCTACCTGAGGGTAGCAAGGGCTTTGCTGGAGAGGAGGGGACTTGGAAGTGTCTGGAAGACGAGCCGGTAGGTGTTCATCATGTGCAACTGGGGCAGAGTGGGGCTGAGGAGGCATGAGCCACTTGGTGAGACTACAGGAGAGGTGGGAAGGGTTAGGGACTTCTCTGAGCAGGGATACAGAAGCAGCCTTTCAGGATAACAAGCTCACCCACATCTCTCAATCTAAGGCTCTTAACCTGGAGCCAGTGGACTCTAGGGCATCCACTGGTGGGCTCCTCGACATCTGTGAACTCATAAAATCAGATGCAGATATGCATTTTTTCTGGGGAGATGATCCAGAACTTTCACAGGATCCTCAAAAGGGCTTTCCTTTGCCTGTAAAAGTGAAGAAGAAACACTCAACGGGACACTGAGAAACCTGAATACCAAACTGTGATACAGAAGCCATGGTTTCTGTCTCTGCATCCTGCAGATAGCTTAGTACCTGACACATCACAGGTTTTCAAAGCTAGCATACCTCAAGGGATAAATGCAAGGAGATGGCAGGAAATCACCATTTTCATCACCAGAACAAATACTGTGAGTACAGACACTTGTGTGCCAGTTGGTGGGCTGGGCTTTACAAACCAATACCTCTTTCCAGAAAGGCACACGGAAAAATGTCTTCTCAACTTCCTATTCGAAGGATTGTAAAGCCAAGTTCCTAAATGTGGATACAAGTCACCCAGGGCAATTCACTGCAATTCCCCAGATCAGACTCAAACTTTAGCTGGCAGTTGCCTAGCAACGGATAACCCCAAAGACATATCACCAAACTGAGATGTCAAAAGGGTATTCTGCAGACAAGTTGGTTCTGAAAACTAGCCCCCATGCAAGTTTGCCTGCCAGGGCCTCTCTGGGACTGTTGGGGGAAAGGGCAGACTTTGCAGCCAAAAGGAAGCTGGAAGTCGGAAGTGGGAGGGTGTTCAGATGGTGGTGTGTAAGAAGTGGGCACAGAAACGGAGAACCAAGGGTTGAGGGAGCAGGCACTCTCAAATAGAGAAGGCAACTAGTCCCTCTGCAGGCCCTCTTTCAGAGTCTTTGCAGTTGCAGAGCAAATTCCAGCCATATCTAAAGACAAGGAAAGTGGCATGAAGACCTGGCTGCAACCACTTCAGTATTCTTACCTTGAGAATCCCATGAACAGTATGAAAAGGCACCTACCTCCAGCCCTGCCCTGAAGTCATCATTCTCCAGGGAGTCCCATTAAACTCTGTCAGGTTGCAATGGCCAAGATGACAGACCTCTGGGCCCTGGAAGCAGTTTTTATCCAACTCTCCAGGGCGCTCACTCCCTCATAGAGGCAGCAAGCATGAACGAGGCAAAGAGATTAGAAAATTTTCACTTTCTAAAATTCAGATTTTTTTTTTCCCCTTTAATGAGAAGCTCAGAAACTCCTTCAGCTCAGTCAGGTGAGACTGGGATTCCTAAGACAAAAGTTCTCATCCAAACCATGGTAGAGACCGACAGTAGGCACCTCTCCCTGTGCGGTGGTAGACAGCTTGGGAAGAGAGGGTGGGTCTTCTTCAGCACCCTTCCTCCTGGAAGGCCTTGGGGGACAGGGGAACAGGGTACACAAATAGAGCAGTCTGGAAGCGATTCAGGAAGAACAAATGCGGAAGTCAAACAACAACAAATAAGGCGGATATAAATCCAGATAAAATATTAAAATCATTAAAGGGCTGCTGCTCCCTGAAGATTGGGAAAAATGAAGAGAGTTAATTAAAAGCAATCTCCATGCACTGCTGAGCCAGCCGGCCCTGATAAATCAACAGCTGGGGCTGCTGTGGAGGGCAGTCAAGGGGCTTCAAGAATGGGGGGGGTGGAGGGATGCTGCCCGGGGGAGGGGCACCACTGCCAAGATGGCAGTGACGTGGAATTGAACACAGTGACTTAAGTTGCATATCTTATTCAATATTTTATGACCCCTGAATAAACCTGTTCTTCCGAGGGGGAGAACTTGCTCATTTGGACGAACAAAAAGTGAGGAAGAGAGGGATGCAGAAGTCTTGTTTGTTTCAGGCCTACTTGGGGCCTTGATATCAGCATCTCTGATCTTGCCCCCAGGACAGAGGCTTTTGCTTTCTTCTCTCAACCTGATCTGCACAGGTAGATGCATCTTCCAAAATCTCTCTGAGAAATTCTGGGCTATGTTTCTTTCGGGGGCTGAGGGAAGTAGTGCCAAGTCAGAGAAAGGAATGAAGAGGAAGAGGAGATGGAAAAGACCTGCAAAATTCTCACTGCTGATCCAAGCCAGACTTTCAGCACAAAACTAAAGGTCAGTGGAAACTGTGGGAACTTTCTTTTTTCTTTCTTGCTTTCTCTCTCTCCCCCCACCCTTTTCTTTCTCTACTTCCTTCCTTCTCCCTTGTCTCTGCAGTCAGATAAAGTTTTTGTTCTTCATTTTAAACAAAAAAGAGCTCAGAATTTTGGGGGCCAATCTAAGCGGAAAAAAAAAACAAAACAGCAATTTTAGAGTGTTACAAAAATGGCCCTTCACTATTCTAAAGGAACCCTCCAGTTCTCTCTTGATGGAAGTATAATCAAGAGAAATGATTGGGAGAAAGTAGGGTTTTTTTTCCTCCATAGAATTGGGATTGGAAGGGGAGTGTGTGCGTGGGGAAACATAAGGAATTATGCATTTGGATATGCATTTTAATTAGGTGGACAGAAGCAGCCGCCTGTTAATTTTTCTTGCTTGTTTCCACTTAGCATTCATCACAGGCAGAACCACCATAGAGCGCTCCCACGATAATAGATGGTTCTGCATTGGCTAAGTCCTCGGGGAAAATAATTAGCAGGAGAGAATATATTCTCTCCACTTCGACTGCCCCATCCACCCTGCCCTCCCCCACCTCCAGCACCACATTGCCTCCCCCCCTCCCCCGCCCCCACAAACAACAGTGGAGAAACAGACAGACTGGAGGCCTTCCTTGGAGTGGAAGGTCCTAGATGCCAAGAGGGAGGCTACTATGCTGCTTAGGACCAAGGGGCAGACTGGCAGGCAGGACTGGCCAGGACAGGATGAGGAAAGTTCCAAAGAGGGTGAGACAGTTCTCACTGAGCTCAACTAGCAGCCCAACAAAGTCAAGTAAAGAGTCCTTAGCTGAGAAGAATGGGAGCAAGGATGACATTTCTCACTTAATTTGCTTTTATAAAGTACAGGAATGCTATGTTTCTGCAGCAAGCCTGAATCTGAAGCATTTCCAAGGCTGGCAAATAACTCTGTTATTCTGAGATCTGACCCTCACCACCATGCTGCCCACATCTACTCATGTACAAAGAATTAATTCTTGCCACTGACCCCTTACGCCAACATCGCATCCTCCTTGCTTACTAGCAGATTTAAACCTCAGCCCCACCTTCTCTCCTCTCTCTCCCTGGAATCTTCTTGGTAGAAGGAGCCAGAGACTGCCGGATGACCAGAGCCCAAGTTCCAGGAGAAGGCTCCCTCAGCTCACCAGCTTCTGTTTCCTCTGACTGCGGATGGACTCAGTATGGGGTTGACAATGGAAAATGAAATGAAAGCTT